>JAKOGI010001705.1:0-140000 GCA_029747015.1 Carnegiea gigantea | reverse complement strand
CTAGCCTTAGGCTTGGTAGGAGGAGGGTTGACTGATCCCTTAGCTAAAATACAAAACACAAAAAACATTTCAAAAAGTGAGCATATATATATATATATTATATATATATAATATATAGATATATATACACACACACACACACACACATACACATATATATATATATATATATTATATATATATATATATATATATATATATATATATATATGTACATTATATATATACACACACATATACATATATATATACATATATATGTATATGTACATACATATATATATATATATATGTACATACATCTATATATATGTATATATATATGTATATATATATAATATATATATATATATATAATATATATATATATATATATATATACATATATATATACATATATAGATATGTATATATATATATGTATATACATATATAGATATGATATGTATATACATATATATATTATGTATATGTATATACATACATATATATATATATATATATATATATATATATATATATATATATATATATATGTGTGTGTGTGTGTGTGTATATATGTCCCCATGCTGTACGACGAACTTCGAATACAAAATAGTTGAATGCCCATATTTCAATTCATTTTAGTTTAAAAACAGGAGAGAAAGAATATAAGTAAAACTATTTTTCTAGTTATTACTTGGAATTGAAACCCCTATTTATGTTTGAGGTGATCACTGAGATATGTGTACACCTCTCAGGACGATCGGGAAGCCTGAGCTAAAGTTGCGTGTGTAAGTTGAGGGGCATGAGCCTGATACTTGATAACTGATGGGGCCACTTAATTCGGTGACAAAAGATTTGTTCAAACTGATTCGTTGCATGAATATTGTATGGAATTTATATAATTTTGAGAAACATGTGAGTTTTCGAAGAGCGTAGACAATAATCATACCTAAGTTTTTAAAATATCTCTCTCTTTTTATAAAATGTTTGTCTACAGCGTGAAATGACATAAATGGCCTAACTTCTGTTTCAAATATATAATTATGTGGTTAGTCAGACTTCAGATAGCTTTATTTAGTTTTCAACCTTAGTAAGTAATTTAGAATTTCCTTGGGCTCTTATCTTAATTGTCAATACATCCACCATCACTTACTTAAACACGCAAAATGATTTTATTTCCCCTTCTGTTTTTTTCTCTTTTCTAATATTGTCGTTGCTCTTTTAACAGATATTATTAAAGTTGTCATTGATATTTTGAGTGTAAACTTTGTTTTTCTCATTATCATTAATACCAATGCCATTATCGCCATTTTATTTACTATGCTTATATTATCCTTATTCTCTTTCTTATTATTATTGATGCTACTGTTATTATTCTTATTCTTATTTTTATTATTAGAAGTGACACATTTGTTGGTTTTAGTGATTTATTTCGAAAAGGGCTGAGGACAGATAAGGCTCATTTACAACTCTAGGTTAATTTTCAATGCGAAGTATATATCCCGAACCCAAATTGCCAATGTTCTCAGTCTCGTAGGCCTCATGTAGGCTTTGTTTCATGGTTATTTGTTTTGATTACAACTAAATACGTTTTTTGTAACCTAAGTAAACACGATACAATGTTTAGTAATCTCCTTGTGCATTGTTAACACTTATAATCATCCTTTTCAGTCACAGAAACAGTTAATTAGTCATTAACACCATCTCTAACCCATTAATTCTCTTTACTTAAACTGAACTAAAACATTCAACCTCTATAATTAACTTAATTACCTTGCACTACTACATGAAATTTACATACTTAGTTCTTCCAAAATTTCTCTAATTAATTCCAAACCTCATATTGAAAATGTTTATCTCAAATTCTTTCAAAATTCACATTTCCCTCCTTCATCCTCTTCTTTAACCTCAACCCACACAAACACTCTTAATCTTACTCAAATTTTTCACTAAACACCATTCTATCTTCCTAAGCTGAGCTGCAACATTCACATTAATCTAATTAATTTCAAAACCCCAAAATTAACCCATTTTCATCTTTCTTCCATCTTTGACCGCAAGATACCCAAACCCTTTTCGTGACATCACAAAACACGCATATATATCCCACTAATTTTATTTAAATATAACTAAAATTTCTTAAAATTTCTAGAAAATAAGGCCCCACTTCCAACCTATAAACTCCAATTCAACTGTAACACCCATTTACTCCCAAACAATTCCAAGCCTCAAGCTCATCATTAAAACTCTGAATAAGTAGAAATTAATATCTATCTGATCACAACGATACATTTACTAACATGAATAAAAAACAAATGCTGAAAGTAATTAAAGACTATTTAGGGCTCACCTTCTAAACCTCAATGGAACCAAACTAGGAACAGGCAAGAGGACATGGTGGTGGTACAAGTGGCTCTGGCAGGTGGCTAGAACGCAATAGCCGACAACTGGTCTTGGCCTGGATTGGGCTGACTTGTTGCATGAGAGAGAACAAGGGCTGGGGTCGTGAGGAAGGGGAAGCGGGGGGTTGTGGCTAGGGAAGAGGGAAGGCGGGTCTATGTCAATTTTTTTAGTTTCATTTAGTAAATTCTAATGTTTCATTTATCCCAATTCTAGAATTTTCTAATTTCGTTTTATTATGTCTCTTCTCTCTTGCCACCTCTCTCTCTCTCTCTCTCTATAGCTAAAACAATACCTCTTTAAGTCTAATAAATATTTAGGCTAAAATTTTGCACTATTAATAGCATTTTCATGGTTTTTTAGGAAGGAAAATTATCAACTTCAACCCTGTTGATTTACTTGCTCCTTGTATTTTGTTATTTTATTTTTTTTATTTTGTACGTTATTGTTACAGTTGTATTTGTACAATATACATGAGCAAAGGTATATTCTATGATTGCTTACTTTTACGCATGGGTTAGTCTATTTTATCCATTTATTTATGTGTTCATTTATAACTTATGGATGAGTCAGTATGAAGCATGATTAAGTTTTCTTTCGAGGCCACTTCATAGTCTTAACCTGCAATTACGTAAAGAAATCTAAATTGAAATACTTAGGTAATCTATATAGAGATTAATCAAGATAATTAGCGTGGTGTAGGTTCAGGTCATTACAATAGTATTACCTTACTGTCACCTCTAATCACCCTTTGTGTCACATTTATATCTTCTCACCATCACATACCACAATTTGTCTTATAAAGCACCTTCTAGCCTTTTGACCCACCTTTCTATCTTCTCTAACCATAAAGAACCTTGGAGCTGGCGTGCTTGCATTTAGGCAGCATATTAGAATTGGAATTTGAGTCTTTAGAAACAAGCTTTGCACAAATTCAAGGGATCAGGAGGAATTGTGCTTTCTCAGCCAAGAGATAATCATTGGATTACTCATCCTCATTGAACATGACATAACCCAATTTAGACTAATCGCCTTCATTACCTTATTTGGGCCAATCTAGGCCTAGTTTTAAAGTCCATCATTGGCAGCCTCTATTAGCCTCATCCCATCCATTCTGATCATTGTGCCCTTAGCACCAGCCTAACGTCGTCATTCATTCTAAGCTAGCGTACAACCTACTTGCCAAGCCTAGCTCATTGCCTTAATCCAACCCATCTCCATTTCACAACCATAAGTAGGATAAACTGCCCTTTGCACCTTTTTTGCCTCCGTAGAGTTAGATTTCCTATCCAGTCTTAGTTGGTAGCCAAAATGGGTTTTTCTATAACTACTAGAGTCCATAGACTGCTAAATAATGTTTGAGTCTTGCACAGCATCATAGTCTCATTATGTTATGCTTTGTATGCACGCGTCGAAGTATTTATCTATTATTGCATTATTGTGTTTCCATGTGTTCACTCATACAAATAACCACACATGTGCACCCACAGGCTTAGCCTTTTCTATGTGTTATTATGTGTAGACTTGTCATAGACTTTGCATACATAATTCTAATCCACCACCGCATATGTGCTCAATCGCACATCACAATAAATCTAGGTGTTCCTAATGAGAGATAGATGGTGTACCCTCATCTCCCTTTAGACCATCTCCTGTTGACACTAATACACAAGGAAAAAGCATTGAAAAGAACGACCAGCAGCATTGATGGCTATATACTGCCATCATTCAGTTAGTTGATCCAAGATAACCTGGCATGATGGCAACGTCAAACGAGACTTGGAATACGCAGTAGGTATTACAATAGCTTCCGAAGCACACCCAAATGAAAGAAGTAAGCTACTTACACTGAGCTTAATCTTGCAGGTATGCATTCAAGCAAATCTCTATTCCCTTAATGCATTCTGTGTGCACCGCGGTATTGACCTTCGCCTTTGTAACAGCCCAACTCTTAATTGCTATGCTAGTCTTAATTAGCTCTAACAATTAGTGGTTAGTACAGTGGAAGCATCAGGGTTACAGCATTACCGTCATCCCAAATAGGATAAAGGTTAGTTATTTCACTTATAGAAATATGATAACGCATTATAGCTTATATATAGTCCAAATAGCACACAACTCTGATGACTCACGACTCCATGAAATTTCACTGTGAGCTTTTCTAACTCCATTGGGAGTCTCCTTGCTTCTTAGGTATTGTCAAATTAGGAATTCACAGTTTAATTACTTAAAGAATAAAAAGACAAGATATTCAAATAGTGAGTTGAAGCTCAATATGTTTAGTCTTATGTTGTAATGATAGAATTTTATTTTTCAGAGAGAGGCCATATTTCAATCCATTTTATGTCGAAAACAATTATGGAAGAGAATGTAAGTAAAACTACTTTGCCAGTTATTATCTGAAAGTGGAAACCCCTATTAGCAACTGAGGCAATTGTTGAGATAGGTGTACACCTACTTGGCCGATTGGCTAGCCTGATAATCAGTAACTTATGGACCTAGATGATTTTATGAAAAAAAACTATGCTTAAAAATGATTCATAAAATAACTACAGATTTTGAGATTTTGTCGTATGTAAAAATATGTGAATTTTCAAAAGGTACAGATAATAGAAGTAACTGGAAGATATATCCAATTCTTGTAAAAGCAATTTTTTACGTAAGGCTTGCCCCCACCTTGGCATGGAACGAAGAGAAAGGGGGCGTGCGAAAATAAAGGGGTGTGTGGTTTACATAAGGCTTGCCTCCCTTTAAAAAATCAGAGATATCTTTTTTAAAAAAATGCTTAGATATTTTCTCAACAAAATCTCACACATTTTCGCCAAAAATTTTTAGATATTTTGCTCAAAATCTCAGATATTTTGATAAAAATCTCAGATATTTCCTCTAAAAAGCTTTAGATGTTTTGCTAAAAATCTTTAGATGTTTCTCAAAAATCTATAGATATTTCTATGATTTATGTATTTTTATTCTTCCACTCAATTTATTGAAGCAAGCGAACGATATAAAGCAATGCTAAATTGTGTTTTGAGGCCATCTTGTCATCTCAGCCTGCATTAGCATATATGTTTGAAATGTTGGATTGAAATGCAATGGCCAACTTTAAACTAAAATTAACTAACGTAATTACCATGGATTATGTTTGGGCTGTTACAACCTTTTTGACTTCCTAATGTCAGTTGAGTTGCTTTGAGGCCTGACCTTTGCATATCACACACTTCATAATGTCTCTCTTAGCCATGGAAGCCTATGTCATTTCTCATCCTAGTTGTTGGCAGCTAGAATCCTTTTCTCCTTAGTGATAGGTGGCTAGAAATTCTCTCATCTTAATCATAGGTGACTGTGCCTTCTCCTGTTACAGTCATAAGTGACTAGACATTACTTTGTCTTAGTCTTGGGTGACTAGGAATTCTCTTATTTTTATCGTGGGTAAATAGGCATTCTCTCATGCCAATCGTAGATGATGAAACACTCAATGATCTTAGGTGTAGGTGACTACACATTCTTTCATCCTAGTATAATATGATAATACATTCTCTTATTCTAGTCATATGTGACAAGATATTCCTTCGTCTAAGTCATAGAAGGCTGAAACCATCCTCTTCTTGCCATAGGTGGCTAGAATTCTCTTGCTACATTCTTGTAGCTTTCCTTTTTAGTTGTAAGTGGCTTGAACCTCCTTTCCTTGTCGTAGGTGGCTAGGCAGATTCTTATCCTAGTCTTGGTGACTTCCATTTTTACTTGGTGCTAGGTGGTTAGGAATTGAGTTTTTCTAGTTACAGGTGACCATTTATTCCTTTCTCTTTAGTCATAGAAGGTAATACGCCTTTTAATCCTAGTCATAGGTGGTAGTACATAACCTTTTACCAGGTCTTACATGGTGATCGATCAAGTTTTTGTGGTTGTAAGGGATTGTTTATTCATTTCTCTTGAATCTAAGGGGCTTCAAGTCTTCTCATTCTAGTCGTAGGTGGCTAGAACTTTATCAAGCTTTCTCTTTAGACATATTTACCTCATAATTGGGAGTCGCTAAAACTCTTTCTTCCTTGTCACATGGGGCTAGAACTTTGTCACGATTATATTCACAAACACTCTATCACCCAGCTCTACGATGCTAAATCCCTTCCTTCCTAGCCATATAGATAGGAGGAGCCTTTTGTTATAGCGATAGGAGGCTGATCTTGTATAAGAGACCTTGGGTCCCTTTGTTCCAAATGTGTGAGGCTTGTTTAGTAGAAGAGGCGCTAGGTGGACCCTTCCATTTTGTCGTAGCCATAGGACATTGGCCTTGCAGGAAGACCTAGGTGGGCATCCTTTTTGTCCTAGTTGCAACAGATTGGTCTTCTAGGAGAGACTGTACATGTACCTTTCCTTTATGATAGTTGTAAGAGGTTAATTGCACTGGAGAGACCTCAGGTAAGAGTCCTTTTTGTCTTAGCTGTAGGAGGTTTATCTTAAAAGAGAGTGCCTTGGGGTTGCATCCCTTTTGTTCAGTCCATAGCAATTTAGTATTGTTGGAGAGATCATAGATGGATCAATCCCTTTGCCATAGCTGTAAGAGGTTGGTGTTGTAAAAGAGTTCATAGTGGAACAATTTCTTTTGTCCTACCCATAAGAGGTTGGTTTTGTATGAGAGACCCTAGGTGGACAAACTCATTTTCATCCTCGCTATAAGAGGTTAGCCTTATGGAAGTGACCTTAACTGGACTTGCATTTCACACATTTAAAGTTTTTGTCATAATGAAATTGCATCAATTCAAAGAGGCCCAAGTTCACTTACATCACTGCAGGCTCTAGAAAATGATTTTCTCCCTAAAGACCCATTTGCATTCACTCATGTGTTTGCATACATCCTTGCATGACATCACATACTTTTCCCTTTACCCTTATGGCCTCAGCCAATGTAGGGGCTCCTATATTAAATTGGTTCCCTCAGTAGTTTAACAAACCACGTGCGTATAGGTCTTAGGTGTTGTCACTCAGAGATGGCAATTACCGAATGCGTCAAGTGTGAAGCAAGATTATACTCAGGCTCCTAGCAGCCAGCTCATATATAAAAACATAGTATTTCTTTGTAGCAAAAATTCCTTGAAATTTTAAATAAGCCTGTGAAAACCAATAATATTTATAATAAATTCAAAAAAGGGAAAAAACCCAATTTCAGAGCAATTTGTAGGCATACAACTTGAACCTGTAACCTAGAGCATGGCATAGTAGAAGCAGGACTAGTGAGATAGCACATTACCTCACACTAATCTACACTAAAGCGATTCATATAATAATTAAACATCATAAGATAGACATGAACCAAATTGTAAAGGTGGCGGCATAATCCCAATTGCCGGTAAGGCATAATAGATATTTTTTAGGCCATAGCAGCTACCGTAGGCCTATGATCAAACCGATAGTGTCTTGTCATGATTTATAACTTATTTTGAACCCCACACCATAACTCCTTCCACACTTTCAAAAACGTTATGAAACTTGTTCTATTAGAAACCAGACATAACAAGGTTTGATTTTTAAAAAAAAAAAAAAAACCATGAATTGCATCAATTATACATCAAGTGAGAGTGTCATGGCCGAAATAAGTTAATTCTACATGTTGACCAGCCCAGTGACATAATTTAAGCCCTATATACTGCTGCTAGGCTTGTCTGCTTGCCACTAGGTTTACCTTAGCCTACACTACCTGAATTGATGCAGATCTTACATGGAATGTTGAATCAACCACCTAAATCACATTTTGATTGATTTTATTTCATTTGCTTTTTATTTGATTTGATCCTTTTTTTGGAGTGGTAATTTCTTAGGCAAGCGCAATTGCATCACTATACAAAGGGATTCTTCCCATCTCATTCAACGCCATAGCTTATACCACATTCTATCCAGTGGAAACTCTATACTCTTCTCACCACACCATTTACACCTTGGAGACACTCTCTCTTTCTGCCTGGACACTCTATTCCTCTTCCACTTTATAAAACATTTTCAAGTAGCAAAACATTGCCCAAGTCCTCTCTCAAACTTATTTTGTTTGACTAGCTTTCATCTTACCCTAACATAATAGGGAGAAAAGGAATAAAGCAACATTTCTTCTCCAACCACTTAGATCGAGGTAGGCCTTGAGGGCCATATTGCTTTCTTTAATTTTGTCTTCTCCATGATATCCTTGTTTGACCCTCGATGACTATATGCTCTGTGCTCTTACTCATGTCCATAAAATAAAAATATGCTATGAGCAAAGTGCCACGTGAATTTGTTGCTTTCTTGTATATTTCAATTCTTGTTAGATGCCTCCCTAAAAAAGATTAATTCAAGAATAATACCTAGTGCATAGGTCAAAAAAATAGTGGTTTTAGTACATGCATTTCTAGTGGAAGTTGTTACCAAACCAAGTGGTCTAATGGTGGCTTTACCATACATTGAATTGTACTTTCACCCCCGAATCCACTCTCATTGTACGTACGCATGAAATTAATTATTTAGTTGTCATTTAAAAACCTCGAGAAACATAGCCATAAAGAAAAAAAATCCCTCCCACTTCTTGAAAGTCCAATCGTGCGCCCTTGTTTGTCCCTTTAATTTAATGGATTCAATTAAAAGATGGAATTGAGTAATTTTTTTAAAATAGAATTAGAGGTTTCCACATTTCCTTTCAAAATATAATGGTGACTTTAGGAAATTAGATCACCATTCCATCCCATCACATGTCATGAGGGAAAATCACTCGAAGGTAGCTGACGCGATGCATCCCCCAAAAAAAAGGGGTGCCACGGGCTGGAGAAAGGAAAGTCGATTGAGCATAGGGGAGGTCCGACCCTTTTTACGTCCCCCGTAAACCTTCAGCATCAATCCAAGGAGTTTTCAGGTATAAGTGCTTTCCCTAGGGGAATGTCAAGTAAAGAAGGTTGCTCTGCTTGGCCTCCATACCTACTAATCTATGGTAGCTGTTTGGGTTTTAGCAAGGAGTTTCGACATAAATCTAGCTATTCACCAATCCATGGGCACTTTAAGGCTCCGTGACATTCATGGGAAAGCATCCCACAACAACCTGCATTCAGATTTTGGCCTCCCCAGAACACTGGTTTGATCCCCGTTCGTTGAGCTACGGTTCTTACAACTTTCCATCACCTCAAAGGTTCAGATCATAAAAGAGCTTGTTTTCCTTATGAATGTCTCTTTTTAGACCAACACTAATTTGATCATGAGGATGAGAACGAGGATTAAATAGGAAATGCCCTTTTTAATGAATGCCTCTTTTTTAGATACTTGTTTTAAACAATGTGTGTTAGAACAAATTTTGTTTGTTCTTTTCATTTTGCTTGATTTTTTTTTTTTTTGGGGTGCAGAAAAATTTGAGACTATGAATTCCCTAATTTTTTTAGTTACATTATCACTAGTATGTATTATTTTGCAGCACATATATTAAGTGTTTACACACCTTGTTAGGAATAAGCCTAATGTTGGAGCGTTATTATTTAAGCATGTGGTCCAGTTCTAAAGAAAGGACAGAAGTACGTAAATAAATAAATGGAGGTACAAAAGGTTGTACTTCCCCTATCCTCAAGTCTTTGATGTGGAAATCTCAAAGATGAATTTTTTCAGTGAGAAATTCAAAAATAAAACAAAATCAAATCAAATAAAATCAAAGATTTTTATTTTTAATGCCTAAAGAACATTTACACAAAGATTCATTTTTGGAAACCAAAATCATGAAATGTAGTGGTTGGGAGGAATGAATGGTAAATTGCATCAAACTATAATAAAATAATTACTCAGTCGATTTCAGGCATAGCAATAGCTAGTAGCCCTTAAATCATGCTTTCGGTCCTTGGTGTAAGTAAATTTTATACTGCTACAAGTTCTCACTTTGTAGGGGAATTTTGTTGCAACCCAATCGACCTAAATCTCTTTTCTTCACTGCTTCTCCATACATCAGTTCCTTCAATGAGTTCTTCGACCTTTGGAGGTGCAACTTAGTAAGACCCATGTCAACATCTAGATCCTTATGATCTTAATTCCCTCCAGTCCCTAGAGCATATGAGGCTGGACCATGGTTTCTTATGGGCTGTCCAATGCATATGGTTCTGAAGTCTCTATAACATTCGCTTCCCAAATAGTCATATGCCATATAGTTGATAAATTTGAGGGGATGCTTGATGGGGATGCCTCCACTGAAGTCAATTCTAGCCAGAATGCTCAAGCCTTAGTCCTCAAAGTCTTGAAGCAAGGTTTAAACGTTACTGCCCTGCCCAACCAGTCTAAACTTTGCTATTTGATCCAATAAGCAGCAGGTACTTTTGGGGGAGTAACTGTGCTCATTTGCTAGCTTAATTTTAGCTAATAAATGATATAAGTTGCCCCACCTTTTTCCACCAAAGCACTAGTCTAGCTCAGCTAATCCAGCTAGAAGAGCTATGAACTGTCTAGATTTCTGTTCAGTCACGCAGTGTTTTAAGAACTTACTTTTGACGCCTTCTAGCAGCAAGCTTGGGCACATTTAAGGGCTTGAAAAGGTGTCTAAAATATTATCAAGGAAGGCCCTAAGACAACAAAGTCAGATTAGCTCCCTTCAGCTGTTAACCACTATAAAAGTCAAAGGAAATACCTTTTGATCAAATGGACACCTAGCTGTTGTACTTGCTAACTACTCAGGCCAAGCACCTAATCAGTAGTTGCAAATAGCTCTTCAAGGCCATCATTAGTAGTACTTAGATGCTAACAAGGCCTGCCCCCCCTAATAATGCAGATCAGCAAAGGAATTAGGTGTCAAAGATCAGTTTTTAGGTTGTTTTGTTTCAACTTGCTTGCTATTTTTAGTTCATTTCTGTTTTCTTTTTTAGCCGTTGATAGGGAGTGTAAGGCTGAGTATAAAGGCCTCATTTTTAGTTGTATGAAGTCAGCTGTTGAATGAATTAAGTTGAGCTCAGCTCTTTTCCTCTCAAACTCTCCCTAGCAATCATGTAAAGTGGCCATTTTAGGAGGTGTTCTGGTGAGTCGTGGTAGTTAAGTGGTTGTGTGTCTATATCTAGCTTATCTCCAAGGGCCTTAAACTTATCTTGGTGGTGTTTCTGTATCTAAGATCAAGCTTCTAAGAGTTACAACCTTTTTCTAGTTTCAAAACTCAATCAGACTTTGCTAGGCCTATTTGAGTGTATGATATTGTTCGCATTCTTTCTTGCTTATTCTAAATCATATTTGATATTAGAGCTTAGAATACTCTCCTAGGCTTGAACCAGTGGCCAAAACACAACCCTTAAGGCCAAACACATAGTCCACCAAAAACCCTTTTTCCCAGAATAGGCAAGATGAGTGGCAATATGTCACTGGAAGAAAAGTTTGAGGCTTTGATGAACAACGATGAGTACCTTGAGAAGTGGAATGAGTACCCCAGGAAATAACTTGGGGAATCTCTCAAAAACAAGAGGAGAGCCTTACACTCAAAACGTCCTAGCTTCTCTGAGCAATCACACGAGGAAGAGGTTGATAGTCATGTCAAACCCTTTGCTTCCTCAAGTGAAAGTGATTGTGAACTAAGGGAAAGGAGACGTAGAAGGAACCATCACAAGCAATCTAGCTTTAACATAAAGAATGATATCCTAGAGTTTAAAGGAAGGCTAGATCCTGATGAGTTCCTTGACTGGTTTGCATACAATTGAGAGGGTCTTTGATTACAAAAATGTCCTGAAGATCAAAAGCTCAAGCTTGTGGCATTAAGGCTGAGAAAGTACGAATCTCTCTGATGGACCAACCTCGATGCCAAGAGAGCCAAGAAGAGGAAGAGTAAGATCAGAACCTAGGCTAAAACAAAGTCCAAGCTTAAAAATAGGTTCTTATCCCCTTCTTACGTTCAAGACAATTACTTTCAGTCACATAATTTAACCCAAGGAAGCTTATTTGTTGAGGAATTGATTAAGTGTGATTTGTAAGAACCTGAAGACCATACCATAGTAAGGTACCAGAGTGGATTTGACCCTGGTTACTCACATGTGGTTGAACTGCAACAGTACACCATTTTTGAGGATGTATGTGTGTTGGCTCATAGAGTTGAGCAACAAAATAAGTCTAAGGATGTCAAGAAGAAACCACCTAAGCACTTTTTGAGAAACCAACCCTTCAACAAGGGAAGCAACTAGCTCACCCCTAAACCTATTAGAAGGTCCACCCAAACTGCTCCAAAGACCCAAACTCCAGAAAATAAACTCCCACCTAACCCTGCTACCCCTAGAAGGTGTTTTAAATGCCATGGCTTAGGGCACATTGCCTCTGAATGCCGCAACAGAAGGGTCATTACTTTGGCTAAGTACCAAGCTTCCTAGGAGGAGGAAGTGGAGGATGAGAGGGAGATTTGCTTGATGGAGGAGCAAGAGGGAGAGGAAATGCTATCTGGGCCTGATGAGGAAGAAATGTTGGTCATTAGGAGAACCCTTAATGATCAAAGAAGTACTAAGGATGAGCAAAGGCAGAATATCTTTCATAGCAGATATACCATTCATGCCAAAGTTGTCTCTTTAATTATTGATAGTGGGAGTTATTCTAATGTGGCTTTTACAACTTTGATTAAGAAGCTGGGTCTACAAACTTCAATTCACCCACACCCTTACTGCATCCAATGGCTGAACCAAAGTAAGGGCTTGCAAGTCAATTTCAGATGCTTAGTCTCTTTTTTAATTGGGAAGAATTATTTTGATGAGGTTTAGCATGACATAATCCCTATGGATGTATGTCATGTGTTATTAGAAAGACTTTGGCTGTTTGATAGAAATGTGATTCATGATAGCTACAAGAACACTTACTCTTTTGTTAAGGATAGGAATAAGATCACCCTAACCCCTTTAGCACCATATCAAATACTCAAAACCAAGCCCTTAAAACTCACTAAAACCACTGAAAAACTACTCTCTATTGTGGAGGTTGACCTTAAAGCCTCATAGCATGAATTGAGGCCTTTTGAGGGTTGGATTCTCCAAATCAGTTCAAGACAAAAGGAGTCCCTGAACATCCCATCCTTAGCCAGATCCAATCTTGACCAGTACCCCCATGTATTTGCTAAAGAAATCCCACCACACCTCGAACCTAAAAGGATCAATTCAACATCATATTGATATAATCCCAAAAGCCATCCTACCTAATAAACCAACCTACAGAATGAACCCCAAAGACACCCAAGAGATATAAAGGTAGGTTAAGGAGTTAATGGCCAAAGGAATGGTGAGGGAAATCTTGGGTCCATGTGTTGTACCAACTTTATTGGTGCTAAAGAAGGATGGGAGTTTGAAGATGTGTGTAGATAGTAGAGCCATCGACAAAATCACCATCAAATACATGCATCCTATTCCTAGAATGGAGAATATGCTAGATGAGCTATATGACTCAAGAGTATTTTCAAAGGTTGACCTAAGAAGTAGCTACTATCAGATCAGAATCAGGGGGTTAATGAATGAAAGACTACATTGAAGACTATGGCAGGTCTATAACAGTGGTTAGTCATGCCTTTTGGCTTGTCTAATGTACCCAGCACATTCATGAGGTTAATGAACCATGTCCTTAGGCCCTTGATTGGTAGATTTGTGGTTGTCCACTTTGATGATATCCTCATCTACAACAAAACAGAAGAAGAGCACTTGAACCATCTCAGGTAGGTTATTTAGGTCTTGAAAAGGGAGAAGCTCTAAGGAAACCTTAAGAAATGCGCTTTCCTCACACATGAAGTCACTTTCTTATGGTACATAGTCACTGCAAATGGTATTCAAGAGGATGAAAGCAAGGTGAAAGCTATTAGGAGCTGGCTAACTCCTAACAGCAACCATGATGTAAGGAGTTTTCATGGGTTGGCATCCTTCTATAGGAGATTTATCAAAAATTTAAGTACCATCATGGCCCTATGACTGAAGTGATCAAGGGAAGTTCCTTTTAATGGAATGTAAAAACACATCTGTCCTTTGAGGAGATCAAACAGAAGCTAACTTAAGCACCAGTTCTTGCTTTGCCATTCTTTAAAAAGGTCTTTGAAGTTGAGTGTGATGCCTATGGAGTGGCCATAGATGGAGCTCTTACTCATGAAGGTAGGCCTTTAGCCTTCTTCAATAAGAAACTCTGTGTTCCAAGAGAAGGTACTCAACTTATGACAAAGAATTTTATGCCATCATCAGGTGCGTGGAACACTGGAGTCACCATCTTATAGTTGCTGAGTTCATACTCCATTCTGACCATAAGGCTCTTAAGTACATTCAGAGGCAACATAAGCTCAATGCTAGACATGCCAAGTGGTTAGAGTATCTTCAGTCATTCCATTTTACCATCAAACATAACTCAGGAAGGTTGAATCAAGGAGCAAATCCACTGTCAAGGAGGCATCTATTGTTATTCTAATTAGAGGCTTGTGTTCTAGGGTTTGACAACCTCAAGTCATTATATGAGCATGATGAGGACTTCCAGGAGTTGTATGAGAGCTGCAAATGAAGGCCTAAAGGAGACTACCTACTGCAGGATGGGTACTTGTTTAAGGATACTAGGTTGTGTGTTCCAAGGTGTGGAACAAGGGAGCGAGGTCCATGGAGGCGCCTTGGTCAGCCATTATAG
Organism: Carnegiea gigantea; assembly: GCA_029747015.1. Taxonomy (NCBI): domain Eukaryota; kingdom Viridiplantae; phylum Streptophyta; class Magnoliopsida; order Caryophyllales; family Cactaceae; genus Carnegiea; species Carnegiea gigantea. The sequence goes on along the minus strand of JAKOGI010001705.1, from coordinate 125,030 downwards.
GGAAAACAGGACACATCTATGCTCAAGGTGTATTACTTTTAGCCAGGCATGTCCAAGAATGTTCAAGATCTCAACAGGAGGTGTGCCACTTGCCAAGCTGCTAAGAGTCATTCTCTACGCCATGGACTTTATACCCCATTAGCCAGTACCTCAAGGTCCTTGGACTAATGTAAGCATGAATTTTGTCTTGGGTTTACCTAAGACTCAAAGGGAAAGGACTCAATCTTTGTGGTGGTGGACAGGTTCTTAAAGGTGGCTCATTTCATAGCCTGTACTCCAAGGAAGTTATGAGGTTGCATGGAGTTCCAAGGTTTATTATATCAGATAGGGATGCTAAGTTTTTAAGCCACTTCTAGCTTATCCTATGGAAGAAGCTAGGGACAAAGCTCGAGTTTGGCACTACCTGTCATCCTAAAACTGATGGCTAGATTGAAGTCATCGACAAGACTTTAGGAGTCCTTCTAAGGGACTTAATCAAAACTCAAGCCAACGCTTGGGACTTGTTACTGTCTCATGTGCACTTTGCATACAATAGAGCTCCTTACAAGACCACTGGCTTATCCCCATTCAAAATAGTTTATAGAGTTGATCCCTTAACTCCTAGAGATTTTATGCCAAGAGTCATTGACGGAAAGCCCAGTGTTAAGGCCAAGCAGAGGGTGAAAGAGATTCAGGCATTGCATGACAAGGTCAGAGAGAAGATTGAAAAGAGTAATGCTAGCTATCACACTCGAGCCAACAAGCACAGCAGAAAGGTTGTTTTTTAGCTTGGGGATCTTGTTTGGGTTCATTTAAAGAATGAGAGGTTTCCTCAGAAAAGGAAGTCCAAATTGTGCTCGAGGGTAGATGGTCCATTTAAAGTTTTGCAGAAGATCAATGACAATGCCCACAAGGTTGAACTTTTAGGAGAGCATGGTGTTTCTGCTACTTTTAATGTAGTTGACTTAAATTCATATTTAGAGGATGTATTCCTTGAGGATTTGAGGTAAAATCCTCTTCAACAAGGGGAAGGTGATGGGGATGACTCTACTAAAGTCAATTCTAGCTATGATGCTCAAGCCTTGGTCCTCAAAGTAAAGAAGCGAGGTCTAGACCTTAATATGCTGCCTAACCAGTCCAAACTTTGCTATTTGATCCAATAAGCAGCAGGTCCTTTTTGGGGAGTAACTTTGCTCATTTGCTATCTTAATTTTAGCCAATAAATGATACAAGTTGCCCCACCTATTTTCACCAAAGCACTAGTCCAGCTCAGTTAATCCAGGCAGAATAGTCATAAACTGCCTAGAATTCAGTCCAGTCAGGCAGTGTTTTAAAGCCTTAATTTTGACTCCTTATAGCAGCAAGCTTGGGCACATTTAAGAGCTTTAAAAGGTGTCTAAAATATTATCAAGGAAGGCCCTAAAATAGCAAAGTCAAATTAGCTAGCCGCAGCTATTAACCACCACAAAGTCAAAGAAAATACCTTTTGATCCAATTGACACCTACCTGTTGCACTTATTAACTATCCAAGCTAAGCACCTAATTAGTAGCTGCAAATGGCTTCTCAAGGCAATCATTAGCAGTACTTGGATGCTACCAAGGCTTGACATATCAATAATGGAGATTAGTAAAGGAATTAGGTGTCAAATGCTAGTTTAAGCTACTGTTTTAAGGCTATTTTGGTTTAAATTTGCTGGCTGTTATTAGTTTGTTTCTATTTTCTGCTATAGCTGTTAAGAGGGAGTGCAAGGCTGAGTATAAAGGCCTCATTTTCAGTTTGTGAAGTTAGTTGTTGAATGAATTAAGCTGAGCTCAACTCCTTTTCTCTCAAACCCTCTTTAGCTATCCTGTAAAGTGGCCATTGCAGGTGGTGTTCTAGTAAGTCCTGGTGATTAACTGGTGGTGTGTTTGTATCCAACCTATCTCCAGGGGCCTTGAACTTATCCTGATGGTGTGTCTATATCCAAGATCAAGCTCAGTTTATCTTGGTTCTGAGAGTTATAGCCTTGCTCTAGATTCAAAACTCAATCAGACTTTGCTAGGCCTGTTTGAGTGTTTGATCTAGTTTGCATCCTTTCTTTCTTATTCTACATCAATGGTCGGGTTTCTCGTGAGAAGTAAGATACCAAACATTCCCCAAGTGAAGAAATCATACTCTAGACATATTAAGTCACTCTTTTAGCTTTTTTTCGGGGGAAACTAAGGAGGCTAAAGACAAGAACATAGCCAAGCTCTTTTAGGTCATAAATTTAATTATTTCATACCACCAGGGGTGTGTTTTATCATAGAAAACCAACACGCTTATTTTTTCTACCTCTTGCACCAATTTGTATTTCAGGGGAAACCTACATAACTTTATTTATTGAGCAGTTGTTTAACAAATCATCTGTTCCATTTTTCTTGGCTGAAATTACCTAGGGCTTGATGATATGGAGAATAATCAAGAGTATACTCTCCATATGGGGACCTCGCCAAATTGTTGGAATTACGTGAATATCGATGAAGCCACAATTTCGATGGTTCACAGCATAAAGTATGTGGAAAATTAGAATGCGATAGTAGGAGGTTAATTTAGAAGGACAAAAGGAGAAATTTTGACGAGAAAGAAATAAAAAGGGATATATTACATTAAGAACTCATTTAGCTAGCTTGCGTTTGATGGTGGTTGATGGTAAGACAAGGGTAAACTTTGCCTATTATGAATACATTTTGGGTTTTGAGAAATTCATAAAATAGTGGACATTTGGAGAGGACTTGGACATGGGTCTAAGATAAAGGAGCTATAGGTTGAAGAATTCTTCTAATTATGAAGTAAATAATGGTTATGAGGTAAGAGACAAATTACTAGTCCAATTAGAAAGAATCGAGAAAAAGAATTTTGCTCAAAAATTTTTAAAAGCTCCTTTGTTTGTGTTAAGCGCTTGCTAGTCTTACAAATGTTCATATGACCCTTCATGGGATTTTTAAGCGATTGCTAGTCTTGTTAATATCTTATGAGAAGAGTTGGACAAACGATCAAGATGTTGGTGAGTTCTCAATGTGTAAGGTTGTATCATGAAGTAGCATGGCTGTTATGTCGCTCAGGATGCTCTATCAAAGTTTTGGAATTACTACAGTTTCCAAGCGAAGTTGATCGAGTAGCAAAATTTTTCAAAAGGGGATTTTCTTGTGAAAGTTTTGTATTCTACTGAGTTGTTGTTGATTGGTAAAAGAATTTTGTTGTTGTGATCTATTTGAGGGCTTTGCAATATGGTCTAGTTGCAAAGAAGAGGTCAGCATATGTGTTTCAGGTCGTGCGATTCCCAAGGCGCTGTTAGGTTTCTAGAAATTAACCTATGCATTTTATGTCTTGCCTGTACGATGGTACAGTACATCATAGATTTTAGTGTGTCTGACATGCTAAGTGTCTAACGAAATGTTTTTCACTCGTATTGAGAAGGAACTAAAGAATAAATGCCCTAAGAATGAGTTTTGATGCAAATAAGTGAGGTGTTATAACTCTCTAAGGGTTCCAACCCAGATAGTTATTTGACAGGTTTTTCAGTTTCTATGCAGCTAAAACTGAAAATGTGTTCCCAAACTATTTTCATGTGGCTTGCAAATAATAAGTGACAATGATTTATATAGTGTAAGTGAGTTACTTTTATCTAGATTTCATTTACCATCCAGTAGAATGAGAGTTTCAGTTTCATTCTGCTGAATGTATCCCAAAGCAATTTCTTACCCATGTTTCCGCACCAATATTATGGTATTAGTATTATGTGTTATGTAATGTATGATGTCCAAATGTTTATGTGTTTTAAGAGTTTTCATTATCCACTGAGTGTGTGGTATGCTTACCTCCTCTTTTTTACCCTCCTGGTTCAAAGTAGGTTCCGTCTTCATGGAAGGGCAATTCTTTTGGTTGTTAATTCATGTTAGGGATGCTGGTTCATTAAGTTGTTTTTAAATGCTTATCCTGTAATTTTGTCAGTGTGGAGCTATATCATTTGGACTTGTAATGATGTAACATGTTGTTAGCTTGGGTTTGTTGACCTCCTTATGGTTAACACCATCTATCCTATCCTTGAGCTAGTTATAAAAGTTTCTTAGGTGCGTTACACAGTTGGTTCGGTGCCTAGTGTGTGTGAACCGTGGACACTTTGTTTCCTTGTTTTAAACTTGTTCAGCCATAGCTTATGAACAGGTGATAAGTGCTCCGGGTGGATAGCTTATGGAGGAAGTATCGTGAATATTCCTAATGATGTGTTTTTTGGTTGATTAACCTTTTAGTCATTGCTTAGTGCAATTATTCAAGCAGAGCCTAATGACTTGTGCTAAAAAAACCTAGCCCATTCTTTCTTATTTCCTAAGTCTTTTAGAGTCAGTTTTAATCTTCAAATAGCATTAAGGATTCGATAATGGAGTCTTGGCAAGGTAATATTAGGAGGGGTGTTACTTTTGGTGGTATAGGAGTAATAGGTTGCATCATGATTAGTTTTTGTCCATAAATTAGTTCAAAATGTGTGATTAGTGTGCACTTCGTGATTGTTCCCATGATTTATGAATACATGTTTACGTGTTTGATGCCATGGTTAGGATGGTGTGTGGCCTTAGCGACTATGCCTTTATGCCCTTTTGGATGGCGACATGTATCGTTGTCATCTTTTGGAGACGCATTGGGGCTTTCAGCCATTAGGGTCCAGAACGCCATACACCTGACCACTGAGGCAAAGACTTTGTGAAGAAGACTCGATTGCAGGCCCCTAGGCTGAGATTGTTATCGTTCTTTATTAGTGGATGCCTCCCCACTGATGGACTAACTTTACCTGGCATGAGATGGTGGACTTCGTTTGCCTTCTTGAGCTTGAACTCGATAACGTTAATGATTACCCTATAGAGAGGCAAGCCGCAATAGACCAACTTATTCTACATGAGCTGGTAAGGCCTATTCAAGGATGAGCGATTCCAATGGGATGACAAGGGAGGATAGTATGCATGAATCAGCAGATGACAGACCTTTCTATGTAGTCTCCCCTAATTGTAGGATGCGAGCGGATAACTTGTATGTAGACAAGGGGTAGACGATAATTAGTTATACTACTCTATGGGCTAGGAAGGTACTGTGGCTCCCATGCTTGACCTAATAAAAGAGAAAGATTACATAGAGCTTGCACCTATCCCACAGCTAGTAGAGCGAATAGCCTAAGGATGAGCTTGAGGGTTCTAACCAATTTATTGTGGATGACGCTAATGATATAGTGGTGGAAGAAGAAGACCCATCTTAGGCTAGCTCCTCAGGTGAAGAGTAAGTGTCACTAGCATTGATGGTGTTGAGTAGTAAGAGCACCTAATCCTACCTAAGTTGTGGTAGACTACCTTAGTATAGCGTGGTAAACATAGCTAACCAGTTTATAACGCAAACTCTAATAAGGATTAACAATGTAAGTGGCATTTAGTCTGTGACTATAAGTCATAAATTTTGTAACTAACTATTTGAATGATACGAAGTCACCTATTGATAGGGTAAGCACTTGAACTACTTGTCTTTGCTTATCTATCTATATTGTCTAAAAGCTACTAGTATCGAGTGATTAATTAGTATGTTCATGTAAGGTACGAATCAACATATGTGTTTGAATGATGCTTGTGAATGAACTACTATGCATATAACTCCTTTATAATAATGGAGCTACTTGGAGTGGTATATGTGTACGTGTACCCGTGTAAGCATATGCCACAGGATAACACCAACATGAACTCCTCTTGAGCCGACAACCATGGGCATGGTTTGTAAGTTTAATAAGCCAAAGCCACTATAACTTAAAGCAGGACTTGATCCATGTATAAATAGTGGAAAGGAAGATGTAGAACTTGTTCTTTGTGATGGAGTGTCCTAAGCACTTTAATGTTCAACTAGCCACCCATCAGTTTAAGAAACAAGCAGAGCATTTATGGGAAACTATTAAGCTACATAAGGGAGAGTAACCCTTAACATAGGATGAGTTTAAGGACCTTAAGGTTGCCAAGTATTACCCTAAGGATGTTAAGTCGACTAAGGAGTAAGAATTTCTAAATGAGCTTAATTGCTTTGCTAGAGCCTATGTGGCCAACAATGAGATGAGAATGGAAGGATTTCAGCATGGGTTAAAGGGTAAGCTTAAGGAGGCTGTAGCAACCCTCAAAATTTAATCTCAATCATCTCCACTATGAAAGCTTTTACGATGATGAGAAATGGTTGCTAGGGGTACTTATGTGGAGTAGAGGTGGCTACCCTTGATAGGCCTAACTTAAGTGAAATCCCCACAGCCAAGGAGCTTTTGGAAGTATTTAAGGATGTTCCTGGATTATCACCTAATCTGGAAATTGAATTCACTATAGACTTAGTCCTTGATACAACTCCTATATCCAAGGCTCCTTTTTGAATGGCATCAGTGGAGTTAGCTGAATTGAAGGTTTAGTTGTAAGAACTATTCGACAAAGGACTAATCCAGCTAAGTGTTTCTCCATGGGGAGCCTCAATACTTTTTGTTAAGAAGAAGAATGGAAGATTGAGGGTATGTATTAATTATAAAGAGCTCAATAAGGTGACTATTAAGAGCAAGCATCCACTACCTAGGATAGATGCGTTGTTCCAGCATTTGGTAAGATCAGTAGTGTAATATAAAAATGAGTTCCTAACACTACCTTCCGGGCTAACGAATGTCCCAGCTTTCGTCATATATCTTATGACTAGGATGTTTAAGCCCTCTCTGGATAAGTTTGTGGTGGTATTCATTGATGACATCTTAATCTATTCTAGATCGAATGCGAAGCATGCTAAACATTTGAGAAATGTATCGAGAACCTGAAAAGAAGCACAAGTTATATGCTAAACTCATGAAGTGTGAAGTTTAGTTGGAGAAGGTCTATTTCCTAGGTCATGTGGTGGGAAGGCATAGATATCAACAGACCTCGCTAAGGTGGAAGTGATAGTGAATTAGCACAGACCCAGAACTATCATAGAAGTTAGCTGTTTCCAAAGTACGGTAGGCTGTTACAGAAGATTTGTGGAATGCTTCTATAAATTAAATTTGCCTATTACCATGTGGATTGAAGGGATGCTAAGTTTGAATGGTCTGAAGTGTGTGAGTAGCGCTTCTACGAACTACAGAAGAGGCTAGTATCGGCCCCAATTTTGGTAATCCCCTAAGGGACTGATGGATTTGTGATCTATAGTGATAACTCTAAAAAGGGGTTAGGATGCATTCTTATGCAAAAAGTGAGAGCGATTGCATATGCTTTCCACCAATTAAAACCTTATAAAGAAAATTACCCTACGCATGACTTGGAGTTAGCTGTTATGGTGTTTGCTTCAAAATTAGGAGGCACAACCTATATAGGACAATATGTGAGATTTACACTAACCATAAGAGCCTTAAGCGCATTTTCATCCAGAAAGAGTTGAAAATGAGGTAAAGAAGGTGGTTAGAACTGTTGAAGAACTATGATATGGAAATTAAGTGCCATTCAGGAAAACCAAATGCGATAGCATATGCTTTAAGTAGAAAATCAACAGGGTCAATCCCTTATTTACTTACTTAGGAAAAGAGGATACTGAAGGAGTTTGGAGAACTTCATATTAAAATTGTTTCACCTGGAGATAAACGATAATTGGCAGCACTCCAAGTTACGTTACCGTTAGTGGATGGAATTAAGAGGCGATAGGGTGAAGACCCCAAGTTAATGAAAATCAATAAGGGGGTTAAAGAGGGTAAGATTAAAGACTTTCACCTCAAATAGGGTGTCCTTTAATGTAAAGACAGATTAAAAAAATATTACTGAACTAAAAAGGATGTGATGAAAGAAGCGAATAAGTCCACTTTCACTAAATATCCCAAGACTACTAAAATATACCACAACTTAAAAACTCACTTTTGGTGGATTGGAATAAAAAGAGAGGTGTTAAATTTTATGTCTCGATGTTTTACGTGCGAGAAGCTGAACATTGAGCGCTAAAACCAGGCAATTTGCTTCAGTCCCTCCCAATCCCAATGTGGAAATAGGAGAATGTCAACATAGATTACATCACTGGTCTACCAAAGATCACTAAGTGCCATGATGGCATTTCGGTAGTGGTCCACATACTAACTAAAGCACCTCATTTTCTTTTCGCCAAGATCACTCTAACTTCATATCAACTTATTGATCTATATATCCAAGAGATAGTCAAACTATGTAGGGTATCACTTAGCTTTGTATTAGATTGGGATACTAAGTTCACTTCCAAATTCTAGAATGGATTCCAAGCATCAATGCGCACCGAATCACATTTGAGTACAACCTTCCATCCTCAAAAAGATGGGGAATAAGAAAGAACAATCCAAACAGTGGAGGCTATGCTGAGGGCTTATGCCCTAGACTATACAGGTAGTTGGCATCGTAACTTGCATATAAATGAGTTTTCCAACGATAATTGCCATAGTGCTGACATTAGTGTGTCCTCATTCGAGGCATTGTATGGAAGACGATGTAGGGCACTTATCTGTAAAGGATGGAGTAGGGGAAAGAGAGCAATGTAAAATAGAGTTGATTGACCAAACCATTAAGGTGGTCAAAACCATTTTGAAAAGACTTCCAGTAGCTCAAAATAGGCAAAAAAGTCATGTGGATGGAGTTTGAAGTAGGCGACCATATATTTCATGTTTGACTCTGTAAGGGGAGTTTACAATTTGGACAAAATGGTAATGATAGCTGTAGGCTCATCGGCTCATTTGAAACCCTATAAAGACTGGGACCAGTGGCATACATATTGGCCTTACCACCCTCTCTTGAAGGCATACATAATGTATTTCATGTTTCCAACCTAAGCAAAAATATGCATGACCCAAAGCACATCATTCACCACAAACTCCCTCAAATAAAGGAGAATCTTACTTTCGTTGAGGAATCCATACACATTTCGGAAAGGAGAGAAAGGAAGTTGAGAAACAAAACTATTCCTTTTGCCAAGGTTATATGGAAGCATCACAAAGTGGAGGAAGCAACCTAGGAGCATGAAAGGGAGATGCGAGATAAGTATCCTATCTGTTTTGCTACCCTGCATCTAAAATTTCAAGGATGAACTTTCTTAAAGTGAAGGGGAGATGTAGAGACTGTAAAATTTGTTATAGTTAATCATGTTGGTTAGATTAGCTAAGCGAGGTTATTCGATAAATTTTGTGATTTTGTGACATATTATTTTTAGCAAAACGACTATTTGTAATTGTGAGATTTAGATGGATGTTTATAATTTTGAAATTTAGATTTTATAGTATTACTTAATGTTGGTGAAAATGCTAGTCGAATAGTAATTGAATTGAGTCAAACCTCAAACCCCTTTTTCCTAGCTAGATTCATGATTTTTGGTTTAAAAACAAAAAAAAAAAGTGAAGGGATGGATAGGTCTGCTCCACGCATCAAAGAAGGAAAAAAAGTGAGAGGGTTTTCATTTAATAGCAAACATAAAGGGGGCTCGTTTTCTGATGAAACACGATAAAAACATATATAGCCACATTGTAGAGAGAGATGAGGAACAAAGGGAGAGCGAAGGGGAAAAAGAAGAGAAAAGGAAGAAGAACAAAAAGAAGAGAAAGGGCTTAATAGGGAAGAAGGAGACCTAACCCACTTCTTAGACTTACAATTTCATCCTTTTCCATCCAAAGTCTTAAGCTGGTAACTTCCTAAACTATAGTAGCTCCAAACAAAACTGATTTTTTGTTTTATATAAAGTATGTGATTTTGAGTTATACATAGGGTTTTGTTTGTTTAGATCTAGCAATTGCAAGTTGAATGTGGACGTGATGTTGATAATTTGGGTTTTATGGTGGGAATTGAGTAATTGCTAGCCAGGAAAGTGTTTTGGATGGGAATTTCAGACTATGTGTGTGAAATTATACTCTTCTTATAGACCCATAAACTTTATCCGGCTAAATTTTTGAAATTATGTGAATAGATTTGGGACCACAATTTAGGTTGTTTATGCCATAAATTTATGTGGAAAATTAGGATGAGGTAGTTGGGGGGGGGCTAACTTACAAGACAAAAAAGGAAAGGAAAAAATTTCATGGGAAAGAAATAAAAATGGAAATATGTACATTAAGAATTCATTTAGTTAGGTTGTGTTTGATGGTGCATGATGACAAGGCAAGGGTAAACTTTGCCTATTACAAACTCATTTCAGTTACGGGAAACTATTAAGAAAATGGACATTTGGAGATGACACGGACATAGGTTTTAGGTAAAGGAGCTTTAGATTGAAGAGTCATTTTAATTATGGAGTAAATAATGGTCATGTGGTAAGGGACAAATTACTATAACAAGTAGCAACAATCCAGAAAGAGAATTACACTTGAAATTTTTTAGAAGCACTTTCATTTATGTCAAGTGATTGCTAGTCTCGTAAATGTTCATACGACCTTTTGACGATATTTCTGTCATACTTGAGATTTTTTATTCAATAATTAAATGTTGTCTTGTGTAATGTTTGGTGAGATTAGTTGGATGTAAGATCAATATGTCGGTAAGTTCTCAATGTGCAAACTTGTATTATGAAGTTCCATGTCGCAAAATGTGTGTTTGGTGCTTTAAAAATGGTGTGTTCATGTTGCCATTAATATTATGTTGCTTAAGATGCTGTATCATGTTTTTGAAATTAATACAGTTTCCAAAAAAAGTTGATTGAGAAGCTAAAAATTTCGAGAGGGGATTTTTTTTGGTGAAAATTTTGTATTCCTCCAAATTATTGTTGATGGGAAAACACCTCAAGCCATGGGAAAACACTTTAACCCACTATTCCGCTATTAATAATTATGTGCTATTATGTAATGTATGATTTGGACATGTTTCTGGGTTTTAAGGGTGCTAGTTATCCATTGAGCGTGTGGTTTGCTCACCCCCTCTGCTTCCCCTTTTCTAGGTTCAGAGTAAGTTCCATCTTTGTGGAAGGGCAATTCTTCTGTTTGTTAATTCATGCCAGGGATGTTAGTTCATTGCATTGTTTTCAAATGGTCTTCTTGCAATTTGGTTGATGTGGAGCTATATCTGTTAGACTTCTAATGTTATAACACATAGTTAGCTTGGTTATGTTGGTTCCTATCCCGTCCCCAAACATGTTATAACACATTCTTAGGTGCGTTGCAAGATTGGTTTGGTACCCTGGGTGTGTGACCTATGCAATCTTCATTTTGTTTCTTTGTAGTTGTTCAGTAGTGACTTAGGAACAGGGGATAAGCACTTCAAGCTGGTGGCTCATGGAGGAAGTGCGATGAATATTCCTAATGATTCGTTTTCGGGTTGATCAATTTTTTATTATTGACCTAGTGAATTATTCAAGTAGGACCTAACTGTTTTGTTCAAAAAAAAAGTACCCATTCTTTTCCATTTCTTAAGTCTTTTAGAACTAGTTCTAATCTTCAAATAGCCTTAAGGATTTCATAATGGAGTCCTAGTGGTGTAATATTCCTTTAAGGGAGGGGTGTCACATTTCCACACATGGGGAAATATCCATTACCACAAGGAGTATTTGCTAAGCAACGGCATGCCTTCAAATGATAAATGTGCTACTGCAAAAGGCTTAAGAAAGTGAAGAAATGTGTTATTAAAAATCCATCTCATTTCAGATTGTAGTTACCTAGTAGATTTTGGATTTAATTTCCCATGGATATTTGTTCTAACCCTTTGGCCCCATCCCCCATATTGTAACATCTCATGATTGAGTTTCAGGTATAAGCACTCATCCCCTTCATTGTAAAAATCTGCTTTGGATGATTTACATCTTGAATGAAATGAAGCTTTAACTTGGTTCCCTTACTATCTTTTGAGTAGTGATTAGAGTTATAGCTTTATATTGATCATTGATGGCTTAGCCTTTAAAACATTAACTGGTGCTATGTTAGTTCATGTGGTGGATTGCCCTTAGTAAGAGCATATCCTGTTGATTTCCTTTTTCCCCTATACAAAATCTTTGAAAACACAAATCTATTTTTTTAAAAAATTTTATTAGTCATAGTTTCAATCTTGAAGCTAAGGGCCTATTCACATCAAATTGGTATCGGAGCTTCCATGCTTTGTAAAATTGGTATTAGACCGAATCGTCGACTTTTTGCTGATGTCTCCACAAACATCTTTTCCTTTGATAACCCAAACTTCATGCTTTCACTCTTGTAAAATCATCTAAAACCCCTATCTTATTTTTGTCTTAATCATCTTTTAGTCCACAAAAGAACCAAAAAGATAACCCTAAACTCCACTAAAAAAGCCTTTATAGAAACATAAAAAATGTTTAGATAGAGATTAGCACGATATAGGTTGTGTTAAAGACACTCCCCATGTTGGTGGCCATTTCAAGGTACATTGATCATGTTATATTTTACTTGTCTATTCTCCACACTTTAAATAACTATTTCCTTGTAGCATGGAGCATATTGTCGTACTTAAACTCTAAGCTCAAGTACGAAAACTTATGAATCAAATGACAGAAGTGAGGATAGCCATGAAAACCTCCTTGCTTTAACAATAATAGTTTCGATCCTACCATTTGGTTTTGGTCCAAACACTTGCAAAATATTTCAAGACTAAAGGAAATTAATAGAGTTTCATAATAGCTACTGAAAACACCAAGGGTTTACCATAGTTTGTTTAAATGCCTTGGAAGGAAAAGAGCTCTAAAAGCCAAACCTAGAATAAAGACAAAGAGTTGGGATAAGTCATACATGGACGGAGATTCTATCAGGATCCACTCTTTCAAGAACCCATAAAGGAAGGACATATTATTGTTCAACACAATATTAAGGTCAAAAAGACAAGATGAGCTTATTTTAGTTTCTGATGGGATAAGAGAAGAAGACAACCTAGCCATGGCTGAGAGCTCTCCTAGATCAAGCTTCTGTGCAAATGAAGTCTTTAATAGCTCCTCACTTTAAACAAACTATGGAGGTTCAAGTTCATGTTAAAGAAGAGTAGACCATGTTGATTCTTAAGGAAAAAGATGATGAGCCAAAGCCCACCTTGGGCATTATGCAACCAATTCTTTCTCAATCTCACCCTTATTCACTCCATTCTGACAATTTGAGAGCGAGGTAAACATCACCAAAGAAACTCAATGTTTCTTTGAATGAATGAGTAAATTGAGGAATGAGGTTGTGTGTGAAATGTTTTCTATGGATGCTTGTTACTTACTTTTTAGAAAACAATTGAAATTTGTCCTTAGGATTGTCAAATCCAACATTCATAATCAAGCTCTCACTCTTAATCTCCTAAATTCTCCTCAGCCTTAAACCCCACAACAAGTCAGGCTTCAAAAAGAAAACATTTTTTATTCTAAACCTAATGTCAAGCTCTCACTCTTAATGACACAAAGTTTATTTGATCTCTTGCCACTTGAAAGGGAGGCTCTATAAGTCAACCTTCTGGTGTTTAAGGGCTTTTCGATATAGGTTTCGTTAATTATATTAAAATTGTAAATAGGCTGATTAATGATGGAAAGATTGTTGATCCTATTTGAGTATTCGCCAAAGCCTTCAACAACTGCTCTAAGTTCAACAAGGGTAGTATTCTTAGCACAATGAATCTCCTAAAACTCAAGGGGTGCAACAAGTTTTCAAGATTAGCATCCTTGGAATTCAACCACAAGTGTTTGAGGATAAATCTTTTCAATGAAAAGAGTTTTAATGCATAAGAATTAATTTTGTATTTGGGTTTGATAGTGATTAAGACCAAATAAGGGAGTTTCATTCATGATTACTCTACATTACCTAAAATAACCATAATCTAGCTTTTATTGATTTTTCCCTCAATAATTCATGGTATTACCTACATCTATATATTATAAATGACATGTCACTAAAAGTATTGAATAGTTGAATTTGAGAATATTTTGATGGGTCTGGCTTGAGGCCATTTTTGGTAGTGATTTGCACCAATTTTTGAAGACTGCTAATACTGCCCGAACATTGCATTTTTCTGATATGGCTTTTGTCTGCATTTGAGGCAATATCCAAAACTACATAATGGGTTCTATTTGAAATAACTTTGAGTCTATGGTGTGGGCACATAATCTTTATAGCTTAATATGTTATAAAGAGATAAACAACAGCGAAAGCAAGGAGCTACTCAAAGACTTTCAACACGTGAGAGGTCTTGAAATTTGTCCAAAGAGATACAATTACAGTTATCCATCTTGAATTTGCACAAATTAAGCCCGCAAATTAAGGTGGAGTTTCAAAGTTGTGATATATTCAAATGACAAGTGAACTACTCTAAAAGCCTCCAGTAAGTAAAGGGATTTTAGTGTTCAAAATTTAGCTCATTTGAGATTGTAATTATCTCATGATTTTGTATTTATTTTCTTGTGGACAATTTATGCCACCATGTTGGCAGCCTTTCCAATATTGTAATAGCTCATTTTTGAGCTTTGGGTATAAGCCCCCCTCCCTTTTCATTGTAAAAATTGGCTTTGGATGATTTGAATCTAGAAATTAAACGAAGCTTTTGGGTTGTTTCTCTTAATAGAAATTTCTGTTCATTTTTTCTCGCTTAAAGAGTAGTGATTAGATTTAGAGTTATGGCTTCATCTTAACCTTTTATGGCTAGGCCTTTATGTGAGATTAAGGTAGCCTATGTTAGTTCATGTGGTGGGTATCCACTAGCATGAACATATCCTCTTAATTTCTTCTATTCTCCGACACAAAATCCTCCAAAAACACAAATATAATTTTTCTATTTTGTTGATCTTAATTTCATTCTTGAAATTAAGAGCCCATCCATTTCAAATTGGTACTAGCTGATTTTGCATAAAATTAGTATCAGATCTTGAATTCTTTATCACTTTCTATTCCCAAGAAACCGATGACTTATGAGGTGGACAAGGCTGACTTAAATAGGGCAATTCTACCTTGGTGACTAGGTAGATGCGTAGGAAAGAGAAGATGATTCAAGCGTGTTGAAATACATGAACATCTCATCCCAAAGATGCCTTTGTAAATGAAGAAGGATGAGAAACAGGCTTGTTGTTCCTCATCACAGGAGAAGGGAGAGTGACCTTCATCCTTCTTTTTTGGTAATATGCACTGTGATAAACCCTATAGATTGAAGGCATTATCATAATTATTTTTTTAATTGTTAAATCCTCCGAAACTCTTGCTAAAATGAAATATTTATTAATGTTATAGTTACTAAATCTTTTATGTTGTTATGCTCAATTGTTGTCATTCTTTATTTGTTTTGTTGCTTTTTTTTGTTCATTCATTGATTATATTTTACCTAAATGTTAGATTGGATCCCAAATAGGTTCAATGTGTTGTCTTCCTCTTTTTTTGTGGATGTAGAATATCACTCCTCTTCTTTTTTTATGTTACATAGATATGGACCTAGTGGAAGCAAGAGGATGTTATAGAGCCATGGTGGCAATGCCTTTCACGTGGCAAGGAATAGGCAGCATGAATTTTACGTCGCTGGAGTCCGATAGCTATTTTATTTATGTTGTCGGGTTTGGTGGTTGTTTTCCCCATGTTGTCCTGCACTTGTAATAGCCCGATCCTAAATTATGTTTATTTATTTAATTAAGCCATGTTATTATTTTACTCATATTTAATTATGGCATTTAAACATCCCGATTGGGAAAATCTCATTTTGCCTCACTTTGCAATTTGAGGTTTTATTATTGTAAAATTTCATGGGAATCGATAACCAGCGTTGATAAATATATTTTAAAAGATTAAATTATTTTTCATAACGACTCTAAAATTTAATTTCGAGCTACAAAAAATTTCAATCGCACAAAGTGTATGTTTCGGGCCCAAACTCATTTAGGCCAATTCTGGTCCAACAACCTATTGCTTTATTTTACTTGACTAAGAACCATTGAATGTGTTTAATTCCATTGGCTTAAGTTGCTTTTGATAGATATAAACTCATCCAAGTAAAAATTAGATCATTTCATCCAAGTAAGACACTCAAAATATCAAGCAAATAAGCAACACTCCTCTTTCTCTCTCCTCCCAGCTGTGCTGCCCTCTCTGGTTACTAATGTTGAAGGCTATTTTAGCCATCTTTCGCCACCCTCTGGCCACTAGATAGCCACAACCAACCCCCCTAGCCACCACCGACACTCCTACAAACATTCAACCTTACTTCTATCTCCTTTTTCAAGCATGAAAGTGAGCAAAACCCTAGTCCTATCTTGCTGATTTTGATTGTATTTTGGTTTTGCTTCTAGTTTTTTTTTTTAATTATTAATCATGTTGTTTTGATACAAACAAGAGTTAGTTTGATGTTTTTATTAATTGGCTAATCTTGAAAGCAAGTAAAGATTGAGGTTGTTCGTGATCATGCAAGTTTGAGTTAAAATGATGTTCATGGATTGTTTTGCATTTGATTTGGCAATCTTTGGCATTATAAATGATTATCGTGGTGTTGGTGTGGTTTTAGATGAGTTAAAAGTGAATCTAAGTTGATTATAAGCTAAGGTTTTAATGATTATGCATGGTTTAGCTTACTCTCAGTATCAAGCATGTTATTTGTGCGTACTTGGATCAGAAATGAATCTTTAATATGTCATTTAATTTGGAAAATGATTTAGTCTAATTCTTGTAAAAGAGGTGGATTATGGAAATTCCTCCAACTGATTATAAAGGTCATTTTGCCATTTATACAAATAAGTAGGCTTATGGATGTGTTTTGAGTGATCTTGAAAAGAGCGGAATTGAAAATTAGATGAAGATGATTATGGAGTAAATTTGAGTAACATGGCTATATAAGGTGATGTTATCGAACAAATAATAGTTTAGTAATTTTAAATTGTGATTTTAGAGGGAAATTATGTGAAAAAGAAGTGTTGGGAACATGGGCAGCTGGTAGTGATCGGACTAGAAGTTGTGGTCTCTTTACGAACAAACTGGTATTGTTTGGATAATTGAAAAATTGTGCTTTTGGTATGTAGATTGATCAGTGAGTTATCTTTCAAATGCCTTTTTAATCACTTTAATTCAAGTTCTGTGGAAAACGTTATAGCCGTTTTGTTAAGATTGTGCTAGATAGACTGAAGCTATGCACAGTTGTGTTCTAGCCCAATTTTAGGAACCTTGTTGTGGGAATTATGTTTTACACTATGAATGAAAGTTTTGAGGGACTTTTTAAGCTTTCCATCTTGGGGATTTATGTCTCAAGTGAGGTCAGGAGTTTAAGTTACAAATTATTTACTTTTTCATCTATTAAGCCTTTGCTCTTTGAACTAAATTATCATGTATGAGAATAAGTTTTATATTTGCTAACTACATATACTTATAATGACCTGGCAGGTGTACACCTATCTACAGATCGTGACAACATCAGTGGTCTACTACCAGATAATAATTAGCATTGTAGTTTTATATTCATCTCATTCCCTGTTTTAAACATAAATGAATTGCAAAGTAGGCCTAGTCAGTGTTCCCATGATTATTTAACAATAAAGGAATGCATGTATTGAGTTCCAGCTCACATTTTGAAATGTTTGCTATGTCTTGTTTTAGGCAAGTGCTAAGTGAATCACCTTCACCCTAGCAATCCTGCAAAAGAGGATAAATGAGCAAGGGAGCCTGATCAGTTTAGCATATGGTGATGATGTACTACACTTATTGTTTCTTCGGGTGATGTATTTTGAGACTTTCAGAGATTGACCTGTAACAACAATGGTGACTTATTTGTTTGACGCACAACCTCTTGTTTGATATTAGTTACTCCCATATGGTTTGGATGGTGCTGAATACTTTGGATTTGATTTGTATTTAACTCAAATACCCCTAGTGTAATTACTTAAAGCCTTCCTTTTTCGGAATGGCAATAGCGCCCCGATCATTGTGTTATCACTTCCAGTCAGTAAAGATAATTAATGTATTACAAACAGTGGAACATGTACATTTGGGGTGTTACAGATTTGGTATCAAAGCCAGGTTGAGATTTTCTTTATGGGATATGGAACATGGAGTTTAGATATAGGAGGGTGAGAAGGTTTGGTAGTAAGGGACATTGTATGCTGTTAGAGACTCGTGATATTAGAAATATATGTTGCTTATATTTTACATGCCCCTCACTTATGGTTTTGCATGCCCCACATTTATGCCTTTTTTTTTTTTTTTTTGTTGGATGGATCCTTATGCAGTTAAGATGATGTTGGGTGCATCTATGGCGGCCCATATCTCACTGTTACATGCCAGCACAGTAGCTCATGCACAGGACCCCTTTTCTAAGTTCCATAGTATCACAGCCCAGCCATGTAGACTGTTATGGTCCCTACCTACAGCTGACCCATGGGTCGAGTTTAGACTCCGTTATCATGATTTCATGATGGCAGGAAACCCAGGTTGGGATGGACCTAGGTTTCAGATCCAGGGGTCTTGGGCTACGATCACCTCAAAGTTCATGCTTAGGGAGGAGTTTGAACAAAGGGGGATCATCATGGAGACCCTACAATATGTTTTTCCTCTACACCAAGCACATCCCCCATCCACAGCACCTGCACCAGCTTAGGGACCACCATCACCACCTACACTGGGCACTCCTCAGATGCCCAATAGCCCAGTGCCAGTGGGAATGGGAGAGGCTCAGCGGGTTGTGGATCTCCCTGACTCACCAGAGGTGGTGAGGATTAGCTCAGATGATGAGCCTATAGAAGAGCTCAAGGACCATCTACAAGTAGAGGATGATCTAGAAGAGGATCAAGATTTAGGGCAGCAGTAGGTTGACCAGGCGATACGTCATGTAGCGTCAGAGGCATCAGCTACCAGCTTCGATTCAGGCGAGGAGCCTGATGGTGATTCTGACCTAGATTACAATCCGTTTAAGGATCATTAGGTTGTTCTAGGAGTTGATTTTAATAGGTTGCATTTTGAGCCCTGCTTGTACACAGCGCGGTCGGTTTGAATGGATGCATTTTGTGTAACATATGGCATTGTATATAGTTAGTCAGATCCTTCCGACTGTGAGGACTAGGTCCGTTTCTCTTTCCGTGCATATGATGGATTTAGGGTATGGGGGCTAGTTAATGTTTTGGTTTGGGGTAGGAGTCAGAGCTGACCTTAGTTAGTCAATTAAATGTGATACACTTTTGTTGATCATGTGTATAAACAAGCAGCTATGTATGTAAACGAGTAATTATGAAATAATATAATGAAGCTTTGGTTTCTGTTTTAAGTAATATTTGAGCCATATTAAATGCATTGGTTGAGTATGCTTATCATATATGTTGGGTTATTCTAGTGATTGGAATAATTTCATTTAATGTATAACCAAAATGTCTGAATCTATATAAAATAATGTGGAGACGCCTATAGGGAATAACTCGGACCAGGACCAGGGTCAGGGATCTGGTATGCAAGCTTTGTGCAACGTGCCACCAAATCCCGGTGAAATGCCCCTAATTCCCCCTGAGCTAGCTAATAATGTTAGCGACCCTAATTACTGGCTGATCGTAGTAGCTGAACTGATGAAACGGATTCCCCAAGTACCTACCGAAAACCTTCCTGGAGATGATAACTTAGCGGATAGGGTAGCACAATGCAACCCTAAAATGTATGATGGCAAATATGATCCAGTGGAGTTAGACGACTGGATTAGAGCAATGAAGAAAATTATTACAGTGGTAGAGATCCCAGAGGAGAAAAAGGTGAACATTTGGACGGTCTACTTGTCTGGTGAAGCTGATATCTGGTGGAACACCATAAAGGGTAGGCTCCTAGGGCTTGAATTCATCTGGAGTAATGAATTTAGCGCTAAATTCTACCCAGTTATAGTTTAAAGAAAGAAGGAGAAAGAGTTCGCGGTGTTGAAGATGGATGGTAGTATGACTGTGATGCAGTATGCCAGAAAGTTTACAGAATTATCTAGGTTTGTCCCTGAATTCGTGACACCTAAAAGGTTAAAGATGAAGAGGTTTCAAGATGGTTTGGCCTTCTATATTTGCAACTGGCTAGTTGGAAAACCAATCTTGACGTACCAAGAGTTATATGAGTAAGCAGTAGAAGTGGAGCGAGTGAAGACAAAGTTGAGGGCCCTAAACCCCATCAATCAAAAGAGAAAAGAGATCAAGCAAGGAGCTTCGAGTGAGAGTGTGCACCGGAAGAAACCTGCCCCCTACTCCCAAGAGTCGCCCTGCAAGCTCAGTGAAGCCATGTGGGAAATGTGAAAGAACTAACCACTCCATCCCTAAATACCAAGTAGAAACCAACAAGTGCATGTGTTGTGGAAGCCCGAACACCTCATCGCTACATGCCCCCGAAGACTGAAGGTTGTAGACAAGGGTGCAGCAAAACCCTTGGCTCTACTCCGCTAAGGACCCCCACATTTAAGGCCTGTAGTCACAGGAAGGGCGTATGTGATAAGTAAGAAGGAAGCAGCTGCCTCTGGTACGGTAGTCACTAGAACTCTTTTTTTAAATTGAAAGCCATTTTGTGTATTATTTTACTCGGGTGCTACTCATTCATTTATATCGGCCCGATCTGCCATGAAACTGAACCTTGAGAATTGGAGGACAAAAACCAATTATAGAATCAAGCTACCTAATGATTCTATAGTTGAGTGCCCTATCTCCTATAAACTTGTTCCCATCACTATTGGTAGAAACACATTCCCTGGGGATTCGATTCAATTTTATCTGTCCGATTTTGACACCATTTTTGGAATGAATTAGCTACACATTTATGGGGCCAAGACTGATTGTGAAGATCTTAAGGTTATTTTAAAAGATAAAAAAGGGAGAGAAATATGTTTTTATAGATAGAGAGAGGAAAAACCTTATTCTTTAATCTCTGCTATGAAAGCAAGTAAGCTGTTATGTCAGGGGTGTATTAGATATTGGTGTTATGTTATTGACACTCAAATAAAAGAAGAGAAAGCAAGAGATATTCCTGTAGTTTGTGAATTTGAAGATGTTTTTCTTCAGGAGTTGCCAAGACTATTCCCGCATAGGAAAATTCATTTTGGGATTGAATTAATCCCTGGTGCCCAACCTACCTCCAAAACCCTATATCGCATGCCCTCAACTAAGCCTAGAGAACTGAAGATTTAACTAGATGAATTATTACAGAAGGGATTAATCAGACTAAGTGTGTCACCATGGGGTGCCCCAGTGTTGTTTGTAAAGAAGGATAGAACCTAGCTTGAGGTTATGTATTTATTACAGAGAGCTGAACAAAAATCACCATTGAAAACAAATACCCTTTATCGCGAATAGATGACTTATTTGATCAACTGCAAGGACCTTGATTTTTCCCTATGATTGAATTGAGGTCATGATACCATCAACTTAGGATTAAACCTGAAGACATTCCTAGGACTGTGTTTATGACTAGGTATGGTCATTATGAATTCACGGTGATGCTGTTTGGCTTAATCAATGCAGCAATAGCTTTCATGAATCTTATGAATAGAGTTTTCAGAACCTATTTAGACAAGTTTGTAGTGGTGTTCATAGATGACATTTTGATATATTCTAAGGGCAAAGATAAACATGCTATTCATTTTAGGACGGTGTTACAGACCTTAAGGAAGCATAAGCTCTATAGAAAATTAAAGAAGTGTGAATTTTGGTTGGAACAAGTGGTATTCTTAGGACATGTGGTTGCAAAATAAGGAATTAAAGTTGACCCCTAGAAGGTGAAACTGATCATAGAATGGTCAAGGCCTACTAATGTCACTGAGATTAAAGCTTTTTGGGTTTAACAGGCTATTATCGAAGGTTCGTTAAGGATTTTTCGAAAATACGTTCGCCCCTAACCAATTGGCTGAAAAAAGCAACTAAATTTGACTCGACAGAGAAATGTGAGAGCTCTTTTCAAGTGCTAAGGCAGTGATTAACTACCTTCCCAATCCTAACACTACCAATAGAAGGTAAGGCATATACTATTTATAGTGATGCATTGAACAACGATTTGGGGTGTGTTCTGATACGGAAAGACAAAACAGTAGCTTATGCATCTCGACAGCTTAAGGTATATGACAAAAATTACCCTTCCTATGACCTGGAGTTGGTAGCCGTGGTTTTTTTACTGAAAATCTGGAGACATTACGTATATGGGGAACCGTGTAAGATTTATACTAACCATTAAAGCTTGAAGTATATCATCACCCAAAAGGAGCTTAATTTGAGACAAAGGCATTAGCTTGAGCTGCTTAAAGATTATGATTTGCATATTCAATACCACCTAGGAAAGACAAATGTTGTAGCAGATGCCCTGAGCAGAAAAGCTCAGCATAGCCTGAACACTGTAGTTATTACTCAACTGAACCTCTTGAGAGAACTTAAGGACTAGGGCATTCAATGAGTGTCCCACAGGAAAGCGAATGTTCAATCGTCAGCGCTTACCTTATAACCCTCCTTAATGGAGCAAATTCGGGTGAATTAGGACAGTGATCTAAAACTCTAAAGAATAAAGTAAATTTTAGTAAAAGGGAAGTCTCCTGGATTTGTAGTGCATCAAGATGGGATCCTGCGATTCCATAATCAACTGTGTGTACCCAAAAATGAAGAATTAAGGAAGCAGATCTTAAAAGAGGCTCATAACACTCGCTACTCGGTGCATCCAGGAGGCACCAAGATGTAAAAAGACCTGAGACAATATTTTTGGTGGAATAATATAAAAAAGGAAATTATAAAGTAGGTGGATAAGTGTCTGAATTGCCAAAAGGTCAAAGCGGAACACCAACGCTCTATAGGCGAATTGAGACCTTTTGAAATTCCCACTTGGAAGTGGGATTCAATTTCAATGGACTTTCTCATGAGATTACTCCTTTCTGCTTTCAAGAAGAATGCCATCTGGGTAATTAATAGTAGATCGACTCACCAAGTCTACTCATTTTGTACCAATTTAGGATACTTAGGGAGTATAAAGATTAACCCAACTGTATGTGAAAAAGGTAGTCCGAGCACATGGCATTCCCTCAGACATAGTATCATATAGAGACCAACGATTCCAGGCTCGTTTTTGACAAGCACTTCAAAAAGCCTTTGGAATCAAACTAAACTTTAACAACTCTTATCAACCTGAAGCAGATGGTCAAACTGAAAAAGTGAATCAAATTTTATAAGACAAGTTAAGAGCTTGTGTATTAGAGTTCCAAGGGAAGTGGGAAGATGATTTACCACTAATGGAATTCTTATACGACAATAGCTATCAATCCACCATCAACATGGCCCCATTTGAGGCTTTCTACAGGAGAAAATGTAGAACCCCATTGTGCTGGAGTGACTTGGATGAGGCATTGATCACAGGCCCCAAAATGATTCAAGAAACCATTGAAATAATAAGAAGGATTCGGGAGCATATTGGGGTTGCCCAGAGTTGACAAAAGAGTTATGCTGACAAAAGAAGGGGGTCCTGCAATTTCAAGTAGGTGATAAGGTTTTTCTGAAGGTTTCGTCAACCAAGGGTATCAGGAGGCTTGGAGTTCGAGGCAAATTGAGTGCAAGATATATTAGACCCTGTGAAGTCATTGAAAAGCTGAATCCTGCAGCTTATCGACTGGA
Source organism: Carnegiea gigantea (assembly GCA_029747015.1). Lineage (NCBI taxonomy): Eukaryota > Viridiplantae > Streptophyta > Magnoliopsida > Caryophyllales > Cactaceae > Carnegiea > Carnegiea gigantea. The sequence goes on along the minus strand of JAKOGI010001705.1, from coordinate 101,554 downwards.
CTTGCCAGTGGAACTCCAGCATGTGCATAACGTGTTTCATATCTCAGCTCAGGAAATACATACCAGATCCGGACCATTCCATAGTATGTGATCCATTAAAGTTACTAGGGATCTAGTGTATGAAGAACGCCTAATACAATACCAGACCGCAGGATTAAGAAATTGCATAATAAGCAAATACCATTGGTCAAAGTATTCTGGTCAAACCATACAACCTCGGAAGCCACTTGGGAAACCGAGGAAGAGATGAAAGCCAAGCACCCACACCTATTTGTGGTAATCATCCCTACATCGGCAAATTCATAAGTTTTGAGGATGAAACTCTTTAAGAGGGGAAGGCTGTAATAGCCTGACTCTAAAGCATGTTTATTTATTTAACTAATCCATGTCATTATTTTACTCACATTTAATTATCGCATTTAAACATCCCGATTCAAAAAATCTCATTTGGGCCTCACTTTGCAAATCGGGTTTTTATTACCATAAAATTTCGTGAGAATCGATAACCAACCATGATAAATATGTTTTAAAAGATTAGATTATTTTTCATAATGACCGTAAAATTTAATTTCGCGCTACGAAAAATTTCAATTGCATAAAGTGCATTTTTCGGGCCCAAACTCATTTAGGCCCGATTCCAGTCCAACAAACTATTACTTCACTTTACTTAACTAAGCACCATTCAATGTGTTTAATTTCCATTAGCTTAAGTTACTTTTACTAGATATAAAATCAACCAAGTAGAAATTAGATCATTTTCATCCAAGTAAAAGATTCAAAATATCAAGCAAGCAACACTCCTCGTTTCTCTCTCCTCCCAGCAATGCTGCCCTCTCTAGTTGCTGCTGTCCAAGGCTATTTTAGCCATCTTCTATTGCCCTCTAGCCACCAGACAGCCACCAACAACCCCCCCGGCCACCACCCACACTCCTACAAACATCCAACCTCACTTATATCTCCTTTCTCAAGCATTAAAGTGAGTAAAACCCTAGTCTTATTTTGTTGATTTTGATTGTATTTTGGTTTTGATTTCGGTTCTTGTTATTTTTGATTGTTGATCATGTTGTTTTGATACCAACAAGAGTTAGTTTGATGTTTTAATTGATTGGTTAATCTTGAAAGCAAGTAAAGATTGAGGTTGTTCATGATCATGCAAGCTTAAGTTAAAATGATGTTTATAGATTGTTTTACATTTGATTTGGTCATCTTTAGCATTACAAATGATTATGGTGGTGTTGGTGTGGTTTTGAATGAGTTAAAGGTGAATCTAAGTTGGTTTTAAGCTAGGGTTTTAATGATTATGCAAGATTTAGCTTACTCCTTGTATCAGGCATGTTGTTTGTGTGTACTTGAATAGGAAACGAACCTTTAATGTGTCATTTAACTTAGAAAATGACTTGGTGCGATTCGTATAAACGGGTGAATTATGAGAATTTTCTTAATTCATTATAAGAGGTCATTTTGCCCATTTATGCAAATAAGTAAGCTTATGGATGTGTTTTGAGTGATTTTGAAAAGAGAAGAATTGAAAATTAAATGAACATGATTATGGAGTAAGTGTGAGTAACATGGCTATGTAAGGTGATGTTATGGAGCAAATCATGGTTTAGTAATTATGGAACAAGTTATGGTTTAGTAATTTTGAAGAGTGATTTTAGAGGGAAATTATGTGAAAAAGAAGGGTTGAGAACATGGGCAGCAGGCTGTGATCAGACCTGAAATAGGGGTCACTTTACAAACATACTGGTATTGTTTGGATAACTGAAAAATTGTGAGTTTTGGTATATAGATACATCAGTGAGTTACCTTCCAAATTTCTTTTGAATCACTGTAAGCCGAGCTCTGTAGAAAACGTTATGGCCATTTCGCTGAGACTGCGCAGGACAGACTGAAACCATGCACAGTTGTGTTCTAGCCCAATTATAGGAACCCTATTATGGGAATTAAGTTTTGCACTCTAAATGAAAGTTTTAAGGGACATTTTAAGGTTTCAATATTGGGGATTTAGGTCTCAAGTTGAGGTCGGGAGTTTAAGTTACGAATTATTTACTTTTGCATGTATTAAGCTTTTACCCTTTTGAACTAAATTATTAACTATGAGAATAAGTTTACATTTGCTAACTACATATACTTATAATAACGTTTTTGAATAGAATCAGTGACTAAGCTACCATTTCTTCCCCTTTTTGTGCATAACATTACCCGGTGAGATTATATTAAAATCTCCAGGTACGTTCATTGCCTATATCTTTAGAAATCAACATGTATTTATTAAAATTATAATGTTTTAGTAAGTACATCAGTCCATTTAATTAGTGATTTGTCACACAAATAGTCACCCCATCAGCTATCAGTTACAGGGTGTTGCCTTCAGTTACCCGTGCGGCCTTAGGCCAGGTTCCCCGATTGACCTGGTAGGTGTATACCTATCTACAGATCGTAATAATATCAGGGGTTCATTACCAGATAATAATTAGCAATGCAGTTTTATATTCATGCCATTCCCTGTTTTAAACATAAATGAATTGCAAAGTGGGCCTAGTCAATGTTTCCATGATTATTTAACAATACAGGAGTACATATATTGAGTTTTGACTCATATTTCAAATTGTTTGCTATGTTTTGTTTTAGGCAAGTGCTCAGTGAATCGCCCTAACCCTAGCGAACCTAGGGAAGAGGATAAATGAGCAAGGGAGCCTGATCAGTTCAGCATATAGTGATGATGTATTACACTTATTGTTTCTTTGGGTGATGTATTTTGACCCTTTTGGAGATTTACCCATAACAACAATGGTGGCTTATTTGTTTGATGTACAACCTCTATTTTAATATTAGTTACTCCCATACGGTTTAGATTATGCTAAAGACTTTGGGTTTGATTTGTGTTTGACTCAAATACCCCTAGTGTAATTACTTGAAGCCATGTCCTTTTCGGGATGGCGGTAGTGCCCTGGTCATTATGTTATTGCTTCTAATCGGTAAAGTATTATAAGCAGTGGAACATATACATTTGAGGCGTTGTCGTACTGGCCCTACTTATTTTTTCCATTGACTCTTTGATAAGAAAAAGTTCTTCAATTTGTCTGAATTTTTATGTCATGAAGACTCACATTTGTTTCATGCCCCCCCTAGAGGATCTCTTTTACACCGTAGCGGCCAACCCAATAAGGTCTTTATTTTCCTTGTAGATTGGTGTTAGGCACCATTATGAGCTTCAACAGCTTGTCACTCACCTTAGTATTTCATGGGGGGAAAACTTCGAATTGGATGCCCTTTCTATTGTCTGCCAATATTTTCATAGGTGGCATAGGGCTTGCAATCTTGTATCACCATTGCCTATTAATTCTTAATGTCGGGCTTGCGTCAAATCAATTTCATCTACTTGCCTCTAAATGGTAACTCTCACTTAATTATTTGAGCATACTAAACTTCATTGTCAATGAACTTTTACTCAAGCAATGTACATTTTTCTCTTTTCCATCGCTTTCTTGTGCTAGCATCGCACCCATTTTAGTTTCTACTGTTTTTAGGTAGACTGACAACTGTAGATGTACTTTATGTAATGATAAAACTAGTAGGTTTGTACTCTTTAATGGTGCCAAAAGCCTTTTAGTATGGCTCGTTGCACTCAATGCTTATGAGGCGAGTAAGTTGCTCTTATTCTTCCGGACTCAAAGTCGATCCTGTTTAAGCTCCTTTGGTTGTTATTAGATTCCAACATTTAATGATTTTACTCAAGGATAACATTCTATTCTGTTGATTATTCATTAAGTGTTTGGGGGGAACCAATTCTTTACATGCTCTGACACTATGGGCATCTCAGAGGGAGACACTCCCTCATGCACATAAAGTTACTTTGGCTTGGCAGTGAAGTCCTCGGGCTTTCCAATGATAAGTTTACCCCTGTTCGGCTACCAATGGTCTACATCATCTCGACATGCTTCCCTTTAGTTGCATTGGTGATCATGCCTGCAGCGTTGAAGTCTTTGCCACCTATTACTATGGGACCTTCATGCTTCTCTTTTTTCGGTCTAAACAACTAAAGAAATTTTGGATACTCTCATTACCACTTTTGAATGAACCAGTCAGGTTAGAGTGACCAACATAAGCATCTATCACTACTAGAAAAAGCGTTTCTAACGACCAAAAATTTCATCGTTAAAAGCATGACTTACTGTCATTATAAGCGTTAATGACAAAAATAATGTTGGTCATCGTTCATTGCTATTGGTCTAGTTGTTGATAGTTTTAATGATATGCAGACTTGTTTTGTTGTTATTATTGACAACAATGACGCCAGTCGTCATCATTGTAAGTGAACTATTTAACGATGATTGACATATTAATAACGACCAACTTTTCTACCGTAAGATGAGAATTCATAAATAAAAAGCCCAATTTCATAGCTGTCAATGACAGGTTTATTTCCTCATCATTGTGTCTAAAGAATTATTAAAACATGTTTGTTTATTGTTGAAGTTATAGTTGTAGATTTGTTACGACGATCTTTTTTTTGAATAGGATTATTTGTACTAGATCAAGTGCTTTTGCTGTTACTTAAGTTAACACAATATTGATAACAAGAAGCTTGAATTGACATATAGTTATATATTTCACGAATCAAATACATATACTTGCAAAAATTTCCTGGAAAGCAAAAATATTATGATAACTTCTATTCCTTACAAACAATTATACATTGAAAGACATCAAAACTATTAAGATAAACATTATTTAGATATTATCTAGATAAACATTTTTTTTGATATTATCGTTAAAGTGGTTGTACTTGAGTTAATTTCCTTCTCTTGCTATCCAAGTTGTGTAGTATGACAAGGACAATTGTTGTATAAATTAGGATGAAGGCAGTTGGTTAAAGGCAAGGGAAGACTGGCAGTAATAGACGGCTACGCAAGCCAACTCTCTCTCTTCAATTTATTCTATACCTTTGTTTTCTATAAACACAAGGGAAAAAATGAATGGTGTTGATCGTTTAGTGTAGCGGTTTTTCTACAAACCATGACAGGCCAAAACTAACACTGAAGTCACACCAACAACATGCACAAGATGTACATCAGATTATTGTAAAGATGCAAAGCTATGAAGTACAACAACTAAAACTGTAAGTCTACATGTTTCTGCAGACCATGAGAGGCTAAAACTAACACAAACATAATATCTATAGGAGGAACACCTTTTTCTCATAAGGCCAATTTCCAAATCCACCTTTTTCGGCACCACTTGATCAAATCATCAAACCTGGTTAAGGCGAGGTCAGAACACAGGGCCTATCTAAAACCATCGAAATTGCTAGAGCTGCAACACTGAGTTAATGACATTACAAATTACATAAAAGTTTATGCAAATGACTTTCCTTAAGAGCGAGAGGTGTTGGAATTAAAACCTTAAACTGTGCCAATTCGAAATAAAGTAACCAAATTCTTGCCCCCTGCAAATAAGCCTTAAAAACCACTCCTCTAAAAAAATACCTAGGATGTATCAATTAGACGACAATAACATTAACTTTATAAGTTACACTGGCAATAGCTGAAGTCTCAAGCTTCCATGCCACTCGAGTGCTATCCAATTCATTGCTTCTACTAGAGCTTAAAGAGACCATAGCTCAATCCAAGTCAACATTTTTTATCCAATCTATCAAATTGTACAAAAAACAACTTGAATCAATCACTTCTAATACCAAAAGATCTTAGCTTGAAGTAACGCCTCACAGAAACATCCAATGAGCAACCATCCAAAAAGATATGTATCGAGGAAAACAATTTGATGTTATGTCTCTAAGTATAATAGCCACAAAGAGTTAGAGAAAACGGATCAACAAAAACAAAATATGCCTGAAGATCATGAAACCTATTAAGGTTGGTATGTTCGATCTTGTCGTAGAAGCACCATTGTAACTAGCTAGTGGACATTTATTAAGTCCCTATAGCTATTTAAATTCGGAAAACGACTTCAATTTTTATCAATAGGGAGTACTCACTTAAAAAACAATAAGGAAGATGGACGTTAGTAATCATCAAACAGGAGATGCAGGAAAAAGAAATGCCAAAGTGGGATGATGGATGTCAGAAACCATTACACGAATTCCAACCTATGGGCAACACAAAAGAACTTTATCAAGTAATCATCATCTTTGACTCTATTATATCAACAGATGTTGTGAGATGAGTTAAATGCAAACAAATTGCCCATTTTGGATTGTAAGCATTTTTTGTTTAAATATGTATTTAAAAGCAATTAAGCAAGACAACAACTACAACTTATTTGTGCTATGTGATACGACTGACTAGTGCACATGACCTACCCAAGATAACATTCTTAATCGATCTAATCACAATTAAACACACTTCACATTGCCCCTGTATAAATAAGAGATTAATAGAAATGTTGATTCCTCAAGCATGAATTGTTGAATGAAGCAGAGAAAATTTAATAAAAAGTAACTTGATACATGGTAAATAGGGGAGCCCCATATAATAGTTCATGTTCATCTTTCCAACTGGTTTTCTAAACCCAACCTGTAGAATGCAAAGGAAGAACATTTTGTTATGTTGACTAATAAAATTTCTATTTTTGAATAGAGTTTCCTGAACTGGAGAGCTGGTGAAGAACGAGCTTATGAGATGGCAAGCGTCCTGGGCCGGTGTCCCCTTCCTTTGTACTCCTTTCTTACAAAAAGGCCTACCTCAGATGTTGCACGCGACGAAAGCCCTCCAACACTCAAGTCATTATGGGAAGAGATGAAATGGACAATCTATGAAGAGATAAAGTTTGTGTCTTTTTCAAGAAAGATGAGATCTTACAGAAGGTAAACCTTTGGTGCTAGTGATATTAGAGCTTAGATTTTAGTGAAAAATTCATTCCCTTTCCCGGATCAAGTAGGTAGATATTTATAGGGCCTGTAGAGAGAGGTAAGATGGTAATTTTATAAGATTTTTAGCCTTGTGGTCTTAAATGAAGTTAGATCTCTACCACCTGGGCAGTCCATGACCCAATCGCTGACTTGACAGGGTGATCAGGGGTTTTATCTAAATCATTAACCCGTCAACCTTTTCGATAGGGAAAGTAGGTAAAATGTGGAAAGAGTACTCCGAATGGTTTAGTTGTGGAACTCTTTACTTTAGTGATTGCGGTCATCTTGAGGTTGTTTTACCACCCTCCCTCACATGGAGAGCTTTAAATGATCCCCCTTTACCATAATATAAAAAGGGCGGGGGGGGGGGGGGGGGGAGGATAGGAAAGATTTTAACTCTTGATCCTTCATCTCTTTATGAGCACCCTTCGTCTTGACAATAGGATTTCCCACTTAGCTTAATACGGATGCGATGGCCCTCCACATTTGGCGAGGCCTTTTGTTGGGGCAAGGTGGATGAGGCTATCCCACCTCCTCGTCCTAACCCCTTACAGGTAAATTTTCAATCGCTATGTCCTAACATGATAAAGGAGAACGCTGAAGAATTTGTCCAAGAGGTGGATATACTGCGGCTGGAGTAGGTGACGTTCTATTCCATGACCACAACCTCTGTAAACGAGCTGGGTGTACTCTCCAAGGTAGTGGATGATGTCTTAGACGAGGCACTGGAAAACTTTTAGTGTTTCTCCTTTGAAGTTTGGTTGAGCATCCATAAGGACGAGCTACTGCCTGCTAGCCAGAGGGCTCTCACGGCTGAAGCCTCAGTCGTTCCCTCGGAACTGACCAATGTCCCTGTTGAGAGTGTGGGTTCAAATGACCTTCCTTCAGTTTCGAGAGGGAACGAGAGCTAGCCTTCATTGGGCGGCCTCATTTTCACTTTTTCCCCAGATTTGCATTTTCTTTTTCTTTTTTTTTTTAAATGTAAATATGATTGGAATGAGCTTCAATGTTGCAAGTCAGTACTAGAGCGCCTTACTTCTAACTCCTAGTAGACGCTCCTTCCCAATGTAAGCGGGGGCGTTTCTCAAGGTTTTTACTGTCGTTGCCTACCAACCTATCTTCTTATCCGATAAATGCGCTTGCTCCTTTGTACAAAATAGCATGATGAGGGGTGGTAAAGTTCTCATTTTACTTCTCCCTTTGTCAATTTGCCCGGCTATGTATATTAAAACCATGGTTTTTCCTTATTACCTTAACACTGAGGAGATGGCCACTAATGTGTTGGTAGCTTTTAAGTGGTGGAAGGGGAACTATTCGAATCCCTCACGACCTCCTCGTCTGCTCCCAGAAGCTCATCAGAGCCTCTGTCCGACATTGTTAATAAGAAAGTTGAGGAGCTCGCTCGTAACTTCCAAATTCCCGAGATTGTGCAAACCACTTTTTATGCCATGGTGGTTAATGAGGGTTGGTGACGAGCAACATGGCCCTTGTACTAAAGGATGCGTTGATGAACCTTAGCTCCCTCAGCCTCCCCTGATGCCCAACTGGTCTCCGGAGAACAGATAGCCCATGCAGAGGTAAGCTTACCAACTCCCTTGACTTAGCTGACCTTCACTTTTTTCCTTGTTTTGTTTTATGCTATGAATAGAAGCTTTCGCAGGCTTTCGTCCGAGTTCTACGGCCGTGGAGGACAGTGCCCGCTATCTCTAATCTGGAGGAGCACGTTCGCTGTAGAGATTTTTGAACGTAAAATTAAAGGTCGCAAGCATACAGCTTTCGCTATAGTGCTTCAAGGCTGTATACTCAAACACAAGGATGAAGTTAGGGCACGGTAAACTAAAATATCCTCAACAGAATCAACCTACCCCAAATACTGAAATAGGCAAAATTTAACTATTAATGTGGACACCAGCCATTAATCAATCATATTAAGCTATACATGACTAAACTTAGGAAATGGGCTAGATCATATGAATAACACTAAAGCCAAAAAAAGTAAAACATCATGGGAGAGAAATATATACAGCAAGCAAGCAAAGGACCAAGCCAGAATCAAAGTTGAACTCGCTACTTGCATAAATTCCAGGACCAACCAAATAGTAAACTAGGGGTAACATGGAATTAAAAATCAACCACCAGACAGATGAAGAAACAGAGAAGGTAGAAATCAAAACAGCCATGGCCGAATCCCCTTGTGAAGCTCCATTCCTGGAGGTTTACCCACATCCAAGTGATGGAACCAACACCCCCAGCTTCTCAAATCGAAAACCAGGGCATAGAAAAGAAGATCCAACATCCCAGTTTACACAACCAGCATGCCATAATAATGAAGACATGGAAATTACCAGATTCGAAAAAGGTAAACATAGGAATGTGGTTCGAATTTCAAAGCTGACAGACAGTAACAGAGCTCAAATTGACCCAAAAATAAAACAAAGGTCTGCCTCGCCATTACTAAGCTCCAAGGCTCACAAAAATGGTGGATTTGTCAGTAAGATAGGTCCAAACAGACGAACAAAATGGAGAAGAAGATGCTCGTGCTTTAATTCAAAGCAAAACCAAATGATTCAATACAAATTGAGATTCATCAAACCTACTCCAAAGTAACCAATAAAGTCAAATTGTATGAAATTAAAGGGTAGAAAACGGATCTAAAATTTGAAATTAGAATAGAGAAATATCGAAGTTAAACCCCGAAATTTGTAAAGCAAAACATAAAATTAAACCTTAAAAATCTGAACTAGAGTAGAATCAAATCCTAAGAACCCTAAAATTAAACCTTACAATCAGACGTCCCTCTCAATTGGCCACTGCTTCCATTTGTAGCCTCACGCAAGCTTCAATCTTCATCTTCACCGCTGAATTCGCGCTATCGTGCACGGCAGAGATAGATGTTGTGCCGCCGAGAGTGGTGGGTAACTATTCGGTGCGGGAGGTGCACGAATGAACGTGGCGATGATGGTGCTGCTGGTGATGAGGGTGATGCAGATGTGGGTTAAAGAAGAAGACAGAATAGGTGGGGGGTTGTCTCGGGTTTCTGTAGCGAGATAGGAGAGAGAGAAGGATTAAGAGAAGCGAAAATATTACCTTACAAATGTATGGACCTTATTAGGCACATATATTGTGTATATAGTAAAAATGACTTAATTTTACTTATTGGCATAAGAGATTCACTGTAATTGAGGAAAGGTTCTCCATAGTTGGAAAAAGATTCACTGGATTGTATAAAAAATTTATTGGATCAAATTAAAATATAAAATTGTGGAGTAAATGTTGGTATTGTCCATATTTCACCGTTGCCATTGTTGCACCACAATCGCAATATGGCTTACATATGCTTATATAGTTGCATGGTGTACATATGCTCATATAGTTGTGTTGATATGCAGATATTCTTTCCAGTGTTTCAGAATAGATATTACTTTGTTATGTGCTTCAATTTCTTGGTAAAGAAGGTGGAGATTATCCATTCTGTTAGTCATAACAATACGGACAATAGTGCTATTCTTGTTTGTGTCAGCCTCTTAGTAATTTTCTATATTACCTTTTCGTCCTTTTGATATTCTAATCTTCCAATATTTAAAGTTACATATTATAAATGTATACCACCTTTTTTTCCCTAGGTTCGATGCTTCTCAAAGTATTTTCCTAATAAAATTCCCAAATTAACCAGGGGTAAAGCTTTCTATAGGGAGTTTGCAATTGGAGCAACTGAAACTACCGTGGATGAAAGTTTTAAGAAAAGCTTATCCCGACTCATGGGCGTACGCAATGTGACACTTGGAGATGTACATAGGAGATGTTGAGAAATGAAATACCGAGTTTAAGAAGTTCAATGTCAGTTCATTTTTTTCCTCTTGTTATAATTAAGTGAATTATATCATCAAAAGTTTCGACAAGTTTTTTGCTCTCAATAGGCACCCTTGTTGACGAAGCCCATCCATCCTGTCTACTTACCAAGGGCCACGTCCAGATGGATTGAGAGTATAATTACATGTAGTAAAAGTCCATATGTCTAGTTACATAGATTAGCTATGTATCGAAAAAAAAGAAATATGGTTTGAGGCTTGAAATCCTCAGGGTCCTCCTTAGAGAACTCCTTATAGCTTTACAATGCTCTATCTTCCAGCAATCTTTAGAGCTTTTCCTAGTATAGCAATCACAACATCTCAGATAAAGCCTCAAAAGATAGGAGATTAACAGTCAATCTGTCTTAAAAAAGGACTTAAATTTGCTTTTTGATCCAAAAAGTTCACTGTAATTGGGGAAAGGTTCCCTGCAGTTTGGAAAAAATTCACTAAATTGCATAAAACATCTCAATTTTGTTTCTTGGCACAAAAGGTTCACTGCAGTTGAGGAAAGGTTCCCTGTAGTTGAGAAAAGATTCACTACATCGCATAAACAATTTATTCGATTAAAATTAAGATGTACAGTTACAAACAATACCCTGTCACTGAATAGGAATCAATAGTAGCATGCACATCTACAACCACCAAAACAGCTCTAACATCGACAAATTCAATTAGCTCTAATATCCACAAAATATTAAATTGTGTAAAAAGAAATGATGGTATCCTCATGCTATCAATTTTGACATTCATAGTGTTACCAAATATTTCCAAGTGCACCATCTCTGACAAAAGCCATCGTACATGCCACCTGCATCAACAAATATTTTGTCCTTTAGTTATAAAATTTTTCTAACTATATTTGTTAAAATATAAAGTGATTTTGTAATTTATTACCTCAGTAGTTGCAGCTCCAACATTAGTGTTGGACATGCTGGGATCCTCTGAAAGCCGTAGACCACTTGTTGCCTTTAAAAACCACATAAGTTACTCCTTTAATTATAAAGTAAAAATGAAACTTTTCCATTATTTCTTTAATTAAATTTTGAGAATTTGAGTATAGTGATACCTCAGTAATTATTATGTTCATTTACTTATAGTTATTCTATGAATAACAGAATTTGAGACTGTTAACCGTTCTTATTTTTTGGTGTATCTTTCCAAAAATGCAGTGAAACCTTCGTAGACTTCGGTGAACCTTTTGACTAAATCAGTGTACCTTTTTTGTCAGCTCATGTGCAAAGATTTTTGTTATTACAATCATGCCTTTGGGAAATTTTGTCGAACACTTTATGCGCAAAGAATGTTGACTTTAAAAGTTGCACTAGGTAGACATACTTTGAATTAAAGAATGATATATAATTGTTTGTTTGAGAAATTTTATCAAACATACCTCCAGCATGAACTCCTAACAGCTGTAACTCTTCAATAAGTAAATTTTCTGCCTCAGTTATAATTTGTTCCTCAAAATCCATTGATTTGAGTATGTATTCATGCTAATTTTCAAAGAGAGTTTTCTGCCTCAGCTATAATTGTTTGTTTGAGGATGAATCATGTATCTGCTGTTTTGTATTGCTGAATCATGATGAACGTTTGTATGGTGGGCCGCCCAAATTCAAAAAGAGAAGATCCAATTATAGCATTGGTAAGGATAGTGGAATTAGGTTTGTTGGGCCCAATTAAGTCAACCGTCGGCCTAGTCAAATTCGAATTAAGTTTGTTAGGCTCAAAAATTTCAGATTTGTTGGGCAAGATAGTGGAAGGCCTCTTTATATAGGTGTGCATATTAACATGGTACATGGGTATGTACCATAGACTCATTGTAAGAGAAGGCGCATGGTCATGTGTTAGGGATGAAGGAGGGCTAGTAGAGATTTTTTATTTCATTTTTACTTTTTCTTGCTTCTTCTAGTTTTTGAATCAACAAAAGGAGTGGGCTTTGACTGAACGTGGGCCAAGTCAAGTGGAAGTTGAGCCTAAACTCTGAATTTAGCATTTTCAACTTATTTTTCCCCATTTCTCTAATTTTTCATCACCCACAAAAATCAAATGAAGTCAAATAAAAATCCTGATTTCATATTTATTTTGATCATAGATTAAGTATAAAGGTATCTTAAAAAGATCATAATTTTGGTGTGAACAAATACCCCTACACCTAGATTTTGCTTATCCATGAGTAAAACAAACTAAACTAACTAAAAAGAAATAAAAAATAAGAAAAAGAAAATCCTAACTCACTTTCGCAGGAATCATGGCTGCATTTAGCCTATGCTACAAGCCCTTTAAACTCCTCGGTTTTTGAATTGGACGAGTGAGGTCTCATGAGAGTTTTTAATCGAAATGCCCACAAAACTCTTTTCAAAATAATGGAAAATCTTTTTGTTTTTTTTTTCAAAGCATGAATATGTATACAAGTAATTGAGGAAATTATGTACACAACCTATGAAATCTCATCACCTTAGTAACCAACTCAGCAAATTATATAGAAATAGAATATACAATCAAGAGATAATCTGGCCATAAGAAGCATCTTGACTTCTATTTTTCACCCTACAAAATCTACAATGATATGTATACCTTGGTGCATGTGCAAAAGTATATCAATCCTTATAAATCAAGTGGCCCACACTGAGACAATCCTTATTTTGTTGCCTAATTGCCTTCTTTACTCCTTTTTCTTCCTTTTTTTCTTTTTTTTTTAAAGATTAAGAATGCATACGCCCTAAGCTCACTTGACTTACAAATATTTGGGCCTTTTCTAAAAAGGGTTTTATTAGAATGTGCAAAGCACTTATTTCATTGTCCAAACAAATGTGTAACCAAGTGAAATAGCACACACTCAAGCCAATTAAAGATATGAAACAAAGATATAGCTATGAACATTGGTGCCCAGGTGTTTATTCACAGTTTTAGGCTTTTTCTTTCCTTTTTTTCTTTTTTTCACATTATTTCGAGAGCTTAGAAGGCAACTTCGATGAACAAAAAGTTTACATACCAACTTAACAAATAAGACCCAAAGAATTGATGGTAAAACAAGCAAGGTAGGCACAAAATCACACATATAAGATGAGATTATTATGAAAAATCAATTTTACATCCTCAACTAGCAATCTCATCATGCAACTCTATTTATATATATATATATATATATATATATATATATATATATATATATATATATATATATATATATATGACTCAATAACCTAACAACATGAGATCACAATCACCAAGGAAAGAACACAAATCCCCAATAAAAAGAAAAATCTTTTTGAATTTTCAAAAATTTTTGAAAAAATATGTGCAAATGGGCATCTCACCTCCACATCAAAACTCCATAATATCCTCATTGTGGGAACTAAGGTTCCAAAAAGCAATAACCCAACCTATACAATCGAAAAACCACCTCAAACTCACAGGCGTATACAAACTAGGGTGTCATAAAAATTAAAAAACAAGACCAAAATCAAAATCACCAAAATCAAAATCAAAATCACAAAAGAAAACAAAAACAAACTATAAAACAAAAAAAAATCAAAATCAAGGAGCTACAAAATAAAAGAAAACCTTAAGTAAAGCAAAATATAAAACAAAAGAAAAGCAAAACAAAAACAAAAACAAAACCACTAAAACACAAAAGGAAAACAAAAACGAAAACGAAAACAAATTATAAAATCAAAACCACCAAAATAAAAATAAAACAAAACCATCGAACTACTAAATACAAAAGAAAAAAAAAGAAAACTTTAAACAAAAACAAAAGAAAATAACAAACAAAAACAAAACCACTAAAGAAAAGAAGACAAAAACAAAATATTAAACGAAAACAAAACCAAAGAAAAGCAAGAACTCACAAAATCAAAGGAACAATACACACTAGGAACACATACTAAAAAAACAAAAATACCCAAAATAAACAACGAGCTACTAAATAAAAATCAAAGAAAACACATACAACATGATCACAATCTTAGATATCCATAACTATTCAACCAAAAGGACTAACAATTATCTACAGAACAAATACACCACTGATGGCAAAACGCATAACACAACCATGGGTGATCATGGCCAACTCGACTTAATAAATCCCTAATTTCTCCACAAAATCAATCACCCACACAATCAGAACCCTAGGTATCCATAATTATGCACAAGAAAGAAAGGAGCAAAAAAGAAAAATGAGAGCAGGGAAGGGGTGAAACGATTATACCAGGTTGGATACCAAATGTACCCAAGCTAATGCCTCGCTCAGATGATGTCAAGGAGGTCCATGGAGCATCAGATACTCCATCTCAGCTCACAAGCTGCTATGCATATCAAAACCTACCACGGCTCGTAACAACTTGTCAAACAATCAGGCACAGTCCTCATAGAAATGAAGGCAGTAAAAAACAGGATGTGTAGCCCAAATAAAGTGCATAAGAGGAATGCAACTCAAGGATCTCTTAAGCTTATCAAAGCTCTCAGCCCAATCAAAAGAGAGATGTGTACATGCAAAAGCAGACGCACTAGCCAATGGTCTAACAATGATGCGATTATATAAGTACGTAAACCATCGAGAGTTATCTTAATGCCCTACATGAAGTCCGACATCTCCAAGAGTGGAGGAGCGAGGACTAAGGCAAAGCCAATCAAATAAAATATGAAAACCAAGGCTCATAGGATGGGCTAAAGTCAAGTTCTTCACCTCAAAGTGATCCTCGAGTTTCTCTGCATCACTAACATCAAGAGTCTGATCTAACCAGGAACGGCCAAGCGTAAAAGTCTCAGACTCTACAAAAGTAAACTCGGGAGGGTCCAAAGAAGTACGAAAAATGGGGAAGGGTGAAGAAAGGGGTGAAATGGGAGGGGTGGGAGCTAAGTTAAGGAAAGGCTCAATAGAAATGGGATCATCAAGCTCCATGTGAGGTGTAGCCTCACTAAACTCCAGAACAGAAGGCTCATCAAATGAATGCTCCTCGATGTATATATCCTCTAACTCAATAAATATGCCACGTTGATCATTAGAACTAGCGTCAGTCTCAAGTCCGTCTCCCTTCTCAATGATGTAAATGAGCACCCAAATGACCAAGTTAGGTTATCTTTTGTGGTTTTAGTTAAGGAAGAAAGGAAACAAAGGAAGGATAGGTTCAAGGTTGAGTTTGAGATAATCCAAGAAGGAGCCACTCAAAACCAATCCTTGGGCGAATTCCTTTACTCTTTGTAGGATATAGGAATGAATTACCACCTAGAGGAGTTTAGAAAACTAGAACGCCACTTGAGTTTGCCAACACTCAAGATATAGAACTAGATTTGCTCTCACACTTTGAAAGAACACTTCAAAGCTGAATTGTATTTCTTGAATTCGAATGTAGATGATTAACTGATGCAAACAACTCGACACTATGGCCTTTATATAGAGTAGGCCTTACACTTGAAAAGATACAAGCACACCTATGAAGAGACACAAACAAAAAATACAAGCAAAGGGGAATGACTAAGGGGAAAAACAATGTATCCGGTTGGTGCCTCTTGAGTAAAATGAACCTAGCAACCTTGGAGAAGCATGTTCCACTTGAAAAGGCACGTCTCATCCTTGGGAGAGAGGGGACACGCAGCTTGAGCAAAGGGAAATGCATCAAAAAAGGTTTTAGGTGTGAAAATGCATGGTGCACACGTTTTGCATTAATTACATTTACACTTGCAGTAAGGCCAGATTCATTTAGGCATAACTCTCTGATTTGTGATCCAAATTCGATGATTCTTGATTCCTTGGAAAGCTTGAAGAGTCTAGTGTCCAATAAAGTGGTTTCACTAGATTTGGATTGTCCGTTTGAAAGATATGGGCCGAAGAATGCAGACTACTCAAACTATACTGGATTTCGGCAGGTTTATTTATGGGCCAAATATGACCAACCAAATGGACTCCAAATAATGCGTGGCTGGCCTTATTGGAAAGCTGATTCTTTAAGCTTGAATATGGTGGAGCGTGCAGGAAATTATGCCCTCCGGAGCTTGCTCAAAAAGATGGCCCAAACCGGGTCAATTTTTGGGTGAAGTGCCCAATGCACTGTTGGACTGTTTTAGCGCACTTCTGATCAAATTTTGGGCTCCCTTTGCTTCCTTGGAGCTTCCCTTTGAAATGTATGGTAGTCTTGATCCCCATTTGGAAATCCCTTTTGAATAAAGCACTTTGAAGTTCAAAACAAATTCCACAAAGTGTCTTGTGTCATGGAACTCAAATAATGGGACCAAATATAAGTGTTTCCATGCATGATCTCATTTGGCCCTTTCCTCCCTTGAAGTTCAGCTTGAGGAATGAAAATGATGCATATGGAAATATGCATCATACTCCCCGGGTTGTTTAGAGTTTGTCCTCAAACTCAAAAGGTCTTCGCTCTTCTCATAAAAGGGGTCAATCTTGTGAAATGTGGTTCTTTGTGGGAAAAGGCCATAGGACATCTTTGGATGGAGAGCAAGGCCATGGGCTGGATAAAAGGAGAAGAGGGGAAGGTCAATTTTATGCTGGATGGATCTTGGTGGAGGGAGACCCTGGGGGATTTCTTGTGGAAACACACGATGGAAGGTTTGTAGGGGAGGAGTGAGTAGGGGGTGTGAGTGGGTAGGGGGTTCCGGCGTGGTTTGCATAAGTATCAAGTCCTTAAAGGGTTCAAACTCATGGTATTGGAACTTGAGAAGGGTGGTGAGAAAGACATCCGTATGAAGGTTGTCTTTGGGTTTTGGAGAGTGGGTGGGCTTGAGAGGGGTCAAGGTGATTTTCTTTTGGTCTTTATGGAAGGTATAAGTGTTCATCCGGCCATCATGGCTGACACTTCTATCAAATAGCCAAGGTCTTCCTAATAGGATGTAACAAGCATCCATGGGAACTATATCACACCATATCTCATCCTTATAATGCTTTCCTATGGAAAGGGAGACGAGGCATTGGTGAGAAATTTGCATACCTTTGCCTTGATTCAACCATTGGATGGTGTAAGGCTTAGGATGAGGTGTAGCCTTAAGCTTGAGCTTGTCTACCATAGTCTTGGAGGTAACATTTGCACAACTACCTCCATTAATAATAAGGGAGCATACCTTCCCTTCAATAGTGCATCTTATTTGGAAGATAGCTTCTCTTTGTTCCAAATTATCTTGAGTGGCAAACCCACTCAATGTTCTTCCAATGACAAGCAATTCTCCTTCATCGGGACCTTCTTCCACTTCTTCTAAATTTTCCAAACAATCTTCTCCTCCTTTTTCTTCTTGAGGCTCCTCAAAGGCAGCTTGGTATTCGGCTAAGGAGACAATTCGCTTGTTAGGGCACTCGGAGGCAATATGTCCAAGGCCTTGACAACGAAAACAACGAATCTTGTTTTTGGCCTTCAGAGGCTCTTTTGTGGAGGGATTAGGGGTGGTAGGGGTATTTTTGAGTTGAGGAGAGTTTTAAGGTTTAGGAGGAAAGTAGGAAGTGGGTGGGGTAAGGACGGGGAGTGGATTTGGCAAGGGGACTCTTTCCCTTAGATTTCCTTTGTTGCTCTACCTTGTAGGCAAGGGAACTCAAGTCATCTAGACAGGTGTAAGAATGCAATTCAATGATATGAGCAATGGATTTATCCAAGCCACTTAGGTATCTTACCATTGTTTGAGCGTCATCTTCTCTCAAATCGCATTTGAGGAGGAGTTGTTCAAATTTCCGGGTGTACTCTTCAACGCTCTTGGAGCCTTATTTAAGATGATAGAGCTTGGAGTAGTTGTCTTGGATGTAATGGGGAGGAAAGAACTTGGATTTAAGTTTGTCCTTCATCTTGGTCCAAGTTCTAATCTTTCCTTTGCCATTCCTTGCTCTTTTGGCCACGAGTTCGCCTACCATATTGATGCATATTTCCGAAGCTTAAGGGCAACAAGCTTCACCTTCTTATCTTCGGGCACTTCTTTGTACTCAAAGATTCATTCAACGGTTTGAAGCCAATCTAGGAAGTGATTCGGGTCTAGTTGGCCTTCGAATTCCGGAATATCAACTCGAAAATCGCCAAGACCACTTTCTTGTCTCCTTCGGGATCTTCTAGGAGTATCTTCTTCATAATTAGAGTTAACAACATAGCTTCTCTCTTCTCTCTCGGATTCATCCGAGTCTTCTTGAGTGCGTGAGTGAGAAGGGCTTCGGTTCCCTCTTCGTTTCTCATCCAAGAGTTGGACAAGTTGAGTTTGAAGGTACTTTACTTGGGCTTCCAACTCGTTAACTCGCTCTTGGGATCGACTTGAAGACATTTTTTGTGAGAGTGTGTAGGGAAAAAGGCTGATTTTTGGATGAATGGAGCTGGCACGGTCGTGTGGAGGGGCACAGGATGGCCGTGCTGGGTTGCTGATTTGAAGATGGCTAGGAAAACAGGGAGCACGGTCGTGCTTAGGAGCACGGGGTTACCGTGCCAAGTTTCTGGCCCTATTTCTCACGGTTTTACTGGTTCTGTGTGTTTTGTGTTTTGGCTGCAATCTTGGTCACTTGGCAACCTTGGCTCTAATACCAAATGATGTATAAGTGTGGACCCAAATGACTAAGTCAGATCATCTTTTGTGGTTTTAGTTAAGGAAGAAAGGAAACAAAGGAAGGATAGGTTCAAGGTTGAGTTTGAGATAATCCAAGAAGGAGCCACTCAAAACCAATCCTTGGGCAAATTCCTTTACTCTTTCTAGGATACAGAAATGAATCACCACCTAGAGGAGTTTAGGAAACTAGAACACTGCTTGAGTTTGCCAACACTCAAGATATAGAACTAGATTTGCTCTCACACTTTAAAAGAACACTTCAAAACTGAATTGTATTTCTTGAATTCGAATGTAGATGATTAATTGATGCAAACAACTCGACACTATGGCCTTTATATAGAGTAGGCCTTACACTTGAAAAGATACAAGCACACCTATGAAGAGACACAAACAAAAAATACAAGCAAAGGGGAATGACTAAGGGGAAAAACAATGTATCCGGTTGGTGCCTCTTGAGTAAAATGAACCTAGCAACCTTGGAGAAGCATGTTCCACTTGAAACGTCTCATCCTTGGGAGAGAGGGGACATGCAGCTTGAGCAAAGGGAAATGCATCAAAAAAGGTTTTAGGAGTGAAAATGCATGGTGCACACATTTTGCATTAATTGCATTCACACTTGCAGCAAGGCCAGATTCATTTGGGCATTACTCCCTGGTTTGTGATCCAAATTTGGTGATTCTTGATTCTTTAGAAAGCTTGAAGAGTCTAGTTTCCGAGAGAAGTGATTTCACTAGATTTGGATTAGCCGTTCGAAAGATATGGGCTGAAGAATACAGACTACTCAAACTAGACTGGATTTCGGCAGGTTTATTTATGGGCTAAATATGACCAACCAAATGGACTCCAAATAATGCGTGGCTGGCCTTATTGGAAAGCTGATTCTTTAAGCTTGAATATGGTGAAGCGTACAGGAAATTATGCCCTCCGGAGCTTGCTCAAAAAGATGGCCCAAACCGGGTCAATTTCTAGGTGAAGTGCCTAGCACACTGTTGGACTGTTTTAGCTCAATTCTAACTAGATTTTGGGCTCCCTTTGCTTCCTTGGAGCTTCCCTTTGAAAGGCATGGTAGTTTTGATCCCCATTTGGAAATCCCTTTTGAATAAGGCACTTTGAAGTTCAAAACAAACTCCACAAAGTGTCTTATGTCATGGAACTCAAATAATGGGACCAAATATAAGTGTTTCCATGCATGATCTCGTTTGGCCCTTTCCTCCCTTGAAGTTGAGCTTGAGGAATGAAAATGATGCATATGGAAATATACATCACTCAAACTCTCCTAAGGGAGCAAAAGGAAGAGGTGAGTAATAAACGGTCAGACTACCCTCAGGGGTGTCACTAACTGTGCTAAACTCTAGGAAGGTTGCAATTGCTAAAAGAGATGAGGGGTCAATCACTTCCTCAAGATCATCACAATGTGCATCATCATAAAAATCATGCGCTAAAGGAATCTATTTTTCACAACTAACATCAAATTCATCACAAGACCTACCTCAGGTTTAGAAGAGCCTAAACTAAGATTAGTCTTATGTAAACTATGCAAGTACTACTCCCTATTAAAGGCAAGCAATGCCTCTAATTTGTGTGGTATACTATGCAATGGACAAGTACTGTCATCATGTTCAAAGGAATCACAATAATCACATGAAATATGAACGCGTGGAGTATGAGAGTGCTTATAAGATATAACCCTAAACTGACTCCCATCTAAAGGTGTAACATATATAACATAAGGGCCGGGAATGAGATGATTTAAAGGTCTCTTTAGCATTGTCACACTCCTAAGTCTTCTGAGCCAAACATTCAAAGAAATCTCGAATTTCATCAGGAGTCTTAGCGAACAAATATCCCAAACCCCCGGGGTACATAGTCTTAACATGACCCCAATATTCATCATTAAGACCCTCAAAGATCACTTCTCAAATTTCTCATTTCTTAAAATATTGATCTACACAATGCGCATGAAATTCAATCAATCTACTCAAATATCTTCAAAATATGTCATGCTCAAATTGAGGGAAATAGAAAATTGTCTTTTTTTTATTTAAAAAATTCAAGCTCTTTAATTTTTAGGGGTTTTCACAGCTTTTCCATTTTTTTTTTCAATTTTTGACTTTTCTAATTTTTTGGATTTTTTTCTCAGGAAATATACTATGTCACTATTAATAATGAAATAAAGAAAGCAAAATAAAACATGTACAACTAACAAGTAAGTAACAAAGAAAAAGTAACTGTGACCTAATCTCACGTTGTCCTTCCCAAGAATGATGCCAAAAAACTTGTACGAGATTTTGGAATGTAAATTAAAAGGTCGAAACCATACAGCTTTCACTATAGTACTTGAAGTTTGTGTGCTCAGGGATGAGGATGAAATTAGGCCATGGCCAGCTAAATTATCTTAAACGTAATTAAACTTACCCGAACACTGAAATACGCAAAATTTAACAAAATATTAACCTAAAATTAGTCACATTAAGCTGCACATGACTAAGCTCAGGAAATAGGTTAGATCATATGAATAATTCAAAAGTAAAAAATAATTAAAACATTAGGGGAAATAAATATATACTGTAAGCAAGCAAAGGACCAAGCTAGAATAAAAATCCAACTTGCTACTTGTAAAAATTCTTAGAGCAACCAAATAACAAACTAAGAATAACATGGAATTAAAAGAAACCACCAGACATATGCAGAAACAAAGAAGGAAGAAATCTAAATAGCCATGACCGAATCCCATTGTGAACCCCCATTAATGGAGCTTTACCCACATCCAAGTGATGGAATCAACACCCCCTGCTTCTTAAATTGAAAACTAGGGCATAGAAAAGAAGATTCGACGTCCCAATTTTTTAAAGGTAACTACTTTTAACAAGCTTTATAGACAAAAATTTTTTTAATGGTGGAATGATGTAATGGCCTCAAAAATATCATCTAAGTTTTTAATAAGTGATATATAAATATTATATGAGGATTGCCCAAAATTTTCATAAAGGCCTTGTTAGCTCAAATAGCGAATAAGACTGACCCAAACCTTTTAGATTGGGCTTAGCAATGTGGGTCATAACCAATATTATTACGTAGGATATTATTATTAAGATACTTATTAACCACCGATTGATATTGATGATTAACTATTAGTCTTATTTTGTAACATCCCGGCCCTTCCCGAACCGCGGACAGTTACCATTAATGACTTCAAGGATCATCGACTGGCCCCACAAATTACCACAAGCCTTTCCAGCGTGTTTTGTTCTCGTTCACATGCTGCCTGGGAAACTTTTTAGGAGATCACCCATCCCAAGATTGCTATCCAATAAGCACGCTTAACTGTGGAGTTCTTAAGAGTGGGCTTCCCAAAAAGAAATGTGCACCTCTAGTGATATAAGTAGTCGCTTTGATCCTTTTAAACTACACTTGTGGTGCTACAATCATCCCCAATTTAGGCGCAGAACGTCCTTGTTGTGCTTCACTAACCGACGGACTTATGAGTCCTCTTGACCAGTGGTCCACATCCAGTATCTTTGCCCCGCTGGGTAACTGCCCATGGGCTTTTCATCCACTGGCACAGCTCACGGTTGTCGGTCGGCTCTAATACCATCTGTAATGCCCGACCAATCTTGGGTCACGAGTAGTTACCATCAACTGGTTCAAGCATCGTTAACTGGCCCCACAAATCACCACAGGCCTTTCTAGTGTGTTTCGTTCTTACTCACATGCTGTCTGAGAAATTTCCCAGGAGGTCACCCATCCCAAGATTGCTCCATAGCAAGCAGGCTTAACTGTGTAGATTTTAAGAGTGAGTTTTTCGAAAAGAAAGGTGCACCTTTAGTGATATCAGTAGTCGCTTCGATCCTTTTAAGCCACACTTGGGGTATTACATATTTTCATTGACTTAAAAGTTAATAAGGGTGCTATTATTATTATCATCATCATCATCATCATCATCATCATTATCATCATTGTTGTTATTATTATTATTATCATCATCATTATTATCATTATTATTATTATCACTATTATTATTATAAATTATTATTTTTATTGTTGTTGTTGTTCTTATTATTATTATTACTACTACTACTACTACTACTACTTCTACTACTACTATTAGTACTACTACTACTACTATTATTGTTGTTGTTGTTGTTATTGTTGTTGCAGCAGTTGCTGCTGCTGCTGTTGTTGTGTTGTTATCAGCATTATTATTGTGATTATCATTTTAATTAATTTAAGGTGTGATTAGTGTAGTTTCCTAGCAACTTTTAGCCACATACAAGAATAGAGAAGGTTGACCTTTTCTTTTGATGATATCATGATATGATAGCTGGCGGTGGTGATATATTTTGATCTTTATCAGCAATCATCTTATCAAAACCAATACTAGGAACATCATCACCACCAAAACAGATCCTTGCCTTGGCGCTAAGGAATTTGAATATGAAACTTTTATTTTTTATCCCCTTATATCCCATTGACAAGATTAGGAGAGTATATCTCAATTCAAAACACCTCCTAGACCTCCTATAAATAACACTCCCTTCACTTTTAAGCCAAGCAACTAAACTGAGCATCTCTCTATTTTCTTTGAATGTCCTCTTCTGAGCAAGTTGGGAATTAGGATTGCTTTCTATTAAAAAACTTCAGTTCTTGGTAAGCACCTGAAGCCAACCCTATAATTTTTTTGAACGATCATCCTCTTTCCTATGAGCTAAATTAGAGGTGTGCTTATCTTGTAGTTGGACGTTTATTCGAAGTCTGACAATCAATTTCAGACTAGTTAGACTCCATATAGGTGCATTGCCATTCTTACAACCTAATCTACTAAGCTATCCCCTATCCATCTAAACTCATTGATCAAAACATTCTTTTTAGTGTCTTACAATCTAATTGGTATAGCTAATATCCAATCGCTGCGTCCATTGGGCTTAAACTCTGAAAGCTCATATTTTTATTAACAGGTTCATTTTTCTTTCCATGCTTTGATTATTTTTATTGGTTTCTACTCCAAATATTGTAAAATGTTAGGTTCAATGGCCTAAATTATGTCGTCCATGGAGCTCCCGAGGGTCTGGCCATGGTCCGTGACCAAACATACTACAATCACTGCTTCTAGAGGACGCCACATGCTGTACATGGTCCTAACCACAGTCCGTGGTGTGTGTGGCACTAATGTTTCTAGGGTTTCTGCGATTTTGGCCTACTGATCACTTTATAAGGGGCCTAACCATGGGCTCCAAAAAACATCCTCAAGGATCATCGAGAACACAAGCATCATTAAGTGTCTAGAAGGTTGTTCTTACCTTTAATTGGCTATTGGCTCTACTATTCTTTTTTAGTGAGATAGTGTTCTGAGTTAATTTGTAATCACTTATTAATCCCTTCTTAGGGCACATCGGTTTGAGGTTAATTTTGTACTCTCCCATATAGTGGATTGTTTACTCATCACCGCTTGTGGTTTTTCCTATTTAGGGTTTTCCATGTAAATCTTGATGTTTGTTCCCTTCATCTTGTTATTATCTTTTTTTGTGGTTCCTTATTCTTTACTATCAAATCGTTACCGATCCGGACAAGTGGTATCAGAGCATAGGTTATAGGATGGCAACAGTCACAAAATTTAATATTTTCAAATTCGATGGGAAGATGGGTTTCAATATCTGGAAGGTCTAGATGGTGGTCATTCTCATGCAGAATGGGTTAAAGAAAGCTCTCAATGGTAAAACCAAGAAACTTGCTACCATGGTAGACGAATAATGGGAGGAGCTTAATGAAGAGGCTCTCTCGACCATTAAGTTATGCTTAGTAACTCATGTTTTTTGTGAAGTTCTAGATAAAACTACCACGGAAGAACTATAGCTTCAATTAGAAGCATTATATATGATTAGGAGCCTATCAAACAAGATTCTTCTAAAGGAATACATGTACACGTTTTTCATTGCAGAAAGTACTCCTATACAAACCCACCTTGACGACTTCAATTCTATTATTTTGGATCTGGAAAGTCTGGATGTGAAAATCGAGGATGAGGATAAAGCATTATTGTTGGTTGTCTCATTGCCTACCTCTTATAAGCATTTCAAAGAAATTTTGTTATATAATAACAATGACACTTTGTCATTTGAGGATGTCAAGGCCAATATGTTGTCTAAAGAAAAATTTGTTCTTAAAATTCATGCTAAAAAAGGTGAAGCCTGATCAGTAAAGGGTGAATTCTTTGATAAAGTGAACACCTCTAAATCAAAGTTTGAGAGATTTAAGTCCAACAAAACCTATTATTAATGTAGAAAGTCGGGTATATGATTTTTGAGTGTTTTAAGTTGAAAAACAAGAGGGATGAAGAAGAAGATAATTCACATTTACACCCCCATGAACCTGCTAAAGCCACCTTTGTCGAATCTGATGCTGATAGTGACGTTTGATTTGCTACCTCTACTAAAAAGGGGAGCACTTCTAATTGGATTCTTGAGTCTGGATGTACCTATCATATGTGCCCTTGTAAGGACTGTGCGCTTTCCAACGTATGATTCAGTTGACTCGATTGTTATTCACATAGGCAACAATTCCCAATGTAATGTCACTGGAATTAGTATTATTAAAATCAAGACCCATGATGGTGTTGTTAGGACTTTACCAAATGTTCATCACGTTTTTGACTTAAAACATAACCTCATTTCTTTAGGCACCCTTGAATCCAAGGGGTGCAAATATTCTACCGAAAGTGGAGTTGTGAAGGTTTCCAAGGGCACTCGAATTTTGTTAAAGGTTTGAGGGAAAGAAGACTCTATGTCCTACAAGGATCTATTATGTCAGATTATATGAGGGTGAAAAGTCCACATAAGTCACTTCCTAGTGTTAAGTTCAAGCATCCCTTGAACTCAACTGGCCTTTCGTTCGCTTATTACCTATTGGGGTCCGGCCTACTGGGCTCTACCCTTCGAAATTATTTAGCGGTGTTCTTTGCTCGTGTTGATGAATTTGGTCTAAGTGGAGGTTGCTGGGTTTAGTGGCCCAAATGTTGTCCTCTACGGAGCCCCCGAGGGTTTGGCCATGGTCCGTGGCCAAATGCGCTACAATCACTACTTCTATAGGACACCACAGACCGTTCGTGGTCCTAAGCACAGTCTTTGGTGTGCGTGGTGCCAACGTTGCTAAGATTTCTGCAATTTGGCCATACTGATCACTTTATAAGGGGCCTATCTTAGGCTCCAAAAACATCCTTAAGGATCATCGAGAACACAAGCATCATTGAGTGTTTAGAAGGTTCTTCTTCCCTTTGATCAGCTATTAGTTCTACTGTTCTTGTTTTTTGAGAGAGCATTTTGAGTGAATTTGTAATCACTTATTGATCTCTTCCTAGGGCACATCGCTTTGAGATAAATTGTGTACTCTCCCAACACCATAGTCGATTCGTTACTCATCGCCAGCCATGGTTTTTCCCATTTAGGGTTTTCCACGTAGATCTTGGTATTTGTTTTCTTTATCTTGTTATTATCGTATTTTGTGATTCCTTTGTTCACTACCAAATCTTAACCGATCCTAACAGAAAATGATTTTCCTTTGTGAACTACAAATTTATTTAACACTGTTCCTGTCTTCCACCACCTAAAAGGGCCTTTAAAGGATTTATTTGATTAGTATTTTACTTAAGCATTGAATGTTACCTGTGGTACTGGGTGTCCGATTGATGGAACCATTAGGCCTATTTTTGTTATGAGTATTTTAGTGGAGTAACTCAAGGCTTTCATACTAAAATCTTGAATAATTGGGTAAGATGCTAACAATAGTACTATGCTCCATGCCAACGTTTAGGCTACAAGGATGACCCTTTACTTCTTAAGGTTTACCTATTTTCGAATCTAGAAGTCAAGGTATAGTATGCTAGCCACACATAAATCCGCTTCAAATTACTAATAAATGCTAATTAAGTGAAAATGTCAAATAAATGTTTTCAAATGTGTTTTGTCATAGTTAAAGGTGGACCAATTATTGTTATACTAGATATCGATTAATGGTTGGGCTTCTCGATAGGCTGAAATATGGCATATGAATTAAATGATCATTTTGGAGATATAGTCTCTTATTGTTATGCTTTATTAATGTAGGATCCAACCCCCTATTGCTCGGGTGTTATTACAAGATAAATAAATGGGTAATCATTGTACGTGTTTATGATATAAAACAAATTAAAACATGCACTAAATTTATTTACAGTGTCATAATATACTCAACACGTTTGACTTACTTTTCTATGTTTTCCATTTTCAGGTCTATCAACAAGGGTATTGGGTTTGGAGCGAGCTCACAGCAAACTAAACTTAGGCCCCCTTTTGCAGTATTGACATTCTTTTTGTCAACTCTTAGAACAGACTTTGTTAAGCTATGGATTTTCGATTAAATCATGTTTTTATTTCATGACTTATTTATAATTCCTTTAATTTCTCTAATTAAGTGTGTGTTGGAGAATCTTTTGTCAAACATGGATGACGTGGAATAATGTCGCGGCTCATAGGCTTCCATAAAAATATAAAGATTAAAAATAAGCTTAAAGAGTTATTCTCCGAATTGTCAGGCGTTACAAAATTGTAAATACAATCAATTATATGTTCAATAGATGTCTTTTCAGACCAATTTTTTCAAAACTCCTTATGAGCTCTTCAAGTACAAAAAGCAAAATGTGCCCTTTTTTAGAGTCTTTCGCGGGAGGTGCTACGTACATTCGTAGCAATAGTAAAGAGAACTCTCTCTAACTTGATGCAAGAAGTGCGTAAGGAGTACTTGTTAGTTACTCAACTCATAGAAAAACATATAGGGTTTTTAGTTTTAACAAAAACACAAAAATCGTTGAAGAAACCATTCATGTGTATTTTTTTCTAATGAAAATCATGATGGTAGCAGTAGCTCATGCTTCTAATAACTCCAATTAACCATGTACGACGATGATGGTTGCAAAATGAAGGTTAGGGTTAGACAAATATTGAACTAACACATAATGAAACTGAAACATTCCGATACTTTGAATCGCCCACAGCCCTTAGAGAAGAAATACATGAGCCTAAAAGAGGATACATACAGAAGCTTGCACGCCCCTTTAAAATTATAATCTCTGACAGCGGTGTCAGAATCCACTCCTCTCTCAAGAACTTATGTGCATTTATTCTTTTGTTTCGCTCATTAAACCTAAGAGTCCCACAGAAAATTTTGAAGACTCATATTGGACTGTAACCAAGTAAGAAGAAATGAATCAGTTTGAAATAAATAATGTTTGGACCCTAACTAATAGACCTCAATAAGTACCTCATAATATGAAGTAAATGGGTATTCAAAAACAAGCTCGGTGAAATAGGGTGATCGCTAAAAATAAGGTCAACCTCTCATTTGTAACCATTTGGAACTTATTGCATCCATCCTTATTAGTTCACTACATTAACTTCTTCCTATGTTGTGCCCTTTTTAACATATGCACTTTACTATCACTCTCATTGACACCATCCTCATCACTTTTAAATTGCCCCTCATACCTTGAGCATAATCCATTCCTGTTACTCTCTTTCACTCAACTCACCATGGATAAGAAGCAAAGCGCATGTTAAGGGCTCTACCACCAAGCCCTCAAAAAATAAGTTAGAGGACTTTAAGCACACCTAAGTCAATATAGCCAGCATTCTAGATACAAGTCCAACAATGTCAAGTTGTGTCATTGAGCCATCTACTCCAACTCCCTTATCTCTTTAACCCAAATACTCTCTCTCTCTCTCTCTCTCTCTCTCTCTCTCTCTCTCTCTCTCTCTCTCTCTCTTGCTGTTATTCTCTCTCCCAGTCCATTGTAGCCTTCCATTTTGGCCACCATCTCTGCATGTATTAGCTTTTCTAAATGTTTTTCTCATTGTTGAAGTTTGGAAGTCCTATGTGTCATTGGTTGATATGAGGTTCGATGTGCCCTGAATAATGCTTTCTCTAATGTATATTTTTAAGGGAAATTATAAGAACAATTTATAAAGTGATCTAATTACCCCATGCTTAACAGACTTGGACCCCTTGGATTCATAAGGCCATTTTCTATTAATGAATATGCTTACATCACTATATTTGTTTGAAATTGTTTTGGCCTAACATGTTTCCTAATTTTTTTCTTAAAGGCATGGGGGAAGTAGGATCAACTTGTTGAAGAACATAGAAAAACAATTCAAGGGATCGAAAGGGAACCATTAGGGGTAATCCAGTTAGAAGATCAAGAGAGAACACCAACTAACAATGTATCAATTATTTTGACACTACTTCATTTGATCTCTCCATGTCTTTCTTATCAAAGTTGTTACATTAACTCCCCATGTTTTTATTTAATTGGTACTTTGTCCATAGATTGCCTTTCATCGAAAAGAAGAGATTGTTGAAACTTTTTAGAGTCCAACCATAGGTTAGAATCCTTAAAGCAAATCATTAACCTATCTAACTGGGTCATCTCCTAATATCATAATTGCTAGTAACTTTTGATGAAAGCTAATTACAGCAAGTGGAAGCCTCGCCAAAGTCACCCAAATGTTCAATACGTTAGTGTACCTAACCATCGGAGTCACACATGCGTTAGTGCTAAACATAAGAAAATGATTCAATTTAAATGATGGGCCACAACATAATGCATATGATCAAAACATGCTTTGTTGTTGCAACATTTATTCAATACTTGCGTTATTTACTTTTGTTATGCAATTAATTATTAACTTTTACACTCATTGAAAGTCTTACAGAGTATATTTATCAAAGGAAACTATAACTTGTATCTTTTATTATAGATCATGAATTGTTAGAGCTATGGACATTGTCAGCGTTCATTGGTATAACTATTTCAATCACTCGTCAGATTCTCCTTGAGTTATGCCTAGGCATCTTTGTGAGTTAGGGGTGGTCATCCGGGCCGGCAATGATGCATTTAGCTTTTGTTTATTAGTCAATTTAGCAAAACAGCCTTTTTAAATTTACTAAAATGCGCTTATTTATTTATTTCTTCCTTGAGTATTTTTATGTTTTGATTTTTTCTATTCCTCTCCATCAATGTAGTAAGTTATTTAACATTCATTTATATTTCTATTCGGTACCACATAATATATTCAAAAGTTAATTCTAATAAAGTAATATTATCTTGTATCAAATTTGTAGTTATAGGGTGAACATTTTTAGGGATCATTGAAAGATAATTTAATCTAAATTTATAATGGTTTAGTAAATTCTGTATTATATTTCTTGAGGTAAGGTCGAAAGATCTTAAGAAATCCCACACTTGATCTTGTGTATAATGTTTTAAGTTTGGCATATTAAAATTTTGTCCAGCTAAATAATCTTCTTCATGATTTAATTTTGAGTTTGATTGTAGTTTTTTTTTTTTTTGGATAACTCATAACTAAATACTGAGTTGGTAGGCTCTCAATAATTTAGTTGATAGGCTTTAAATAATTTAGTTGGTAGGCTGTCAATAATTCAGTTGGTAAGCTTTAAATAATTTAGTTGGTAGGCTCTAATATGATTTATTAGAGGCTCTGGTAACTTTTTATAGAAAAAGGTTTAAAACTCTTTGATGAGAGATCATAGTGAACGAAGAATAGATAACACTATTATCAAATTGCATGGAAAAGGTATTCCCAAAGTAATAAATCAAATTATTAACAAGCAAATTCAAGAGTTTATACCTTTCTTTTCTCAGAATCTTTTCCTGATATATGTCGTTTTGCAATCTGCCGCCACGCCCTTCCACTCAACGGGCCTTACTGGACTTACTTCCATCTTAGAACTATTTCTCTCTCCTCAAGATTTTTGCAAAGTAAAGATAGAATTCAAGAACTTTTTCAATATAACTCTTTTTACCACCAGGTTTCCCAAAAAAGAGAAATTAGAACATTATGGGAAAAAAAAGGTTGCTCTTCGGGTGATCTATGCTTCGCCTAAAATGCCCCTACCTTATCCGTGATAAAAGTTACATATTAGTAGTGCTTCTAAAGGCAATCTACCATAATCGCTTACATCATGTTTTAGGTAGTGGTAATACAAATGTACAATAAGAATAAGATAATGCATAGAGACAATAAAGTTGGCATTATTTCAATCTTTAAGAGATAAGGCTCATAAAGTTAATAGCGACTTGTTGGCAATATCATAGTCATTAATAGTGACGGTAGAATTTGAGCGTTACATATGGGCTTTTGGTGGTAAAATATCGCGCTTGTTTTTCTTCTTCTTTTCCGAATAGTTCAACAAATTTATTTCTTACGGCTTGAGTGCGAGAAGAAATTTCAAGAGCTCATCGTCGTACATTCCCTCTTTCATTCCTTCTTTTGTTTAGATAATACAGTTAGCTCCTCTACATAGACATTTGAGTCCAGAAGAATATAGCCGATCACTTTAATGTTTAATGGCAAAAGCTCACTAGTTTCGCTGCAGTTAACCCATGATTCAGTGAACCTGAAGGATTCAAATTTCTTACTAGCTTTAATGATAAGTTCAAATCATTTAGAAATGTAGCCAACTTGAATTAAGCTGATTTCAAAATATAGGATGCCAGTATCTTCATCCCTTTTTGGCAGAATAGTATGAAAGTTTACAAATATAGGTCTTTGGTTGAAAATTTTGAGAGTTTGAATTATTTCCAATGGAAATTTGGACATTTTAGTTAATTTTAGGTCTGTATAAATCAAATCAACATATCCAAACTGGTAGAGCTGATGTTTATATCTGGATTTGATCCTGTGCAAGTAGTAAGCCTTACAAACAAGGATTTTTCTCCGCTGTAGAAATTTTGTGGTAGTTCTTGCGGTTTCCAGCAAGCTAATTCAGTTGTTCTTCGATAGTCTGTAATAAAGGGGCCACAGATATAAAAAGCAACAAACTTTTTAGCTTGACTAGTTTGGGTTATAGTTCTTTTTGCTAGTAGTTTGGCCTTTATAGTTCTTGCATCTCTTTCTCTTTTTCAAGAAATGGAGTGCTCGAACTTGGCTCCTTAGGTTAGTAGTTCGTGAAGATTATGGCTTCGCTGGGCTAATGGTTGATGTAGTTGATATAGTTGAGGAAGGCTATTTTAGAGTGCAATTTGACTTTAGCATCTCTGCGACACCGTTCTTCCTTGTGCTAGATCTTCTTTCATATTTCTGATAACATCATTTATTCCTTTGGAGAGTTCGTTTATCTTGACTCTAAGACTGTCAACTATAGCTTTAACTCCTGTTTCAAGTTCTTCTAGAATGAGACAGTCTTGAGATATTCATTGAAGTCAATTACGATATCTTCAAGTTCTTTGATCTTGACTAGGGTTGTCATTATTGAGATAATCTGCTTCTTGCGTTAGATAATCTTCTAGAAAATTGTTATTTCCTGTAAAATGCTCATAAACAACGTCAAACTAAGATAAAAAAGTTTGTTATCTATGGAGTTTACGCATATGAGGGCCATTATCTAAGATTTTTTTGACAGATGTAGTTACAGCCTTATTATCTGTTAATATTTTGAAAGGTTTGGTCGAAGAAATAATTTTCATTTTTTAAATCCTCTAATTATAGCTAAGATTTCCTTTTCCATCATATTATAGTTTTCTTCTGTTTGAGAAAATGTTCTACTGTGATATCCCACATATTTCATTAAGATCAATTCTAAGTACAGCTAACCAAATTTTGTCACACGCATCAGTTTGTATTATTAGATTATCTTCTGGTTCTAATAGCCTTAGCCGAGGTAAATTTTTACATTCGTCTTTGATATTTTTCACAATTTGAGTATGTTGTTCACTCCATCCTTTGGTATTATTCTTTCTTAATAAACGTTGTACGTCTTTCTTTTTCTTTGCTAAATCAAGGATATAAGACCTAGCATAATTAAGTAATCATAAACCTATATTTGTTTCTTAGTTCTTAATTCATCAGGATATTCCGTTACTTTTCTTAAAATATGAGTTTTTAAAGAAATACCATTTGATCCCAATTCGAATCCTAAGAATCTAATGTTTTCTTGTCCAATTGTAACTTTCTTTTCACTAAGGCATATTCATTCTTTTGTAGTAGTTTATGTAAATATTTATAGATGTTCTCTATGTTCTCTGAGGGTTTTTGAACTTATCAAAATGTCGTCAGCATAAACAACTAAAAATGAGTTTAAGTGTTTGAACGCATTGTCCATTCTTCTTTGAAATAGTCTGAGAGCAGGGGCATTTTTTAGTCCAAATGGCATTACAATCCATTCGTAAAAACCTTAGGGTATATTGAATCCTGTATGTTTGATACTATCTTCTTCCATTTTTCCTTGTTGAAGTCTGGATTTATAGTCAAATTTTGAGAAATATTTTTTATTATTAATAAGATTAATCAAGACTTCTTTATTACGTAAGATGTAGTTATCAGCCTTTGTGAATTGGTTGAGTTTTTTTATTGATAAGTGCTTAATGTATACATCATCTTAGGGCTGTTTTGCTTCATTTCTAGGAGAATTATGTGCTCAATGTTATTATTTATACTCTTATTCTCGATTTATGCTTGGGTATAGTTGTTTAATGTGATTTGCAGGATTTTAGGCCTTTTTACCAAGCATTTGACCCTTAATGGATGTAGTTTGACCTCCCCCATGGACACCTATGCATTGGTACGCCCGTGGAGCAAGAAAAGAGCAGAAAATCGATTCCAACCCAGACCATGGCCGAACTGCGGTGTCTACCACGGACCGTGGTGAATAGAGAAACTGTTGCCTCTTCGTTTTCGTTCGGCTGTGTGGCTGAAAACATCTTGGTTTCCCTATAAAAAGGCTTCATTCAGACAGCAGCAGTGGAGAGCATATGCATAGCAAGCAAGAATACCATAGTTTATCTTTCTCAAATTTTTAGTTAGATTGTTAGTTTGATTGCTGTATTGGTGAGAAATCTTGAGTGCGAGTGTTTGATCTTGAGGCGGTTTTGAACCCCTTGGTTGAAGGTTGTTCTTAGTTAAGCCCTTCCGTTCAGATTTCACAAAACGTTGGTTAGTTGTTTAATCCTTAATCATGTGTGAGTAGTTTAATTTTTGTCTAGGGATTTAGTAGCTTATGAAAGTGTTATTGGATCATGTTTTAATCTAAAGAATTGTGCTTATTTTAATAATTGATTTGATTTTGTTCTATCGAGTGATTTTCATGTTGTGATTATATTTTTGGCCAAAGTTTGCTTGCACGCTTGAAACAATTGGGTGAAAAATTGAAAGATGATATTTGATTGGTGGACTGCTTGATAAAACCTGACACAACTTTGTCTCGAAAGAGAGATTTGCATATTAGGAGGATTAGAAAGTAATCGAAGATAATTAATATGGATTAAGACAAATTAGTTCGAAAGAGTGACTTTTGTTTAGTTTAGGCAAATTTGGTTGATTTCGAAAGAACATGCTAAATTTTTGGATAGATTGCAATTCCTCGATATTAACTGATTAGAGAAAAAGCATATGTTTGTCGTTTTGATCCAATCACTTTTTATAACTACATGAATTCTTAGACATATTTTTCCTTAATTGATTCAGAATTAGTGAGTTAGAAGTTGCTAAATTGAAACCATTTGAATTAGAATTTTACTTCGCATATTCTGATAGACAAGACTTGATAGATTACATTAATCCTGAGGAACGATATCTTTTATCTGTACTATGACTACCCGTGTGCTTACAACAGTGGTCAAGTTTTTGGCACCATTGCCGAGGACTAAACTGTTAACTATTGAGTTAGTCTTGCGAAAGTGACTAAGTATTTTATTATCTTTTACTATTATTTTCTTTTCTTGTTTAATTGCATTAGTAATGTCGGTGATAGTACTTGCAGGAATTTTTCTTGTTTATGCGAAGTCCAATCAAGTACAAACCAGATCCTGAGATTGAAAGGACTTTCCACTTAAGGAGGAAGAAGCAAAGGATTAAACAACAAAGAGGCGAGGCTAGAAGGAATCCAACAAGCATGGGGGGAGGAGGAGGTGACCAAAGAAGGACACTTTGAGATTTCATTGCCCCTCCGAGACAAGGGATCGCCTTAAGCATCGCTCGCCCTACTATTGATGCCAACAATTTTGAGCTCAAATCGGTACTCATTTTGATGGTGCAACAATCCCAGTTTGGAGGAACACCTTTGGAAGACCCAAATCTACACCTCTCAATCTTTTTAGAGGTGTGCGACATGTTAAAGCTTAATGGAGTCTCCAATGATGGGATGCACCTACGCCTATTTCCTCTCTTCTTGAGGGATAAAGTAAGGGCTTGGTTACACTCCTTGCCATCTGGATGCATTACCACTTGGGATGAGTTGATAAGAGCCTTCCCTGCTAAGTTTTTCCCTACGTGCAAAACAACAAGCTTGTGAAATCAGATCACGAACTTCACGCAAAGAGATGAAGAGATGCTTTACGAAGCCTGGGAGTAGTTTAAAGATTTGCTGCAGTTATGCCCCCATCATGGTCTTCAGCGTTGGATGATTATCCAAGCCTTTTATAATGGTGTGACCAATCTGTGAGGTCCACTATTGATGCGGCGGTAGGAGGCACCTTGATGAACAAAACCTAGGATGAAGCCTATAACCTAATTGAGGAGATGGCACTTAATAATTTTCAATAGTCCACCAAATGAGGCCAACCCAAACGGGTTGGTGGTAAGCTTGAAGTTGATATGCTTGCTTTGCTTTTTGCTAAAATAGATGCTATGACTCGAAGAGTGGAATGAATGAATGTTAATGCTGTGAATTCTAGTGCCCCTTCCCCTAGTGAAATTTGTGGTTCTATTAAGCATGTAACTTTGAATTGTCAAGTTAGGAGTCCTTTTTCCTAAGACCCTAGTGAAGTTAACTATGTTCAAAACTTCAATCTGAGACCGACCAATGACCCTTATTCCAGTACCTATAATCTCGGTAGGAAAAATCATATAGGTCTAATCCAAACCCTTCGAAGATGCCCCCCGTGAATGATAGACCACCTCCCGATTTTCAAACCTGTTCCCTTCTCAAATGTCCCAAAAGTCCAATTTAGAAGTGATGATGGAAAGTATGCTTATGCCGCAACAAAAACAGGATGAGTATATTAAGCAATTAGCCTCAAAGGTTGATGTGCTTACAACTCATAATAGGATGTTCGAAGCTCGTATTGCCCAAAAAGCTAGTTTTTCATCTGTGCCCCCAAATAGACTTCCTAGCCCAATCCTAACCCTCGTGGGCATTGCAACTGTGTCACCTTGAAGGAAGAAGTAGAAGACTTAACTGACCCTCAGAATATACCAATGGAAGAGGGTAGGGAAATAATCATAGCTGGAAGTAAAGAGAGGAATGATGGTGGTAAGACTACCACATTGATAGAGAATGACACTATGGAGATCCCCATCATTTTTCCACCTAAGCTCCCTGACCCAAGTAGTTTTATATCCCCTGTATTATAGGAAAGATGGAAATTGAGAGAGCTTTATGTGATCTAGGTGCAAGTATCAGTATAATGCCATATTCTTTGTTTCATAAGCTTCACCTAGGACCATTACTAGCTACCCCCTTTTCACTACAGTTAGATGACGGTTCTGAGATGCAACCCATAGGCAGATTGGACGATGTGCCAGTCAACATAGGACATTTTGGTATTGGAGGACTTTATCATAGTTGATATGCCCGAAATCGATGATGCTCAAATTATTCTAGGTTGAACCATCTTAGCTACAGCTGGTTGCCACATTGATGTAAGAAAGGGACGGATTATATTTGAGGTGGAAGCGCACTATGCTGTGCTTTGTCATACAAAGGAAGACAAGGTTTCTTTTGGTTCTTCTTTACTGGATGCATTACCCCTTTCCCCTGAGATTGATATGGAGGATGTCTTGAATTGTAAAGACCCTCCTGATTCTTACTGGATTTCTTATGAGGACCCCAACCAAAGGTACACTAAGATGAAGTTTGCTGCTCCTATGCTACCTAACACACCCAAGGTTAAGGTACCTACACCTAAAGAGTTTTCTATGAGCGACTATTGTAGATTTGCATAAGTTGTTCTCTCTATGCCCCCTATAGAAGGATTTGATACAGATTTTGATTTAGGGGCTGAACAAGTTGATAATGACCCGCTTAATAAGGCACGAGTGCACTTTGTTTTATAGCAGATAGTGCATAATGGCACTGTGTTATAAAAAATGAAGGACCTTCAACCTGAACTTTTGCTATGGTACCTTCATCTGAAGAAGCTTAATTTGTGGTCCAGGATAAACTCGATGTCCATACACTTACTGATCCGGACCAAACATAAAAGAAGGGTCAAGCTCTTGACCTTAAAAGAGCGCTTCTTAGGAGACAGCCCAAGCTTCTTTTCCTTTTTCTTTCCTTAGCTTTTATTTTTACTATTTTTGTAGTTTGTGGGAAAAAAAAAACACATGAAGAAAAAGAACAAAAAAACAAAAAAAAAAGAGAAAACAAAACAAACTATGAATAGAATGTTAGCCACCGTGGCGTATTGCTATGGCCCGCGGTGTAAGTTTTTGACCGTGGTGCCCACTCATCTTCCTCACATTTCATCTTCAACCTCACAACACTCTCTCTCTACCTCTATTTTCTCTCTCTAAACCCTCCATAGCTAATACCTTCAATCTTCCCTCATTTCTTCTCCATTTTCACTCATTTTCTCTCAAAATCATTCCCTTTCACTCAATATTTTCTCTTTCCCTACAAATTTCTTCTCTTTCTTCTTCTTTTCCATCAAATTCATCTCACTTCATTCATCCACCATACCCATCTTTTTCTCTCTCTTATTCTTCTTCTTTTTACTTAATTTCTTCATTTTCTTCTTTAAATTTTCTTATTTAGTTTTTAGTTTTGGTTTTAGTTTTGGCTTTTGGAACAATGGCACCAACCAAGAGGCAAAGGAGTACGAAAGAGGTTGGATCTTCAAGTCAAGCACCACCTCAACCTCAAAGAACATCTCGAACCACGGGTGCTAGAGGTAACATTCTTCACCCTCTTAGTTTGGCACATCCTGATCATGTTGCTGGATACAATTGCTTGAATGAACGTATCATTGTAGCAACTAGATATTATGATGAGGAACTGTTAGCTTGGTTAGGATTGTTGGATGATATTTGATGATTATTTGCAAGAGGTGGTACAGGACACTTTTTGGAAATCAAAGAGCATACATATCGGGACTTGACCCTAGAATTTTTAAGTACACTCCATGTCGAGGTCGCTAGTGGGTCTCAATGTCAAGCCAGATATATATCGTTTTATTTGCAGCGTCAATTTTACGAGATGAACTTAGGTACCTTTAACAGTATCTTCGGTTTTCCACCTAGCATGGATTTATTAAATCGCCAAGTCCCTCGCGAACTCAGTAGGAATGCATTTTGGGGCGAATTTTCGGGGAGTGTTAGGTACAGCACTAGTTCATCAAAGTGCATACATATTAGAAACCATTGCACTAGAGTTGCTCAGCGCATCTTAGCTTGTTCCCTTTTTGCTCGGGATGATAGTCTGAATGTCCCGAGATTATCTGAGTTGTGCTTTTTGTCATGTATGCATGATGGTGTCCCACTTGACCCTTGTTCCTTTTTAGCCATGCAATTGCATAGTCTGCAGTTAGTACTAAAGGTAGAATAGTCATAGGTGGGATTGTGACTACTATTGCTAGATTTTTAGATATTGAGCGTAACCCTAAGGATAAAATTTCTGGGTTCGAGCGGCTTGATCAAGCTGCTTTTAAAATTATGAACTTCTACAACATTAAGGCTGGGCATTCATATTGGATTTACCCTGGGGACCGGCTTTTTCCACTTTCCAATGTTGATTGAACTACCTTACTTCACCGATGTACCTTTATTGGGTACCTGGTGATAAGGAGGTTGTTTGACCCACACCCCATCATTTAGCCCTTCATTTTAGTCAAGTCGGACCTAGTTTTTCTTCTCAACCGCCCCCTCCTGACTATATTGACCTCCAAGGCACCTTTAGATCCATTCAAGAGGAGAAAGTTTCCCTTCAAGCATTTGTTACTTCTGAGAACGCCGCTCTTCGGGACTTTGTCCAAGAGCACCATGATGAGTTTCATGGGATGCTTGCTACCCAGACACTGTATTTCTAGGACTATAAGGCATGTCCAGAGACCTGGCGGGGTTGACATATCTCTTATGTCCAACCACCCCATACTCTACCACCACCTCCTTTCTGATTGCTCTAAGCTACCCCCTTCCCTTTTTCTATTCTGCACCCACATTGAGGGCAATGTGTGATTCAAGCATGGGGAAGTTAGTCGTTATGTTTGGCATATGATGCCTATTTTGGTTTGGCGTGATTGTGCTTTGTATATGTAGTTAGTGGTAGTTTTTGAGTTTTTTGATTTAGGATTTAGTTTTGTTTAGTAGTGCATTTAGTTTTCATTTCATTCTAGGTTGCATTTTAGTTTTTCTTTTATTTGTTTCCTTTGCATTTTAGTTTGCATCATTATTAGGAGCATGCATATAAAAACACAAAAAAATAAAAAAAGAAAAAAGAAAAAAAATCCTCCGATGATGATCTTTCTAGATGTGGTAGACTTCTTTGGTTTGGTTTGATCCTTTGATTCGCCCAAATTGTGCATAAAATGGTTGTGAATAAGCTTTCAAAATAAGCTTCATGTTTTGACCACATGTTAGAGGTGAGTTAATTTACCCCATGAGTCTTTGCATGAATTTTGGCATATGTTTACTAGTGAGCTAGTCATGACCTTGGTAGATATCCCATGAGATTTTGAGCTTTTAGAGGCTATTTATCAATTTAGTCTCATATTTTCTTTCATGTGTGACTCTTCCTTCACATCATTTCTCTAGAACTTGCTTTGATTCTCATTCAAGATCACATTTCGCAAATGCATTTAGGCAATATGATTGAGGCATTTTTTTAATTTGACTTTTTAAACCCCGCAGTCAAATAGCCACCTTTGTGAGTATTGTATCCCTTGCTAGCCCCTTTTGAGCCTATATCCGATTTTTCTGGATTTGAACCTCCTATTATAGCTCATGGCCAAATACTTGTCTTACCCTTAAGCCAAGACTAAAGGAACATTTCATTCTTTTGCATCTTAGGACACTAGTAAGGTGGATTGTTATCTTTTAGTGAATATTGGCTGTTTGATAAAGGGATGTGAGATCTTGGTTGATGAAAAAGAAAATCCCTTGTTTCATCGTACAAAGTTTGCAGAACAGTTGGAATTTAAAGTTTGTTTTGGATCTCCCCTTGGCTACCCTTTTTGGAAAAAAAAATGAAAGAAAAAAACACGAAAGCCAAAAAAAAGAGGAAAAAAAAGAAGAAAAGACAAAAAACGGAAGAAAGTGTTAGCCTTGTTATGACTGTAAGTTATTTATAATTTTCGACTCTTTCTCTCTTCAATTGGGAATGTATTTTGATAAAATGTAATGATCTAAGAAGGATGTAGTATGATGCATTGGAATTCTTTAGTTCTAAGTCTCTAGCTTCTAGCTCCTCATTTCTAAAACATTTGTTCCCCTCTTACTTTTACCCATGGCCCCATTACAACCCTATGGAAGTCCTTATGATTGTCTAGTGTGTTTGCATAATAGTGATGGTGAATTTGAGATTCTTATCAAGCTTATGGTAGATTTGAGTCCAAGGAATGAGAATTGAGAGAACTTGCATTAATATTAAACACATGAGTGATGAGAGCCACATAACTATAGTGAGGTTCTATCGGCTTTACTAGCCTTACTTGTTTCATATGTTGAAATGACTCTATTTGACAGTTTGGGGAGATTGGTTCAAGTTTGACATTGTGGTCTATCAAAAGGTTTTCGAAAATTTCAATCCCTAATTTGTTTGTTAATGATTTTTATATCTTTTTGGGCTATCTTTGGATTAGCTTCCATTTGAAAGTTATCTATGTTTATCATGAGGAGGTTGTGTATAGTTTTATTTTTCTTAGCATTGCTTGAGGACAAGCAAGCATGGGTGAGATTGATAAGTGCTTAATGTATACATCATTTTAGGGCTATTTTGCTTCATTTCTAGGAGAATTATGTGCTCAATGTTATTATTCATACTCCTATTTTCGATTTATGCTTGGGTATAGCGGTCTGATGTGATTTACAGGATTTTAGGCCTTTTTACATAGCATTTGACCCTTAATGGATGTATTTTAACCTCTCCCACGGACAACTACGTGCTGCTACGCCTGTGGAGTAAGAAAAGAGCAGAAAATCGGTTGCACCCCAGACCACGATCGGACCGTGCTGTCTGCGACGGATCGTGGTGGATAGAGAAAATGTTACCTCTTTGTTTTCCTTCGGCTACATAGATGAAAATGTCCTGGTTTTCATATAAAATGGCTTCGTTTAGGTAGCAGCAGAGAGAGCATATGCATAGCAAGCAAGAATAGCATGGTTTATCTTTCTCAAATTTTTAGTTAGATTCTTAGTTTGATTATAGTATTAGTGAGAAATCTTGAGTGTGAGTGTTTGATCTTGAGGCGGATTTGAAGCCCTTGGTTGAAGGCTATTCTCAGTCAAGCTCTTCCGCTCAAATTTCGCAAAACGTCGGTTAGTGGTTTAATCCTTAATCATATGTGAGTAGTTTAATTTTTGTCTAGAAATTTAGTAGTTTATGAAAGTGTTGCTGGATTATGTTTTAATATAAAGAATTGCACCTATTTGCATGATTGATTTGATTTCGTTCTATCAAGTGATTTTCATCTTTTGAGTAGATTTTGGCGAAAGTTTGCTTGCACGCTTGAAACAATCAGGTGAAAAACTAAAATGTGACATTTGATTGCTGGATTGCTTGAAAACTTGACATAACTTCATCTCGAAAGAGAGATTTGCATGTTAGGAGGATTAGAAAGCAATCGAAGATAATTAACTTGGATTAAGCCAAACTAGTTCGAAAGAATGATTGTTGTTTGGTTTAGGCAAATTTGGTTGATTTTGAAAGAATAGGGAAAATTTTTGGATAGATTGTAATTTCTCGAGATTAACCGATTAAAGCAAAAGCACATGTTTAACGTTTTGATCCAATCACTTTTCATAACTACATGAATTCCTAAACATATTTTTCCTTAATTGATTCAGAATTAGCGAGTTAGAAGTTGTTAAATTGAAACCATTTGAATTAGAATTTTACTTAGCATATTCTGGTAGACAAGACTCGACAGATTACATTAATCCCTGAGGAACAATATCTTTTACCTATACTATGACTGCCCGTGCGCTTGCGACAGTGGCCATTTATAATTAATTACCATTCTTCCTTTATTTCTTCGTTTCTCTGCTTCATTCACTACCATGAAGGCTGGAGATGAATAGCTACCTTTTGAGGGTCGTATTAAACCTTTTTCTTAATAATTCTTTGATGTGTACAGAAATTTTTTTTATATCTTCTAGCGTGTAGAGCATACGTTTTTCTTTAATAGATACTTCATGTGTTAATTTTATTTTTTCCCGAGGATGTTCAGGTTTCTAGAATTATAAAGGATTCTAAGAATAAATTTGTTTTAATCTATTAATCAAATCTTCTTTCTAAAGTATGTTTACTTTGAAATTTGGTTTTTGTATTTGCATGGAGAGTACGATTTGTTCATATACCTACCCATCACGCTTTGTGCATACTCTGTATGGGTGTTTCAATGTAGGTATTTTAAGTGCATGACCACATTTCACTGTAAGATGTACTATATATGGAATTTGAGTGGATTTAGCAAATTGCTTGAGGAAATCATTTTCTAATAAAATATAATATCCTAAGTTGTATTGTACTACTAAGGAATATTAAGGATTTTATTTCCTAATATGATGGACACATCACTTTGTATATGTTCCAAATAAGTAGTTGTTGGGTGAACACCTTTGGTTTTAGTTTTTTGATTAGATAGGAGTTTTTCCGATTTTGGTAATAAAAAAAATGAAAAAAGATTACTTCTGACCCAGTGTCTATTTAAGGGCATATTTGTAATATCTAACTCTTTTATTGTTACATCAATATATGTAAGGATAAGAATGTGAAACTCATTCATATTCTATCAATGATAATTTTGTTTTGCTTATCGACTAAGGTGATTTGAGTAGGTTTTATTTCATAAGTTGT
The DNA here is from genome assembly GCA_029747015.1 of Carnegiea gigantea. Lineage (NCBI taxonomy): Eukaryota > Viridiplantae > Streptophyta > Magnoliopsida > Caryophyllales > Cactaceae > Carnegiea > Carnegiea gigantea. The sequence continues at coordinate 58,255 of JAKOGI010001705.1, read as the reverse complement.
GAACTGGTCTAGGAAATTCATTCCTAATAATATATGATAGAACTCGTTATTAATAGAATGATCGATATAACAGTCACATTCTAAAGGTATAAAGTTAGAAGTTTTCATCATGATTTTGGATTTTTCATTAAGGGTAGACTTTCTACCATCATATGTAACAAAATTATATTCAGAGGCAGAAATGATTGGAATAGGTAAAGGTATATAATGACATTGGGATGCACCAGTATCGATTAAGATTTTATTTTCTATCCGTGTTTGTCCATGAAAAATATTCTAACTTAATCTTGTAAGTTCTATTATTAGTGTTTGCCATGGTTATACTTTAGGTTGAAATCTAGGTAGTCTTGTCATGCTAAAGCTTCTTGGCAGAGTTTGTTGATTAGCGAGTCTCATTCCTTTTTTTGTATAAGAGAGTCTAGGTGCTTCATAACTACTTGATGCTTCATCTTCTTCTAGTAATTGAAAGTTTATTAATGCAGGTAATCTTGCTTCTTGCATTAGTGGTGATATAATGGTACTTACTGTTGAAATGATCGGGTCTACTGTTATTTTTCATGTTTGTTTTACTTCTTTTATAGGGAAATTTGCATTAGCAAAAGTGTATAATCCTCTTTAATAAAAGGATAATGCATCATTTCCTGGTTGTAATCCTATATCTATGAAAAGTTTAAATTGTAAATTGATAGTATCTTCAATATATTTACTTCGCAAAGTAACTGACCAATTTGGATAGCATTCAAATATTAATTTTTTATAAATCTTGTTTCCTTGTAAAGTTTTGAGATAACTATTTTGAACATTTTTAAATCTTTGATCATGTAGTGATAAAATGATGGGTGAGTTAATGACTTCTTCAAAACATGCTTTTATAATGATTTGTATTCCTTGTGGATGCACATATTTAACTAAATATTGGTCTTTTGAAGGAATTTCTTCTAAAAATTTTTCAATTATGTCTTGGGTCATTAGTCTTAATCTGATATTTTTTTGTAAATGTTGGACCTTAACTGGTTGTTTTGTAGTATACAATTTGAACTATCATATTTGTCTTCTTGTTAGAAAATCATCTAATTTTCTCATGAAGTTTCTTGAATCCTTGAGATAGATTGGTGGCTACTATTTGTGCATATAGTTTCTGATTAAAAGTAATTACTCATGTATAGTTTTTGTTATTTTCTTGTTCTTGTTGCTGTACTATATCCCTTTCTTCAGCACTCATCTTTAATATCTGAATAACTTTCTATTTTAGAAGTATCTGTTTCTTCTTCTGAACTAATAGATTCGTAACAACTAGCAATAACGTCATATATATTAGAATTTATAGGGCAGAGTTCATCTTATATTTCTCCAAATTCATCTAAGAAGATTTTTACAGTATTAGCCTTTCATTTATAATAATCGATAAATTTATGTTCTATTTATCCCCAATTCTAGCATTGACGAGAGGTTGGTTTTTTCTTCTCTTTTGTAGTATCTATTTTCTAGATTAAAATTCTCTTGAGTTAAGTTCTCATGTCTCAAATGTTTACTGCTTTTTTATGCTTTGTTAACAAATTTCTCAATTTTTGCCTTCTCAATTTTTTTTTTCTTTGGTTGGGAACTTTTCTTTTTAGAGAATTTTCTTTTTGATTTTTTCTTCTAGAGTTTTCTTTACATTTTTCTTTAGAGTTTTTTTTCTTTTTAGGCTATGATTAGGATAGTTTTCACAGCCGTATTGTCCTAGTTCTTTAATATCATCGCATCATAGGGTTGCTTCTTTGATATGTCTTCCTCTACTTTCTCGTAGATAGAGTTGCATCCTTTCTCTATTTATTACAGTTTGTACTGCCGCTACTGATCTAAAGGGAGTAGCTTAACTAGAAAAAGTTTGGAATTTTACAGAGAAATATTTGATCCATGGGTTAGGGAATTTATTTAGCACTAGTTGGATATAGGTTTTTTGATTTTCTATATAATCATAAAGCTCATAATAATATTTGTCAAATTCACAAAAGAAACTTTTAAAGTTACATAAATTGCGAATTCTTAAATTGGTTAATTATTATAAGGCTTATCATTTCTTTTCTAGAGATGCTATTTTTATATTTTCTACATATTCATAGCCTTTAAATTTTCCAATTAAGTATTTTTCTAAAGTCCATACACCGTCTTCTATACTAATTGTTAATTTTCTTTTTATGTCAACTTCTATTAAGTTTAGTATATTAAGAGATATTCCTGCATACCAATTATACACTATTCCTTGAATGAATTAATTATGAAGTTGTATACTGCCTTTACATCTCCATCTTCAGTTGTATAAACTAGTTCACTGATTAGATATAGTACTACTGATGCTTTCCAAACATCTAAGGCTTTCCTTTTATCAGTTATACAATTTATGTTTGGGAAATATCCCCACGTTGGTACGGGTTCTTGTAATAAAGGACTTTTCTATTTAAGTACTTTATTAATTGTTTGTTTTCTTCCATTAGTACTATGTGCATTTCTAATTGGACATTTTCCTGAGCTATAATTTCTAAAGGGATTTGATGTTTCGCCTTGTTCATAACTGCCCCAATTAGGGATGTTTCTTCCTACACTACCTATTGGTATGCCTAACTACATATTTAGTTGTTTTACTATTTCTGTTATTTGTAGATCTTCAAAGTCATTTAATAGTTCTAGATTTATTGTATTCTCCCATTGTTCTTCTTGTTTATCCTTCCCTTTAAGTCTGTTTCTTTTTTCAATAATTTTTTGTAGTGATTCTGCTTCGCCTTTTAAAACTCTTCCTTGATATCTTTTAATATATTTTTCATCAAAACTTTTGGGAGTTATTTTTTCTAGAAGCTTTATTTCTAATGATGTATGTTCTTTCTTTTGTTTAGGTTTTCACATTCCTTCAAAAGTTATATTTATTAATTGCATTTGTATTACATGTTTAATTGATTCATTTATTTCTCGAATTTCTCCTTTTAGTTCTTTTAGTTCTGCTTCAATTTGCGGAAAACTCATGATTTAAGTTTTTATTAATCTTCGCTATTCAACCAAAATTTCGTATCAAATTGATCCAGACTATTATCATTATTATAGTTGAAATTTTCTGCAAATTCTAAAAAAGCTCTTCTCTCTTCTTTACAAATTAGGAGATCTAATCTACCTTGATTTTTCCCTATTATTTCTTTAGAACAGTTAATTGTTTGAAGGTAATCAATTGTTTTGAGTATGATATCTGTCTCTTTGTCTGATTTCTTCTTTAGAATAAGTTCTATATAAATTAAGAATGAAGTCGCGATTATGTTAGGTAGTTATTTTTAGCTTCAGAACTTCAGGATTTTTCGTTTTTCTAAGCATAAATTCGTGCTAGTCTTTCAATTAGAGTGATTATTTTTTATTCAAAAATTATACATTTATATCTATTTTGACATAAATATCTTATCGGTTGTAATATATCACTGTCTCCACACACTATTCATTTAGAAAAAAAATTAGAAATGAACTTTGAAAAATTTAAACAAGAAATAGAATATGGAATGCATGGAGACACTGATTTGTTACAAACGATAAAATATTTATGCCAAAACAGATATAAATGTATAATTTTTGAATCAAAAATAATCACTTTCATTAAAAGACTTGTATGAATTTATGCTCAGTAAAATGAAAAAACTGAAGTTCCGAAGCCAAAAATAACTACCTAACATAATTTTGAATTCATCCTTAATTTCCATCAAACTTATTCTAAAGAAGAAATAACACAAAGAGAGAGATATTATATTTAAAAAATTGATTACCTTCGAACAATTAACTATTCTCAAGAAATAATCTGGAAAAATGAAGATAGATTAGATCTCCTAATTTATGAAGAAGAAACAAGAGCTTATTTAGAATAGGTAGAAAACTTCAATTACGATAATGATAATAATCTATATCAATTTGATACAAAATATTGGTTCAATGACGAAGACTTATAAAAACTAAAATCATGAGTTTTCCGTAAATTGAAGCAGAAGTAAAAGAAGTAAATGGAGAAATTCGAGAAATAAATGAATCAATTAAACTACTGGTAATACAAATTCAATTGATAAACATAAGTTTTGATGGAATGTTAAAATCTAAACAAAAGAAAGTACATACATAATTGGAAATTAAGCTTCCAAAATAAATAACGCCCATTTAGAAAAAAATATTTTACAAATGAACTTCGAACAATTTAAACAAGAAATAGGATATGGAATGTGTGGAGACACTGATATGTTACAAATGATAAAATATTTATGTCAAAACAGATATAAATTCATAATTTTTGAACCAAAAATAATCACTTCAATTGAAAGAATTGTACGAATTTATGCTCAACAAAAATAGAAAAACCTAAAGTTCCAAAGCTAAAAATAATTACCCAACATAATTGTGAATTCATCCTTAATTTATATCAATCTCATCTAAAGAAGAAATAAGACAAAAAGAGAGATATTATATTCAAAAAATTTACTAGCTTCGAACTAATCTAGAAAAATGAAGATAGATTAGATCCCCTAATTTTATGAAGAAGAAAGAAGAGCTTATTTAGAATTGGTAGAAAATTTTGACTATGATAATGATAATAATCTAGATCAATTTGATATAGAATTTAGGTTCAATGATAAAGATTAATAAAAACTAAAATAATGAGTTTTCCGCAAATTGAAGCAAAACTAAAAGAATTTAAAGGAGAAATTCGAGAAATAAATAGATCAATTAAACAATTGGTAATACAAATTCAATTAATAAACATAACTTCTGAGGGAATGTTAAAACCTAAACAAAAGAAAGAACATATATCATTGGAAATTAAGCTTCCAGAAAAAATAACTCACATTTAGAAAAATATTTTGGAAATGAACTTTGAACAATTTAAACAAGAAATAGGGTATGGAATCTATGGAGACACTGATATGTTACAACTGATTAAATATTTATATCAAAACACGTCTAAATTTATAATTTTTGAATGAAAAATAATCACTTTAATTGAATGACTTGTATGAATTCATTCTCAGAAAAGTGGAAAAACTTGGCGTTCCAAAGCTAAAAATAACTACCCAACATAATTGTGAATTCATCCTTAATTTATATCAAACTTATTCTAAAGAAGAAATAAGACAAAGAGAGAGAGATATTACATTCAAAAAATTGATTACCACCGAATAATTAACTATTCTAAAGAAATAATATGGAAAAATGAAGATAGATTGGATCTCCTAATTTATCAAGAAGGACGAAGGGCTCATTTAGAATGGTGGAAAATTTCGAGTATGATAATCATAATAATCTAGATCAATTTGATACAAAATTTGGGTTCAATGACGAAGATTAATAAAGCCTAAAATCATCCATTTTTTACAAATTGAAGTAGAACTAAAAGACGTAAAAGGAAATATTCAAGAAATAAATGAATCAATTAAACAACTGGTAATACGAATCCAATTGATAAATGTGACTTTTTAAGGAATGTTAAAACCTAAACATAAGAAAGAACATCCATAGCTGGAAATTAAGCTTCTAGAAAAAATAACTCCCATTTAGAAAAATATTTTAGAATTGAACTTTGAATAATTCAATTAAGAAATAGAGTATGCAGTGTGTGGAGGCACTGATATGTTACAACTAATAAATTATCTATGTCAAAACAGATACAAATTTATAATTTTTGAATAAAAAATAATCACTTTAATTGAAAGACTTGTACAAATTTATGCTCAAAAAAGGGAAAAACCTGAAGTTCCGAAGCTAAAAATAACTACCTAACATAATTGTGAATTCATTATTACTTTATATCAAACTTATTCTAAAGAAGAAATAAGAGAGGGAGAGATATTATATTCAAAAATTCGATTACCCTCGAATAATTAACTATTCTAAAGAAACAATCTAGAGAAATGAAGATAATGATAACAATCTAGATCAATTTAATACAGAATTTTGGTTCAATGACGAAGATTAATAAAAACTAAAATCATGAGTTTTTTGCAAATTGAAGAAGAAATAAAAGAAGTAAAAGCAGAAATTCGAGAAATAAATGAATAAATTAAACAATTGGTAATTCAAATGCAACTAATAAACATAACTTTTGAATGAATGTTAAAACCTAAATAAAAGAAAGAACATACATCATTGGAAATTAAACTTCCAGAAAAAATAACTCCCAAAAGTGATGATGAAAAATATATTAAAAGATATCAAGAAAGACTTTTAAAAGTCGAAGAAAAATCACTACAAAAAATTATTGAAGAAAAAACAAACCTGAAGGGAAGGATAAAACAAGAAGAATAATGCGACAATACAATAAATCTATTGAAGAACTAATTAAACGACTTTGAACATCTGCAAATAACAGAAATAGTAAAGCAAGTATATATGCAGTTAGGAATACCAATAGGTAGTGTAGGAAGTAACGTCCCTAATCAAGGCAATTATGAACAAGGCGAAACTTCAAATCCCTTTGGGAATTATAGTTCTGGAAAATCTCCAGTTACAAAGGCACGTAGTACTAATAGAAGAAGATAAACCATTAATGAAGAATTTAAACCAAAAAATCCTTTATTACAAGAACCAGTACCAATATGGGGATATTTTGTAAACATAGATGGTGCAACTGATAAAAGAAAAGCCTTCGATGTTTGGAAAGGTACAGTAGTACCATCTCTAATAAGTGAACCAATTTTTACAACTGAAGATAGAGATGTAAATGCAGTATATCACATAATAATTAATTCATTTCAAGGAATAGTGCATAATTGGTATATGTGAATATCTCTGAATAGACAAACTTAATAGAAGTTGACATAAAAAGAAAATTAAGAATTAGTGTAGAAAAAAAAGTATGAACTTTAGAAAAATACTTAATTGGACAATTTGAATGCTACAAATATGTAGAAATTATAGAAATAGCATCTCTAGAAAAGAATAGAGACGCTTTATATAAATTAACCAATTTAAGAATTTGCAATTTATATAACTTTAAACATTTCTTTTGTGAATTTGATAAATATTATTATGAGCTTTATGATTCTATAGAAAATCAAGAAACCCATATCCAACTATTGCTAAATAAATTCCCCAACCCATGGAACAAACATCTCTCTAAAATATTCGAAGCTTTTGCTAGTCAACCTACCGTCTCTAGATCCGTAGCGATAATATAAACCGTAATAAATAGAGAAATGATACAATTCTATCTATAAGAAAGTAGAAGAAGACATATCAAAGAAGTTACCCTATATTGCGATGATATTAAAGAACCAAGACAATACGATTCTGAAAATTGTCCTAATTACAGACCAAAAACAAAAAGAACTCTAAAGAAAAATGTAAAGAAAGCTCCACAAAAGAAAATACCAAAAAGAAAATTCTCTAAAAAGAAAAGTTTCAAACCAAAGAAAACCGAAATTGAAAAGGCAAAAACTGAGAAATCTATGAACGAACCACAAAATTTGACTGTCAATTTGGATTTTGGCAAAGAAAATTGACAGAAAATAGTATCAAATATACAGGATTCAATACACCCCAAGGTTTTTACAAACGGATTGTAATACCATTGGGACTAAAAACGCTCGTAGAATAGCTCAAAGAAGAATGGACAATGCATTCAAACACTTAAACTCATTTTTAGTTGTTTATGTTTATGACATTTTGATAAGTTCCAAAGCCCTTGAAGAACATAGAGAACATCTACCAACATTTGCAAAAATGCTATAAAAAAAGGAATATGCCTTAGTGGAAAAAAAAGCTACAATTGAACAAGAAAAACGAATTCTTACGATTCGAATTGGGATCACACAGTATTTCTTTACAAACTCATTTTTTAAGAAAAATAACGGAATAACCTGATGGATTAAAACTAAGAAACAAATATAGGGATTTTTAAGATTACTTAATTATGATGGCTCTTATGCTCCCGATTTCACAAAAGAAAAAGAAAGACCAACAAAGTTTATTAAGAAAATAATACCAAAGGAGGGAGCGAACAACGTACTCAAACTGTGAAAAATCTCAAAGAAGAATGTAAAATTTTATCTCAGTTAAGATTACCAGAACAAGAAAACAATCTAATAATGTGAATTGATATGTCGGACAAACTTTGGTTAGCTATAGTTAGAACTGATCTTAATGAAATATATGGATATCACAGTGGAATATTTTCTCGTACAGAAGAAAACTATGATACGAAGGAAAAGAAAATCTTAGCTATAATTAGAGGAATTAAAAAATGGAGACCATTTCTTCTACCCAAACCATTCAAAGTATTAACATATAATAAAGCTGCAACTACATTTGTTAAACAAATCCTAGAAAATGGCCCTCGTATGCATAAACTCCATAGATGACAAACTTTTTAATCTTAGTTTAATGCTGTCTATGAGAATGTTGCAGGAAATAACAATTTTCTAGTAGATCATCTAACGCGAGAAGCAGATTATCTCAATAATGAAGACTCCAGACAAGATCAAAGAATTTGAAGATATCGTAATTCATTTGAACGAATATCTCGAGACTGTCTTAGCAGGTCTAGAAGAACTTGAAAAAGGAGTTAAAGCTATAGTTAACAATCTCAAAGTCAAGATAAACGAACTCTCCAAGGGAACATACGACATTATCGGAAACATAAAGAAAGATCAAGAACAAGGAAGAACGGTGTCAGCAAACATGCTAAAGTCAATTAACACTCTAAAACCATCTTCCTAAACTATATCAACTACATCAACTATTAGCCGAGTGAAGCCACAATCTTCGTAAACTAGTAAACTTGAAGAATCAAGTTCAAGCATTGCATTTCTTTAAAAAGAGAAACAGATGCAAGAACTAAAGGCCCAACTACTAGCAAAAAGAACTATAACCCAAACTAGTCAAGCTAAAAAGTTTGTTGCTTTTGGTATCTGTAACCCCTTTATTACAGACTATCGAAGAACAACTAAATTAGCTTACTAGTAACTGCAAGAACTACACAAATTTTCTACAGCGGAGAAAAATCCCTGTTTGCAAGGCTTACTGCCTACCTAGGATCAAATCCAGATATAAACTATCAACACTACTAGGTTGGATATCTTCATCTGATTTATCCAGGCCTAAAATTAATTGAAACGTCCGAATTTCCATTGGAAATAATTCAAACTCTCAAAAATTTCAACCAAGGACCCATATTTGTAAAATGTCATACTATTTCGCTAGAAAGAGATGAAGCAGCTTGCATCCTATATTTTGAAATCAGCTTAATTCAAGTTTGCTACATTTCTATACAATTGGAACTTAACATTGAAACCAGCAAGAAATTTGAACCCTTGAGGTTCAATGAGTCATGGGTTAACTATAGAAGAACTAGTGGAGGTTTTGCCATTAAATGTCAAGGTGATCGACTATATTCTTCTGGATTCACAAGACTACATAAAGGAGCTAACTATATCATCTTAATTAAAGAAGGAGTGAAAGAGGGAATCTATGATGATAAGCTCTTGAAATTTCTTCTCACACTCAAGCTAGGAAAAGTTCAAGGATCTACAATTGTGAGAAATAAATTTGATGAACTATTCAGAAAAGAAGAAGAAAAACGAGCGCGACTACGAATGGCCCAGATTTTACCACAAAAAGGCTAGATGTAAGACTCAGATTCTATCAACACTATCAAGGGCCATTATATTGCCGACAAGTCACTATCAATATTATGGTCCTTATCTCTTAAAGACTAAAATAGTGCATCTTTACTGTCTCTATAGATTATCTTATCTTTATTGTATGTGTGTATGCCACTAGTTGAAAGTTGATTTAAGCGATTATGCTAGATTGCCTTTTGAAGCACTATAAATATCTAATTCTTATCAAGGAGAAGGAGGAGATATTTTGTGCGAAGCATAGATTACCTAAAGAGCAATATGTTTTTCGCAATGTTCTAATTTCTCCTTTTTAGGAAACCTAGTTATAAAATGAATTATCTTCAAAAAATTCTTAAATTCTATCTTTGCTTTTCAAAAATCTTGACAAGAGAGAAATAGTTCTAAGATTGAAGTAAATCCGATTAGGCCTGTTGAGTGGAAGGGTGAGGCAGCAGATTAGAGAACAACATATCTTAAGGAAAGATTTCGAGAAAAGGAAGGTATAAGTTCTTGAATTTGCTTGTTGATAATTTGATATATTACTTTGGGAGTACCTTGTTCATGCAATTTGAAAACAGTGTTATCTATTCTTCATTCATTATGATTTCTCATCAAAGAGTTTTAAATATATTTCTACAAAAAAGTTACCAAACACGACGTTAAATGGTATCAAAGCCTACCAACTACCAACTAAATTATTTAAAGCCCATCAACTGAATTATTGAGAGCCTACCAATTCAGTATTTAGTCATGAGTTATCCAAAAAATAAAGTACAATCAAACTCAAAATTAAATCAAGAAGGAGATTATTTAGCTAGATAAATTTTTAATCTACTAAACTTAAAATATTATAGAAAATATCAGACATAGGATTTCTTAAGATCTTTTAACATTACACAAAGAAATATAAGATAAAATTTGCTAAACCACTATAAACCCAGATTAAATTATCTTTCAACTCTCCCTGAAAATGTTCACCATATAACTATAAATCTAATACAAGATAATATTTCTTTATTAGAATTAACTTTCAAATATACTTTACGATATAAACCAAACTGAAATATAAATGACTTTCAAATAACTTACTACACTGATGAAGAGAAATAGAAAAAAACCAAAAAATAAAAATACTCAAAGAAGAAATAAATAAATAAGGGCATTTTAGTAAATTTTAAAATGCTATTTTGGTAAATTGACTAATAAAACAAAAGTTAAACACATCATTGTCGGCTTGGATGAACCCCCTATTCTGAGTCATGCCAAAGCAAGAGAAGAGATAAAAAGAAAGTAAGTTAAGTAGACAGTGAAAAAGTAAGCCAACAACTAGTTATTAGCGTCAAGCATATAATACTGGCATAGCAATCTTCTTTCGGGCTCCTTGAAAGTAGTCTAAGAAGACTAATTAGCAAGAAAATGACAAAACATCTACTTTAGCAGCCATATTGAACGGAGAAATGGAAGGTTTAACCTATAATTGAAAAGTTAATTAATCTCTAAGGGAGTGGATCCACCATAGAAGGAGAGTTTGGAGATCTGTGAGTGAAGGAACTAATACAATGAATTAAGCATAAACAGATCTACCTTAATCCTACAGTGGAAGATAATTGAACCTTGGCTTTGAATCACTAGTCGAGGAAGGAATTTAGTATACAGAGAACCTTCACAATTTCACAGCATAAGAGGCATAGGATTTTGTGTAGGAAACTCTCTTTAGAGAACCCTTGTTGTTTTTCTAATATTTTTCCTCTTATAGTGGTCCCCTTTTTATATTAGATGGACTAGTCAAGGAACTAGTGTTTTGGGGTTGTTAAGCAATCAACTTATAATGTGAATTGGGCTTGCACCCCCTATCAGTGTATCATGCCCTGAATCCAACATCTCCCACTCACACTTAAGGGAGTGCTTATTTCTACCATAAGAAAAACTTGTTTTTCTTTTTATTTCTACACAATCTTCATATTGGGCAAATAATCGTGCGATCGCATACTTGTGAGATATCTATGCTATACATCTATTAAGAATATATAGCCTCTCATCAAGAACTGCCCTTGAGTAGTTGAAAGCATGCAAGTACCCTAGATCATTTCAATCTCATTAAGATGTTTCACTTTAATCTCATCAAACCATCATATTTTATATTCACAATTATGACCCATATGTCATAACAACTGCACCGACGAATAGAAATTAAGGAGGTTCTGTGAATGATCTACCTCTTCTCATAGGACTCTCGACCAAATCTAACTTATGTTTCTAGACATATCCCACTAGACTGAATCACTCATGATCCTTTGCCAACACACTAAGATAACGAACATTGAATCAAGTCTCAAATCTCTGATTACAGTCCTTAGGGTACAAATATAAGGCTATAAGCGTATGCGGTCTCACACAAATATAAGTATAGATCTAACTTATAATAATCGATTAGTCATCTCGTGCACATATGGTATGAAACATGCGCTATGACATTCTCTCTTTTCCTATGGAGCATATGCCTTTTTGGTTCTTTAACTTAAATACTGTACAGATGATATTTGGATACCTGATTATCCAAACTGAGTTCCCAAATCTACTCATTAAACTTGAAATAATGTTTGGCCTCTTTGAGCTAGACTAGGTGAAATTCATTGTTAGTGATATATTGTAATGATATTTTGTCATTATCAAGACGACATTTATGATTTTAAGTTGATAGGTTTTCATAATTATCATTATGATAATTCTACTTAAAATCGTATCTAATCTCCCATCGATACTCTAATCACTTTTGAATGTTAGGAAAACAATTGGTCAACAACATGCTACGACGTAGTTATCATCTACGAAGATTGTTAAGCTCTTATTAAGCTCATCCTCTAATCGGGGCTAGCTCAATGGCTCTACAACCATTTCCTTCGTAGATAAGTACTTTACATTCACTCTCCTTGTGTGCCATGTCATTTACAAAATTGAACCTCATATCCAATTTGTTTGGTCTTATGACAATACTCAAGGGTCTTAGCACATGTGATTATAACTTGTCCTAGTAAACCATTAATGGGCAACATTATTTTGGTCCACAAACCAAATAATCCAAGTACCTCTTCAACCAAACAGACTCTTGTGCTTTTAAGGAGAGTCATAAGCTTATCTTGTAATAAGGCAACATATGATTGGCTCTTTCCACTTTAGCACTATTACTTAGTAAGAAAACATATCTACAGGTTGATTTCTCATTGAAACTGACCTTAGCAAGGCCATTGCACCCTTTTTGATGCAAGTTATTGCCTATGTAGCGAAGAGATCAAGTTTTAATTATTAGTTATTTTCTATTAGAGTGTGGATACATTTTACTGTAATGCCTCATCTTTGTTGATGTGGGTACTAATAGAGTTATAGCTGTGCGTACTAGATTATTGAAAGACCTTTTGATGTTATTCTCTTAAGGAAAAAGAATAAGCTCACTGAATATTCTCCCAAAAACTTTGCTCAAGTGCATATGCTACTTTACCCTTCATATTAAATTTAGATGATGACAAGGCATTGGTAACACTACACCATTTCTAGCTACTAGTAAGTCATCCACATATACGACGTGACTACAAAATTGCTTTTTAGACCTTTTGGTATCAATCACAATATCACTAGAGATAACTAAACTATGAAAAACAAGCATACTAATCTTGTTGAAGAGACTTCAAGGTCACAATTGACCTCATATGCCCACAAACCTCATGTTTATGATCATTTTCAGTGGAACTTCACTTAAATCCCATTTGAGATTGGTATTTGCACATCCATATGATGTGACTTTAGGTCCAAACTAGCTATGACAACTAGATAAAGACGAAATTAGGATAAAGTACATAATAAGAGCGAAAACTCTTTGTAGTTGATCGTATCCTATTATGTGTACCTTTTTACAACAAGTTAACCCTAATGTCAATTGTGTCATTAGCCTTATAATTTAGGAATCAATGTATTCCAAATAACTTTGTGTCCTAAAAGGTCAAACAAGTACTCACCTTCATTAACTCCCTTTTATTTCCATTACATTAATCCAATTGTCCTTATAAGGGTCGAAAAGGGAATCTTTGCTTATTTCCATTTTGTAGGAGTGTTCTAAAAGGTTCATGTACTCATTGACATAGAGGAATGCTTTTTGAAAACCATGTCTTTGCAGAGATTCGTATAATGTGAAGTCATCCCTATTTGGAATGATTTTTCTTTGACTCAAACCAAGAACAATCATCTTGCTCCTACTAGAAACAAGAATAGAATTTGCTCCCACTTGGAATAAGAACAGGATCATTTTCATTTTCATTCGCTCTTGATGATGAAGGTGGGCCTTGATGATAAACTTATTCATCATCAATTAAAATCCTCCCACTCAAATGAAGGGATCTGATTCACTTTGGAGAACTAATAATTATATGTCTTAACATATCCCACCCTTCTTTAGAAATCCATTCTTTAGAATGTGATATATATTGATTAAATTTTAGTTGCACTCCCACTGTCTTCTAGCCCAATTAGTGAAAAACCTTTAAAGGTTAGAGTATCCCATAAAGACGCTCTTCCTTCCCCCTTAGCACTTCCATAGGAGGGATTGTGTTCATAGGTCGCATACCTGTAAGGTCCGAAGGCTCTTAGACTAGGCTCTAATCCATAACTCATATGGAATGGTAGCAACTTACTTTACAAATACAAGGTCAAGATCATAGATTATAACAAAAGAAGATCTCTGTAATAGGCGATTCAAAAATTTGGTGTAATCATTGATCCTACCATATCAGGGAGTATTCTATTTTCTTTTTCACGATAACATTTTGTTGCAGACCCTCAGGGATAGTTACTCAATAAACTATTCCCTTTTCAACACAATATCTAGTAAAAATAATCCCAATAAATATTTCGTAACAATTTGGTCTTTGAGGCCTTAACCTCTTGGGTTTATTTGATTTTTGATCAGCACTGCCGCAAGGGCACGGGTGTTCGTAGTATAGATAAAGATATCGTTCCTTAGGAACTAAAGTAATTTATCAAGCCTAGTTTTGTCAGAATATGCTAAGCAAAACTCAATTTCAAGTGGATTTGATTAACTACTACAAATAAACTTGTTTAAATCAATAAGAGAAAAACATCTAGGAATTTTCGCAGTTATGGAAGAAAATTGAATCAAAATGAATAAATATGCGCTATTCTCTAATTGGTTAATTCTGAGGAATTGTAATCTTGTCAAGAAACTTGATCTATTCTTTCGAAATCAATCAAATTTGCGTAAACTAAGCAAACGTTGTTCTTTCAAACTAATTTGCCTTAATCCAAGTTTAATATATTCAATTACTTACTAGCCCTCCTAACATATAAATCTCTTTTTTGAGATGAAGTTATGCTATGTCTATTTAAGTAGTCCAACAACCAAATATCGTCTTTCGAATGTTCACTCAATTGCTTCAATTGTACAAGCAAATTTTGGCCAAAAATCAACTCACAACATGAATAACACTTAATAGAACGAAATCAAACCAATCACGAAGATAAGCACAATTCTTTAAAAAACAAACCATGATCCAATAACAATCCTAAAAACTACTAAATCCCCAGACTAAGAAAACTACTCAGACATGATAAAAGATAAACTAACCAAAAAATATCGGCAAAATCTTGAGCGGAAGGGACTCGACTGAGATGGCCTTCACTAAGGGCTTGGAACTGCCTCAGGATCAAAACTCTTACACTCAAACCTCACTCAAAACTAAACTAAGAACAAAATTTGATAGAAAACTAATCTAAACTAAACTACTTGCTTGCTTTGCTTTAGAGTTGTAGTTGAGTGCTTTGGAATGCTACAGAACGTCTCTATTTATAGAGAATTTCAGTTGATCTCAGCCACACAGCCAAGGAAAAACAAAGAGGCAACAGTTACAGGCACACCACGGTCCATGGGCTCCACCACGGGCTGACTGTGGTCTGTGCTGGATCTGGAATTCTGCTCGTTCATAACATGGATGACCATAGGGGAGGCCAAAATGCATCTATTGAAGGGCAAATGCTGGTCAAAAAGACAGAAAATTCTGCAAAATACATAAAACAACTACACCCAAGCATAAATCGAGAATAGGAGAGATAATAACATCATTAAGCATAAAATTCTCTTAAAAACGAGGCAGAAAAGCCCTAAAAAGGTGTGCATATAAAGCACTTATCAAACTCCCCTATGCTTAAACTGTTGCTTGTCCTCAAGTAATATAAGGATTAAAGATATACATAGCCTCCTCAGGATAGACATAGATAACATTCAAATGGCAAGGATGATCCAAAGGTAGCCCAAAAAGATATAAAAATATCATTTACAAAATAGAATAGGGAATGAAATTTCAAAAATGTTTTAATAGACCATAATGCAAAACTTGAACCAATCATCCTCCAAATTGTCAAATACACATTCTAGGATATGAAACGAGTAAGACTAGTAAGGCCAATAGAACCTCACTATAGTTATGTGGCACTCAGCATTCATGTGTTTGACAATGTATATATATAAAGGTTCTCTCAATTCTCATTCCTTTGATACAAATCTACCACAAGCTTGACAAAATTCTCAAATTCACCACCACTAAAATGCAAATACACTAAACAATCATGAAGACTTTCATAGGGATGTAATGAGGCTTAGGGTAAAGGTAAGAGGGCAATAAATGTTTTTAGAAATGAGGAGATAAAAGCCATAGATTAAGAGCTTAAACAATTCCGATGCATCATACTACATCCTCCTCGAACCATATCAACTCATCAATAAAATAAATCCCAAAATGAAAAGAGATAGAGTCGAAAATCACAAATATCATACATTCCCACCAAGGCTAATCACTTTCTTCGAAAATTTTCCCTCTTTTTTTCTTTTGTTTCTTTTTTTTTTATTTTTTTTCAAAGAGGAATAGCCAAGGGAGTTCCATAGCGAACTTTAAAATCAAACTCTTCTCTAAATTTTACTCAACAAAACAAAGGATTTATCAAATATTTGCATCCCTGTACCAAATAGCCAAAATTTACTAAAGAGAACAACAATTCACCTTGCTAACGCCATATCAAACTTGATGCAAAAGAATGTAAGACTCCTCTACTCTTGGCCTAAGGGTAAGACAAGTATTTGGCCATGGGCTAAAAGTAGAAGGTTCAGATCAAGAAAACTGATTACAGGCTCAAAGGGGCTAACAAGGGATGCAACAAATAACAAGGGTGGTTATTTGGCCGTGGATTTTGAATAAATTAAAGAAAGAAAAATGCCCGAATCATATTTCCTAAATGCATATATGAAATGTGGTCTTGAATGAGAATCAGGGCAAGTTCTAGAGAAATAATTATGGAAGAGTCACACATGACACAAACTATGAGACTAATAATGATAAACAGTATCTAAAGGTTCAAAGTCTCACAGGACATCTACCACAGTCAAAACTAGCTCACTAGCGCACATGCCAGAATTTCATGTGAAGACTCATGGGAAAATCAATTCACATTCAACATATGGTCAAAACATGGAATTCAGTTTGAAAATTCATTCGCAAACTTTTACGCACAATCTAGGCGAATCAAAGGATCAAACTAACCAAAGAAAACTACTAAATCTATAAAAATCATCACCGGAGGATTTTTTTATTTTTTTATTTTTATTTTTTTGTGTTTTTTTTTAATATGCATGTATGCTCCTACAAACAATGCAAACTAAAATGCAAAAGAAACTTACAAAAGAAAGAAACTAAAATGCAACCTAGAAGAAAACTAAATGCACTACTTAAAACAAAACTAAAATAAAAGCTACAAAAACTACCACTAAAAATATATACAAAGCAAAAAAAAAAAAAAAAAACAAACACACAACACACCAAACAAAAAACAAAAAAAGGAATAGGCATTAGATGGCAAATATAATAAGTAACTCCCCCATGTGTGAATCACATATTGCCCTCAATGTGTGCACATCATAATAAAAAGTGGAAGGGGAGTAGCAGAAATCATAATCAAAGAAGAGGAGATGGAGGAGGATGGGGTGGTTGTCTGTATGAGATATGACAATCTTGTCAGGTCTCTAGACATGCCCTATAGTCTTGAAAATATTGGGTCTAAGAAGCAGGCAATCCACGAAGCTCATCGTGGCACTCTTGGACAAAGTCTCGAAGAGCGGCACTCTCTGAAGCTACAAAGGCTCGGGAGGGAAACTTGCTCCTCTTGAATGGACCTAAGGGTGTCTTGAATATCCGAATAGTTGGATGCGGGCGCTTGAGAGGAAGAACTAGATCCTACTTGACTAGAGTGAGGGGCGGGTTGGTGGGGTATGGGTCGAACAACCTCATCATCACCAGGCACTTAGTAAAGGTTACCTCGGCGAAGCAAAGTAGTAAGGTCGACATTGGGAAGCGGCAAAAGCCAGTCCCCAGGGTAAATCCAACACAAACTGCCAGCCTCAACTTTACAAAAGTTCAAATCTCAAAAGCAGTTTGATCAAGCCACTCGGAGCCAGAAACTCTTCCTTCAGGATTGGGCTTAACACCCAAGAATCTAGTGATAGTAGTTATTACTCCACCAATGACTATCCTACCTTTAGTCCTAACAGCAACACTATGTAATTGCCTAACTAAGAATGAAACAGGATCAAGTTGGACACCATCTAACATACAGGACAGAAAGTACAACTCAGAAAGTCTTGGGACATGCATACTATCGTCCGGAGCAAACAAAGAATAAGCAAGGATACGCTAAGCTACTCTAATGTAGGGGTTCGTAATATGCGTACATTTAGATGAACTGGCACTGTACCTAACAGTCCTTGAAAGTTCACCCCAAAATGCATTCGGGTTGAATTCGCGGGGGACTTGGTGGTGCGATAAGTGCATGCTAGGGGGGAATCTAAAAATATTATTGAAGGTACCTAAATTCAGTTCATACAACTATCCCTGCAAATAAAATTATATATATCCATCTTGACATTGAGGTCCTCTGGCGACCTCGACATGGAGTGTACTTAGAAATTCTAAGGTCAGGTCCCTATATGTATGCTCTTTGAGTTCTAAAAAGTGACTCGCACCACCTCTAGCAAATAACCAATAAATATCATCCAACATTCCCAATCAGGCAAACAAATCCTCTTCACAGTATCTAGTCGCTACTACTACACGTTCATCAAACAGTTGTACCTAGCAATATGATCAGGATGAGTCAAACCAAGAGGGTAAAGAATGTTACCTCTAGCACGCGCATTGGTTGACGTTCTAGACGTTCTTTGAGGTTAGGGTGGTGCTTGACTTGATGAACCAACCTCCTTGGTGCCCCTCTGCCTTTTGTTTGGTGCCATGGTTACAAAACTTAACCAAAAACAAACTAAAACCAAACATAAGAATTAGAACCTCCAAAAATTAAAGAAAATAAGTAAAAATGTGAAGAATTAGGGGAGAAAAGGATGGGTATGGTGGATGAATGAGGTTGAGATAAATTTTAAAGAAGGAGAAGAAAAGAAATGAGAATTTGTGGATGAAATGGGGAGATTAAGTGAAAAGAAGGAATTTGCTGTGAAATTGAAGAAAAATGGAGAAGATTTGAGGGAGATTGAAGGTGTTGGTTATGGAGGTTTTAGAGAGAGAGAGAAGGAAGGAAGAGAGAGAAAGTGTCGAGTGAAAGATGAAGTGAGGGGAAGGGGAAACAGCACCGCGGTAAAAAACCTAGACCACAGCCCACCACGGACTGTGGGGCTCAGCACGGACGATCCATGGTATCTGCTGCTTCTCGTTTTTTCTATTTTTTTCAGAGTTGGCACCTACGGTCGCATTGCTGGTGTTTCTGACCGTGGTGCCAACATTTTATTGATATATGTATATGTCTTTTTTTTCCTTTTTTTCTTCTTTTTGTTATTTTTCCTATAACAACTAAAATGAGATTTCAAAAATCAAAACTATAAAGAGGAAAGAGAAAGAAAGCTTAGGTTGCCTCCCAAGAAGCGCTCTTTTAAGGTCAAGAGCTTCACCCTTGTTCAAGGCTTAGTCCGGATTAGATAGTGTATGGACATTGGCTTTGTCCCAGACCACAAAATCAAACTTGTTCAGTTGAAGGTACCACTGCAGAAGTTCTAGCTACAGGTCCTTCGTCTTCATAACGTGGTCTCACAATGCACTGTCTGTGTAAAACACAAATTGGTCTCTTGGCCCATCAGACGGGCTAACTTTTACTTGCTTAACTCCTACATCAAAATCGACATCGAAACCTTCCAAAGGGGGCATAGAGAGAACAATTCGTACAAACCTGCAATACTCACTTATCGAAGAATCATTAGAAACAAGGGCCTCAACCTCGGGCTTGCTAGGTGGCATAGGAGCAGAAAACTCCACCCCAACATACCCTTGGTCAAGGTCCTTATATGAAATCCATTCAGAATCAGGAGGATCTTCATCATACAAGACATCCTCTATATCATACTCAGGAGAAAGGGGTAATGCATCTAATGTAGAAGAATGAGGAGAAACCGCATTCTCCTTCCTATGACTAAACACAGCAAACCTCCCCTCCACCTTAAAAGAAATATGACCTTCTCTCACATCAACATGGCAACCAGCTGTTGCCAAAATGGGCCTACCTAAGATAATTTGGGCATCATCAGTTTCAGGCATATCGACTATAATGAAGTCTTTTAACACCCAAATGTCTCCTATATTGATTGGGACATCTTCCAACCTACCTATGGGCTATGTTACAGAACCATAAGCCAACTGTAGTGAAAAGGGGGCAGCTAGTAACGGTCCTCGGTGCAGCTTATTAAACAAAGAGTAAGGCATTATGCTGACACTTACACCTAAATCACATGGCCCTCTTTCAATTTCTGCCTTTCCCACTACGCATGGGGTAGAAAAACTACCTGGGTCAGGAAGCTTAGGGGGAAAAATGGTGGAGATCTGAATAGAATCATTCTCTACAAATATGGCAGTCTTGCCACTATAGTTGCTCTCCTTACTACCAGCCATAGTTATCTCTCTACCATCTTTCTTCGGTACTTCGTCAGAGTCAGTTAGGTCCTCTTCATCCTCTTTCATGGTGACACGGTTACAATGCTCACGAGGGTTGGGTTCAGGCTTACTGGAAAATCTATCTGGGGGTGCATATGAAAAAGCAGCTTTCTGAGCAATCTGGGTACTCTAACATCCTATTATGAGTTGTAAGCACATCAACCTTGGTGGCTAATTGCTTAATGTACTCATCTTATTTCTATTATGCCATAAGCATGTTTTCCATCATTAACTCTAAATTTGACTTTTGGGGCATCTGTAAAGAGAATAGGGGTCTTTGAAAACCAAGGGGTACTCTAGCATTCATAGGGGGCATATCACAATGTTTGGATTCAACCTATAAGAGAGATTCGGGTGATTCTTCCAACCTGAATTATAGGTATTAGAGTAAGGGTCATTAGTCGGTGTTGGGTTAGAATTTGAACATAATTAACTTCATCGGAGCCCTGAGAAAAAGGGCTCCTAACTGGACAGTGCAAAGATATATGCTCAATTGAACCACAAATCTCACAAGGGGGAGGGGCACTAGAGCTTACAGCACTAACATTCAGTTGGTCCAGTCTTTTAGTCATAGCATCTACTTTAGCATAAAGTAAAGTAAAAGCATTAACTTCAAGCTTACCTCCAACCCACCTGGGTTGGGCTCGTTCAGTGGACCATTAAAAGTTATTAAGCGCCATCTCCTCAATAAGGTTATAGGCTTCATCCGCGGTCGTGCTCATTGAAGTTCTTCTTACCGCCGCATCAATAGTGGACCTCACAGCTTGGGTCACACTGTTATAAAAGGTCTGGATAATCATCTAGCACTAAAGACTATGATGGGGGCACAAATGCAGTAAATCTTTAAAATGCTTCCAGGCTTCATAGAGCGTCTCATCCTCTTTTTGCAGAAAGTTGGTGATTTGATTTCTCAGGCTTGCTGTCTTGCTTGGAGGGAAGAATTTGGTGAAGAAAGCTCTTGTCAACTCGTGCCAAGTAGTTATGCAACTAGACGGCAAAGAGTGCAACCGAGCCCTCGCTTTGTCCCTCAATGAGAAAGGGAATAAGCGCAGGTGAATCGAATCACTGGAGACTCCGATTAACTTTAGCGTATTGCACACCTCTAAAAATACCGAAATGTGTAGATTCAGGTCTTTCAAAGGAGTTCCGCCGAATTGAGATTGTTGCACCATAGAAATAAGTGCTGGCTTGAGTTCGAAGTTGCTAGCATCTACAGCAGGCCGAGCTATGCTTAAGGCAATCCCTTGGACTCCGTGAGTAATGAAATCACGAAGGGTCCTTCTCTTCACCCGCTATACTTCAATTCCTTCTTGCTTCGCGCCTTTGTTCTTTAATCCTTTGCTTTTTCCTCCTTAAGCGAAAAGTCCTCTCAATTTTTGGATCAGCCTTGTGCAAAAGCAGACTTCGTATAAACTAGAAAAAATTCCTGCAAGCACTTTCACCAATACTACCAGCACAATTAAATAGGAAAAAGAAAAATAACAAGAAAACATAACAAGGCAAAACAATAAAAATGCTTAGTCACGTTCTTAAGACAATACCCCATAGTTAGCAATTTAGTCCCCGACAACGGCGCGAAAAACTTGATCAACACTGCCGCAAGCGCAAGGGTGTTCGTAGTATAGATAAAGATATCGTTCTTCAGGGACTAAAGTAATCTATCGAGCCTAGTCTTGTCAGAATATACTAAGCAAAACTCAATTTTAAGTGGATTCGATTAACTACTGCAAATAAACTTGTTTAAATCAATAAGAGAAAAACGTTTAGGAATTTTCATAGTTATGGAAGAGAATTGGATGAAAATGAATAAACATGTGCTATTCTCTAATTGGTTAATTCCGAGGAATTGTAATCTTGTCAAGAAACTTGATCTATTTTTTTAAAATCAATCAAATTTGCCTAAATTAAGCAAACGTCGTTCTTTCAAACTAATTTGACTTAATTCAAGTTTAATATATTCGATTACTTACTAGCCCTCCTAACATGTAAATCTTTCTTTCCAGACGAAGTTATGCTATGTCTATTCAAGCAGTCCAACAACTAAATATCATCTTTTGAATATTCACTCGATTGTTTCATTTGTGCAAGCAAATTTTGGCCAAAAATCAACTCACAACACGAATAACACTTGATAGAACAAAATCAAACCAATCACGAAATAAGTACAATTCCTTAAAAAACAAACCATGATCCAATAACAATCCCAAAACCTACTAAATGCCTAGGCTAAGAAAACTACTCAGATATGATAAAAGATAACCTAACAAAAAAAAGATCGGCGAAATCTTGAGCGGAAGGGACTCGACTGAGATGGTCTTCGCCAAGGGCTTGGAGCCCCCTCAAGATCAAAACTCTCGCACTCAAAACTCACTGAAAACTAAACTAAGAACAAAATTTGAGAGAAAACTAATCTAAACTAAACTACTTGCTTGCTTTGCTTTGGAGTTGAAGTCGAGTGCTTTGGAATGCTGCGGAATGTCTTGTAGAGAATTTCAGTTGATCTTAGCCACATAGCCGAGGGAAAACGAAGAGGCAATAGTTACAGGCACACCACGTTCCGTGGGCTCCACCACGGGCTGACCTTAGTCTGTGCTGGACCTGGAATTTTACACTTTCTTTATTCTATGGTCATGGCATAACATGGATGACCGTGGGAGAGGCCAAAATACAGCCATTGAAGGGCAAATGATGGGTAAAAAGACTAAAAATCCTACAAAACACATAAAATAACTACCCCCAAGCATAAATCGAGAATAGGAGAGTAAATATAAGCACAAAATTCTCCGAAAAACAAGGTAAAATAACCCTAAAAAGGTGTATATATAAAGCACTTATCAATTTTCAGCCATGCTAATCATGTGTTTTCTAGAGCAACTTATCGCTTTAGACTAATCTAAGGTCAAACAACCAATACCAAATCAAGTAAAATGTGATGAAACATGGAAACTCCGTGCCTTATTGTCAAATTCATCAGACCATAAATGTTCAAATGAATTAACTACAATGGAAATAAGGCCCTTAGTAACCTTTAAAATTTAAATGGTTTTCTTATTGCGCTTCCTGCCAGACTAGGTTCAAAAGTGGGCTATTGCAATTATTTTGCTAACAAATCTTATTTTGCTAGCATTTACATATATATGCTTTCGGCGCATATGACCTAGTCTAGCATCACAAATAAACATTTCTCGTCATCATAATTATGTGAATATGGAAAATAAACACTTGGCCTAGTGGAACAAATATCCAATCAATTACAAGCAACCCATCTTGAATAAAGCAAAACTAAAAACTAAAGGTGTTCTTAAAAATAAACTAACTAGGCTTCAATGCCATGGAAATAGTCAAATAAAACCAACGTAGCAACATTATTTAGGCACAAGTAGGCTTTCACATAGGATAGGGTGTCCGCCACTATACAGGACTACCTTGTATGTTCCAATTCCTCCAACAAACACATTATTATTGTCTTTACATGTCCTAATCGAACTATGTAAGAACTCATTGAAAGGCAAGTAAAGCTTCTTGGTTCCTAGCTCTTTGGTTCAGATTCCTAAACCTATAATTCATGTAGGATTAGTTTGAGAAAGAAGAACAAAATAAGCAACACAAAAGTTACTAGGAGATATTGCTAAGTACCTACTTGGGCTCACTACAATCACGGGCATGGTGACCCATTTGGTCATAGTTGAGGCACTTACCTTGAATTAAATCCTTCTTCGTTGTACATTTTTCTTTACCTTGTTGGTCATACTCGGCTCCCTTATTTGATTAAGCCTGCAAATCTGGTTCATTTGGCCCTTCCTTTTAGAACCATTCACTAAATTAGAGGTTCAGATCTACACTTCTGCCCTTGTCATTTCAGTGGCCTCTTGCCACTCTTCCTCTAACTCAAGTCGTTGCCTAATGTCCTCGAAAGTAACAATATACTTAGTTCGAGATAAGATCATCTTAATATAAACCCAACTCATCAGGTAAGGAACGAATCACAGCATGAACTTGTTGTTCATTGGTCAATTCATAGCTCATTTCAGCGAATTCACTAATTATATTTGACATGTGCCACAAATGCTCCCTCATAGAGGCATATGAGCTCTTTCTATAATTTTCAAATGTGATAGTGAGAGGCCGAAATCTAGTAATTGCGGCATCTGACATGATGCTTGTAATACACAAAAGTTCTATAACTAGTATAAAAGCACACCTACGTCTAATATTTTAGCATACACATATCCATACAACTTGGAAATAACCGATAGAGTTAATATACATGAACATAGATCCCAGAGTCGAAATGTCACTTATAGTTCCCAATCATCATCATAGGAATTAATATTTTAATGCAATTAACTTTGTCGTTTCATTCCAAGTTACCAAAACACTTACCACAAATTAAAATTTTCTAAAAGAAATTCTAAAATTTCTAATCAAAAAGGATATGCCAAACTTGAGAATATTTCATGAAAGTTTAACATATATCTAGAAATATATGAACATGAATTTGAACACTTTAGGCATAATTTGCATGTTTAACAAATTCTCAGAAACATATATACTTTTTCCGATAAATTTCAATGTCCCATGACCTAACTTGTTGAATTAGAGAGTACACAACCACAAGAGGGGGGGTGAATTGTGGTGTCCGATTTTCGCAAGTTGCTGACAAACAGTCTTAGACCCTGTTCGCACAGGTTGTTTCTGAGATAAGCAGAAGCGAAAATCCAACAAAATTGAATGCGGAAATAATGGACACAGGATTTTTACGTGGAAAATACCTCTAGCCCAACTGAGGTTAAAAACCACGACCTACCTCGTGTAGGATTTAAACACTTCACTAAACGGGCTAATCACGTTACAATAGTAACACACCTTGTTACAACTTGTAACACACGTAACCTGTCTTCCCTAAGACATGTTACCCCACGTCCAAAATCCCCTTGATTTGGACACACACTCTACTCACTCTTGTGAAAGAAGAATGTAAAGAAAAAACACCCTATTACAATGCTTCTCAACTAAGCTAATATAGGGTACAATGAAGTCCTAGTATGCCAACTTTGAAAGCTCAATTAATTCACTCACAAGGCTCGGTTTTCTTTTCAAACGTTTTAGCTCATGAACTCAGATTTTTTCTCTCTGAAAACCGATGTCTCCAAGATTGTAAGAAGCCGCCTTTTATAGTGCTTGGAAAACAATTCATCAAATTTTTGGAAACTAAAAAATCTGAAGAATATAGAATCCTTTACCCACAAGGGATGGAAAAACTATTTCTGAAATTTTTGGAAACTAAAATCCTAGAGAAAATAGAATCCTTTAGCTATAAGGGGTAAGGTGACATGAGCTGAAAAACACTTCCTGAACTGCGTGCATAAGGCGGTGTTCTTTAGCAGCTAGCCCATGTTTTTCTCAACTACCTTATCCACTTGCCAAAAATTGGATATTCTTTTTATTCAAAAAGATTTTGCAAATCCCTTAAGATTTTTGATAACCGTTTTTAGGGTAAGGAATAAGATACTCCATAGAAAAATCTTTCTTGCAAATCTTTGAAGAAGCTGCTCAAAATCCTAAAGATAAAATTCGTGCAAAGCAGTTTTTCGCAGCTTATTCGGGAAACACCCTAATCGCCCTGTTCCCAGGGTTGTTCTGAAGGGTGATCTAAAATATTTTTCGAAAAGCAAAACCGTTTCCAGTGAGTGGTAAATTAAAACTTTCTAATTGGCATATTAACAAGAGTCTAAAAATATAAAACCAAATCAGATCAAGACATCTTGTTGTAACCACTAGTCATCTTGTAGAACGACTTTGCTGCAAACACTTCACAGAACCTGTTTGTCACAGCTGCACTTATATCTTATGTTTCAAACACTTCACAGGATATGCTTCAAAACACCTTACAGAGCCTGTTCCTCATGGTTGTTCTTACATCGCTGACTTGAGTACCTGTTCTTGATAAACCATTAGTCAAGCAGTTTTAATATATTGAGGAACAACAGTAAGACTTTGTTGGTAAAGCCTGTTTGGAACAACAACAACTACTACAACACTTGGATTTGTTATCATCAAAACCTTATACATTCTAACAAATTTCTCCCTTTTTGATGATGACAAACCAAGTGACCATATTGACTTTCAAGGACAATTGAAGTGATTAGTGCCAATTATTTATAGGACCGACAATTCGCATGAAGCAGTCAGTATCGAAAGAGTGTAAGAAATTTAACTCGTCCATGGCAAAACTAAAACAATATTGGTCATCCTATCTTCCCCCTTTTGGCATCATTAAAAAGTAGGGGCGAACAGTCAAACAGAGGGTGTTTGCTATCACCACCACTTGGGTAATGGAGGAAAAGCAACAGGCGATACACTCAAGCGTGTTGGTACGGTAATGAGATTGGCCATCCTAGTCACACATAAGCAATTCACAACAGAAAGCAAGTAAGGCAAAGCCAATCAAAAAACAAGATAACCTATCATTCACCAAACGAGTGCAACAGAAGGTACAAACTAGCAAGAGAAGTGAGAAGTGAGAACAGGCTATGAGGACAACAGATGGGGGGTGATTAGAGAGCAGGAGGGGAAAATTTTGCTGAGGGGGAGGAGAGAAGGGCCAGGATATCTTCATGACGTTTTGCATTGAGAGCCTTTTCCTCATCCAAGGCAGCCTTTACAGCGTTAAGCTCAGTACTGACGAGAGTTTTCTTCCAAAGCAGCCTCAAGCTTGACTGAGGAACTGTCAGGAACAGGAGGACGGGGTGTTCTGGTCCCCTGTTCTGAGGCAGACCCCTCAACCAAAGTGTATCCACACCCCATAAGGGTGTTACTCCCAATCTCATCAATGAACTGAGCACCCACCTTCTTCTGCAGAGTCACCCCAAAGTGCTCAAACACACTAGTCAGGAAGAAGCCGTATCCCAGGTCATGTTCCCTAGAGGTGTTTGCAATTCTTGCTATGTGGCGAATCATGATGGCAGGAAGGTTGATTTGCTCTTCCTTGTCCATCAGATCCATCAAACATTGATCCATGGCATCAGCAAGATTGCGACCTTGGCCTCTGGGGATGACATTCTTGATGATAAACCAGAATATTAATTGATGGAGCGATGTCATGTCCCCTTTCTTCACGGACTTGGGTGTTTGGAGGCTTGATTGCTGGCTAAATTTCTGGGAGAGCTCCAACAACCTGGCTGTCCCTAGAATAGTCTTGTCTTCTCTCACATATATATCAAAGCCCGTGGAGGGAATCCCCAGAATGTCCCCTAATATCTTCGCATCAAAGCGAAGCTGCTTCCCATTAACTATACTTGTCACCACTCCTTCGGTGACAGTGCAGTTGGCATAGAACTCTGCCAACTCATGTACAGAACACCCCAGCTGGGTGTTTGTAAACAACTCATACCACCCCTGTGCACGCAGCTTGTGCAGAAAACACCTCCAGACCCTGTTTCTCAAAATACTTGACCTTTATAATTTTGCCCCTGACAACCCGTCTCTGAATCAATTGGGTCAGTTTGGCTGAGATTGCAGACGGGGTAGATTTCTTGGCTCGTTTAGGTTGGGGCTCAGTAGGAGGGTCTTGGGTGGAGGCATGTTTGAGGGAGGCTTTTCTGTTGGGAGTTTTGAGGGGTGATGGTTTTGGTATAGGAAGAGGCTTATCCTCTGAGGACTCTGAGAACACGGGTGTGCCCTGTTTGAAGGCAGTGTTCTCAGTGTCGCTATCTAATGAAGGCTCAGAGGAGGAATCAATCTTCTCAACAACAGGGGCTGACTGTTTGGCAGAACGAGGAGTGGAGTGAAAAGCTATTCGGGCTGATTTTCTTGTGGGTCTGTTTGTGGGTTTGGCCGAAGAGGGGATTTGTGGTTTTGGTTTGACAGGGGATTCACTTTTTGAGGGCGCTTCAGTCTGGCCGCTTTTAGGCCTTGATGATGGTCGTGTTCTTGGTACTCTAGCACGCCTAGCCACAATTTTGTACCTTTTGCGTTTCTCACCGGTTTGTGTTACCGGTGTGGCTTACGCAGGCTTAACAGTGGGCTCCTCCATTTGACCACTACTTCCCCCTTTGTTTTTTTTTTTTGGACAAATCCTCCCCTAGGTCATCCTTAAAAACTTCAGGCCCTGTTTCTGACCCTGTTTCCTGCTCAGGAAACAGCCCAAATGAATTGATGTCATCTAACCCATGGTCCAATAGAAAGAGTTCATCTAAAGCCCTAATTTCTCTTTCAGATGCCCCAACAAGTTCTTGGGGTTGACATGCGCCCGTTTCACCAAACAAAATCAATTCCCACCCAAATTTGTACGGGATGTCTTCCAATTTCAAATTCACTGTTCTAAGGTCGATACTTTTCAAAAACCCAAAAGGTTTATAGGCAATGGATCGAGGAGGTTCAGTATTTTTACCTTCCATGAGGGCCGTCAGAAATTGTGTAGGTGCAAACAGGACTGTGGCTGTTTGCAAGGCTGTGCCCTGTGTCTGGTTGCCCTGGGTCAAGATCGAGGAGCTCTCAAAGCTAATGGGGAACGCCATTTTTTAGAGGAAGGAGAGAGATTAGGGTTTCTTGAACAGAGTTTCAAAGCAAGAGAGTTTTGGTGGAAGTGAGAGATTGAGCAAGAGCTTTAAAGGGAGAGAGAGACGTGCGAAATCTTTAAAAGATTTTGCCCGTTTTTGCAACGGACTTTAGCATTTATTGCGCACGCCTCGGGAAGAGATTAGCAGTTTTCAATTTGTTGCATACATTTGACAAACAAGAGGCATACCTGTTCCTGATACTTGTTCTTGAGGTTACTTGCTCGGTATAATAAGGGCAATCTCATTAGACCTCAACGAGTGTCAGCAAGTTGCAAACCTCACATATGCTAAACATAGCACACAAGTTGATTACAAACAAAAATTTAACATGTTGTGCCCGTCACTTTTAAATTTTGCAAACAGGGAGAGAGAACAGGTTGGTCAGGTTGTTCTAATTAAACCTAGTTCGAGTCTATTCCTTTCAAATTGTTCTCTACTCAATGCCTTTGTGAATATATCAGCAATTTGATTTTCAGTGGCACAAAAATTCATTGAGATCACTCCCTTTTCAACATTGTCTCTCAAGAAATGATGACGAATGTCAATATGTTTTGTTCTTTTGTGTTGACATGGATTTTTGCAATGTTAATTGCACTTGTATTGTCACAATAAATAGGAATGCATCCTATGTCAACACAAAAGTCCTTGAGTTGTTGTCTTATCCATAATAACTGAGCACAACAAGATGCAGCTGCCACATACTCAGCTTCTGCTGTGGACAAGGCAACAGAGAGTTGTTTCTTGGTTGCCCAAGATACCAAACAAGGTCAAGAAAGTGAGCCATACCTGAGGTGCTTTTCCTATCAACCAAAAAACCTGCATAATCAGTATCAGCATACCCAACAAGATCAAAGTTGCAACCTTTAGGATACCATAAGGCTAGATCAGGTGTATGTCTTAAGTACCTAAAAATCCTTTTAACAGCCTTTAGATGAGTTTCTTTAGGGTTTGACTGAAAACGTGCACATAGACCAACACTAAAAACAATGTCAGGTCTACTAGCAGTTAGATATAAGAGTGACCCTATCATGCCCCTATAGGATTTCTCCTCAACTGAGGGACTACCATCATCCATTACCAACCTAGTTGAAGGAGAGATGGGAGTATCAATGGGCTTGGCTGACTCCATCCCAAAACACTTAAGTAATTCCTTAATATAATTTTGTT
Source organism: Carnegiea gigantea (assembly GCA_029747015.1). NCBI lineage: Eukaryota > Viridiplantae > Streptophyta > Magnoliopsida > Caryophyllales > Cactaceae > Carnegiea > Carnegiea gigantea. Next base: position 27,874 of record JAKOGI010001705.1, on the reverse strand, counting down.
GATGGATCATGGTGCCGTTTGAAGTTTGCTTGATTTGCAAGCCTAAAAAGAAATTAAGCTCACCCATCATGCTCATTTCAAACTCACTCCTCATCATTTTTTAAAATTCATTGCATAATTCATGATGAGTTGCACCAAATATGATGTCATCGACATATACTTGGACAATCAACAAATGTTCCCCCTTAGATTTTAGAAACAAGGTATTGTCTACCTTGCCTCTTGCAAAATTATTTTCCAATGAAAAGCTTGACAGCCGCTCATACCAAGCTCTAGGAGCTTGTTTTAAACCATAAAGTGTCTTGTCAAGTTTGAAAACATGGTTAGGAAATTCATCACTTTCAAAACCAGGGGGTTGTTTGACATACACTTCCTCTTTAAGGTACCCATTTAGAAACGCACTTTTAACATCCATTTGATATAACTTGATCTCCATGTGGACTGTAAAATCTATCAAGATTCGAATGGCTTCCATCCTTGCAACAGGTGCAAAAGTCTCTTCATAATCAATTCCCTCTTCTTGGTTGTAGCCTTGAACCACCTGCCGGGCCTTGTTCCTAGTGACTGTTCCGCACTCATTTAGCTTGTTACGGAACACCCACTTGGTTCCAATGATTGTTCTATCATCTGGCCGTGGCACAAGGTGCTATACCTTGTTTCTTTCGAACTGATGGAGTTCTTCTTGCATGGCTGTGACCCAATCAGAATCTGCAAGAGCTTCATTAATATTCTTAGGCTCAATTTTTGAGAGAAAAGCATAGAAAGCACAGAAATTTTTAAGCCTAGATCTAGTTTGAACTCCTGCATTAATATCAGACAAAATTTGATCAAGAGGATGTGAACTTTGGTATTTCCATGATCGTGATGAAAGTGGGTTCACAAATATGCTCTCCATCCTAGCTGGAATACTTGACGAAACAAGTTCAAGTCCTGTTCCCAAGCCTGTTTGGGAGCCTGTTCCTGAAATTATCTCAGAAGGGTTCGGCTGACCCTGTTTCCCCCTGTTTGGTTCACACCCTGCCTACCTTTCTGAAGAACAGCTTCAGGCCTTGATCTCTCAGGTTGATCCTTACCTGGTTTATCTTGAAGCAGCATGTCTTTTTGACAAGACCTAGTTCGAGGTCTTCCTCCTGTGCATCATTCTCACTTAGAGAGTTAGTTTCATCAAAAAGCACATGCACACTTTCTTCAACACACAAGGTTCTCTTATTAAACACTTTGTATGCCTTACTATGTGAGGAGTAACCGAGGAATATTGCCTCGTCACTCCTTGGATCAAATTTCCCTAAGGCATCCTTTCCATTATTATGCACAAAACATTTACACCCAAAAACTCTCAAATGCAAAATATTTAGTTTTCTTCCTTTGAGGATCTCATAAGGAGTTTTGTTAAGAACAGGTCTAATCATTCATCTATTTATAATGTAACATGATGTGTTTAAAGCTTCAGCCCAAAAATTTTTAGGAAGACCACTAGCAACAAGTATTGTTCTAGTCATGTCCTTCTAGAGTACGATTTTTGCGCTCTACCACCCCGTTCTGTTGGGGTGTTCTTGGAGCTGAAAAATTGTGATCAACACCATGCTCATTACAATAGTCAATAAAGTTCGAATTTTCAAATTCTGTACCATGGTCAGACCTTATGCATACCAAAGAGTGTCCTACCCTCTTTTCAGTCTTTTTAATGAAAGCAAGAAATTTTTCAAAAGTTTCATCTTTAGAAGCCAAAAACAAAGTCCAAGTGAAACGAGAGTAGTCATCCACTATCACAAGCACATACCTCTTGCCACCTCGGCTCATGATCCTCATTGGACCACATAGATCCATATGTATTAATTCAAGGGGTCGAGTAGTGCTTATACACTTTTTAGACTTAAATGAATTTTTGACTTGTTTGCCTTTGGCACATGCATCACATACCTTGTCATCATTGAATTTGATGGAAGGTAAGCCAACTACTAAATCTTTGGTTACAAGTTTGTTCAAAAGAGAGTGGCTTGCATGACCTAGTCTTCTGTGCCAAAGCATAACATCATCTCTTAAGGCACTCAAACAAGTCAAATTATTTTTGGGAAGAGTAGAAATACACACTTTATAAACATTTTTGTGTCACTTCCCCCTCAACACAACATCTCCTGTGTTCATGTTTACAACCAAGCAACGTGTTGGAGAGAACACTACTAGGTTATCTTTGTCACACAGTTGGGACACACTTAGCAAGTTGTGTTTTAAACCATCCACAAAATAAACATTGTCAATTGAATGGGAGAGTGACTCACCTATCTTACCTATACCGATAATTATCCCAGATTTGCCGCTTCCAAATGCTACACTCCCTCCTTCTGATGCTGTAAGTGAGAGAAAATTTGATTTTTCACCAGTCATATGCCTCGAACACCCACTGTCAACATACCACAGCTGCCTATTCCCTAGACTGTTTCCTGCACTGTTTGCTGGGTTGTTTGCTGGGTTGTTCTCTCTCACTTCAGCCTGCAAAACAAATCAAGGGTTAGTTTTGGGAACCCAGATCCACTTGGGTCCCATTCCTTTAGACGTGTAAATCTCATCTTTCCTAACCCACATTTGTTTTACATGCACTGAGTTCTTTTTAATGGCATACTTTCTTATAGGACAAGCATATCGATAATGCCCCGTTTTACCACAATGAAAACAAACAATATTTTCAGGTAATCCCACATATTTGTTATTCACTGGGTAGGTCATCTTAGGCACAAAACCTAGTCCTCTTCTATTTTGACTATGATGAGTGTTTAACCATTCCAACGCCCTTGAGGACCTGTTCCAGAGCTTGTTTGTGGCAAGGTCCGATTCTAAGTGTTTTATTTTTTCAAGCAAGTTTCTGTTTTCTTCCAGCAAAGACTCGACCTTACCTTTTAAGTCAAGAGATTCTTTTTCTAGCTCAGTCAGTTTAGTGGAACAAGTCTCTTCTTTCATGAGTAGAGTTTCTTTAAGCACATTGATGTTTTCATGCAAGGCAAGAGTCTCTTTGTCAACTTCAAGCTTTTCTAATTTAAGGGTTTCATTTTCAAGTTCTAAATCTCGAACATCCCCTTTTAATTCAGCACATATATCCATTATATTGTACACTAATTTCTCAAGAGTTGATTTATTTAGACCACGTACCTTGTTCTTGAGTTGAGTCAGACTATCCGTTGACCCATCATCTGAATCAGTGTCACTCCTTGCCATGAGTGCTACATCAGCTTCCCTAGCTTCAGACCCTTCCTCATCCTCACTTGAATCTCCCCAGGCTGCGAGCATAACTTTTGAGAACCTTTTCGCTGAGCTGCTTATACCCTGTTTCCTCCCCTGTTTTCTGGGGTGTACGGGTTCTTGTTCTTCCTTGTGCAGTGGGCAGTTTCTCACAATGTGGTCCAGCTTACCACACGTGAAACACCCAGTGAACTGTTCCCGAGGGGTGTTCCTGGCTTTGCTGAAGTCCTTCCTTTTGATGTTTTCTTTGACTTTCTTGAAGAACTTCTTAAATTTTTGAGTCATCATGGCAATCTCCTCCTCCTCAGAATCAGAATCATCTTCTAAGGCCTTTAGTGCAAGACCTCGTTCTCTCTTTGTCTCATCTTTCTGTTGAGAATATTTCCTAAGTTCATATGTTTGGAGGTTTTCAATCAGCTCATCTAGGGTGATCTTGTTCATGTCCTTAGCTTCTTGGATGGCCGTTACTTTTGCTTCCCAAGAATGAGGTAAAATTCTTAGGATCTTCCTTACCAATTCTTCGGTGGTGAAGGATTTTCCCAAGGATTTCAACTCATTCGTTATGTGAGTGAAGCGAGTGTACATGTCCATCACACTTTTCCGATCACCCATCTCGAACAGCTCATACTTTCTCATAAGCAATTCAATCCGGGATTGCTTTACTTGATTGGTCCCTTCGTGAGCTACTTGCAAAGCATCCCAGATTTCTTTGGCCGACTCACATTCAGATATACGAGTATATTCATCAGGACCTAGGCCAAAATATAGGAGTTTCTTGGCCTTGGCATTCTTCTCCATCATCTTGTAATCTTCAACATTGAACTCCTTAGGCTCCTTGGGGATTGACTTTCCATCTTCAGTTGTTTTCTTAGGGATGAGTGGTCCATGCTTGATGAGCATCTACAACTCATAGTCCTTGGCTTGGATGTAGTTTTCCATCCTATTCTTCCAGCAACTATAGTGTTGGCCATTAAAGTATGGTGGACGAGTTATAGATTGACCTTCAAGCATGCCTTGTGGAGTACTTATCTTCAAGAATCTCTCAAAGGTGTTAGCTTTTCAAAGGAGAACCTGCTCTGATACCACTTGTTGAGTTAGAGAGTACACAACCACAAGAGGGGGGTGAATTGTGGTGTCCGATTTTCGCAAGTTGCTGACAAACAGTCTTAGACCCTGTTCGCATAGGTTGTTTCTGAGATAAGCAGAAGCGAAAATCTAACAAAATTGAATGCGGAAATAATGGACACAGGATTTTTACGTGGAAAACACCTCTAGCCCAACTGAGGTTAAAAACCACGACCCACCTCGTGTAGGATTTAAACACTTCACTAAACGGGCTAATCACGTTATAATAGTAACACACCTTGTTACAACTTGTAACACACGTAACCTGTCTTCCCTAAGACAAGTTACCCTATGTTCAAAATCCCCTTGATTTGGACACACACTCTACTCACTCTTGTGAAAGAAGAATGTAAAGAAAAAACACCCTATTACAATGCTTCTCAACTAAGCTAATATAGGGTACAATGAAGTCCTAGTATGCCAACTTTGAAAGCTCAATTAATTCACTCACAAGGCTCGGTTTTCTTTTCAAACGTTTTAGCTCATGAACTCAGATTTTTTCTCTCTGAAAACCGATGTCTCCAAGATTGTAAGAAGCCGCCTTTTATAGTGCTTGGAAAACAATTCATCAAATTTTTGGAAACTAAAAAATGTGAAGAATATAGATACCTTTATCCACAAGGGATGGAAACTATTTCTGAAATTTTTGGGAACTAAAATCCTAGAGAAAATAGAATCCTTTAGCTATAAGGGGTAAGGTGACATGAGCTGAAAAACACTTCCTGAACCGCGTGCATAAGGCGGTGTTCTTTAGCAGCTAGCCCATGTTTTTCTCAACTACCTTATCCACTTGCCAAAAATTGGATATTCTTTTTATTCAAAAAGATTTTGCAAATCCCTTAAGATTTTTGATAACCGTTTTTAGGGTAAGGAATAAGATACTCCATAGAAAAATCTTTCTTGCAAATCTTTGAAGAAGCTGCTCAAAATCCTAAAGATAAAATTCTTGCAAAGCAGTTTTTCGCAGCTTATTCGGGAAACACCCTGATCGCCCTGTTCCCAGGGTTGTTCTGAAGAGTGATCTAAAATATTTTCTGAAAAGCAAAACCGTTTCCAGTGAGTGATAAATTAAAACTTTCTAATTGGCATATTAACAAGAGTCTAAAAATATAAAACCAAATCAGATCAAGACATATTGTTGTAACCACTAGTCATCTTGTAGAACGACTTTGCTGCAAACACTTCACAGAACCTGTTTGTCACAGCTGCACTTATATCTTATGTTTCAAACACTTCACAGGATATGCTTCAAAACACCTTACAGAGCCTGTTCCTCATGGTTGTTCTTACATCGCTGACTTGAGTACCTGTTCTTGATAAACCATTAGTCAAGCAGTTTTAATATATTGAAGAACAGCAGTAAGACTTTGTTGGTAAAGCCTGTTTGGAACAACAACAACAGCTACAACACTTGGATTTGTTATCATCAAAACCTTATACATTCTAACATAACTTATTTAGGGAGGGTACATATATAAATTTCATATACAGTTTGGAGGGTACAATATATGAAACATATTCTCATAATATGTGACATAATATTCATGAATTTCAATCAAGCATTTATATACATATACGATGAAATTCAATTGAAAACAAATGAGATGAATATCATAGATATTCCACATAATAGTTTCACTCAACATAATCTCAATGATATTAAAGAAAAACATCTTCATCTCTCTCATGAAATTTAATAGAATGAAATATGCTTAAATAAAAAATTCTCAAGGAATCACATAATATTTCAATCTAAAAAAAAGATATCAAGTAATATATACTCACAAAAAAAGAATATTTGAGAAATCTCATAAGAAATTTCAATCAAATTATATAAATTCATAAGCCCAAAAATAAAGCATAAGTTAAGCTTCATGGTCAATTGAGTTAACCCTTTGGCCAACAAGTCAACCTTCTGGTCAACCATAGTCAACAGTCAAACTCTTGGTAGTCTAGTCAAGCCCTTTGACTCTTTCAATTTTTTTCTTTTTTTAACTGATGTTGAACGTGAGCAGGGGCCTCATGCCCACCCACGACCGTTGGTCACCGACTCGAAATCATGGAGAACGGGTTAGTTGTATCCCTGTGCAAGAACATGGCCACGAATCATGAGTTTCATTCTTGTTTTTATGAAATTGAGCTATGGACTTTGTCCTAAACTCATCTTAGGGTCCATTGAAACCATTAATAGCTAAAACCAAGCAAAAATGTACCATAAATAGAACAAAAAAGGGCCAAAAATACACCCAATTATACTTGGCGATGTTCGTGCCATCCCCGCCAGTGTCAGGGGTGTTAGCGGCAAATAATAGGCGACTTTTGTTTAGAAATTTATGGGAAACAAAAGGCACAAAGAAATTGAAAAAAATAATTAACACAAATGGATCAAAATCGAGTTCAAAGCATGAGCCCTAACCCTAGAAATTTTGGGCGATAATTCACCCAATTCTAACAAAAATGCGACAGTTATTTCAAAATTGTTTGAGGGATTTTTCTCAAATGATTTCCTAAACTTTTTCACAAACCAATTGCTTGAATTAATGGCCAACATTGATCAAAATCGATTAAAAAAGGGTTCAAAAACATGAAACCTAACCCTTGGGTTCGAGATGGATCTCTTTTTGAAATTTGGCCCAAATCTAGTCGAATTGCATCAATTTTTCAAGGGCTTTTGCCCACAAAAAATTGAATAACAAAAAGCATAGATCAATTTTGAAAAATATGACCCAAAATAGATCAAAAATCCATGCCAACCACTCGAAGCAAACCCTAGAAATTGGTGGTTGCTTCTTGACTAAAATTGGGGCATACTTTCAACCAAATCGATCAATAAGCTGAGGTTCTGGTCAAAATCGAATGGGAAAGTCATTCCATGAATCAATTTGGAAGAAAATTGAACAAAATCATTTATTCAAGAAACCAAATTAGGGTTTCAAATGCAATAAACCCTAGAATTTCATTCCCTAATTACTCACAATATACTGAACGAAACCATGCATATAATATATTAAATTAAAGCACTCTTCAAGTTCTATCAGAATCCAAAATTTTACAAAAATTCACCAAGGATTTGCACATGAAATAATGGCATGAAGTTTCGAGTACAAAAGCGAATAAACTGAACTATAAACCTAATTTTTTGGCACAAATTTCAAGAAAACTCGACAAGTAATCCAATCAGGAAACAAACCGATTGGCTACAATATCAATGAAAGAATTAATATAACAAATTCACCTTAATCCTGCGGTCAAAGATGATCGATCCTTGGCTTTGAATCATAACTCGAGGAAAGAACTCACTATGCAGAGAACCTTCACGATCCCCAACCTAAGAGCCCTAAGGTTTTGTGTAGAAAACTCTCTTTACAGAACCCTCGTTGGTGTTCTGATATCTTTCCTCTTAGATTGGTATCCTTTTTATATTAGATGGTCTAGTCATAATAATTAGGGTTTCTGAGGTGGTTAAGTCGTCAACTTATAAAGTGGATTGGGCCTACACCCCTCATGGCTATATCATGACCTAAATCTGACACTAAGATGACTGTCAAAGTCTATAGGCAGAAACATCTACAAATGAAATCAACAGCAGATATTGAAGAGGCTACTCAATGGATCATTTTTTTCACATTCTGTAGTTTAGGCCCTGCAAGTATACTAGGTTAAGATTGAATGTTACAACACTTAAGCAAAAATTATAATATATTGTGTTCATTTTGTTGCTCTATGAGTTTGAGAACTCTAGGGCCTCACTACGCTAGAGTACACTACGAAAACTCTTTCTATAGCCAAGGAGTGAGTGTGCTCTTACTCAATGGTCCATGGGCTATTATAGAGTGCTTTGTGTAAACTCTATAGTCAATAAGGAGGACTAAGGCTTTTGTTGTGCATTATTCTTATGAGAGTTAGGAAACTCTAAAAGAGGGACCTGTTAGAGTGTCATGAGAAAACTCTAACTATAAACAAGGTGTTAAAAGACTCTTACTGAACCTGTCTCCAGAAAATAGCAGGCTATTTGTATCCTAAGCTCAAGGAAGGACCTTGGGTAGGAATATAGCCCAAAGTTGAATTGTGCGAATCTCGTTAAAGAATCTCTTCTCTCAGATCTATTTATTTCCCTATTACTTCTGTGTGATATTCACGACCATGTATAAGAGTCTCTAACTACACTCTATCATATTTATCTGGAGTCTCCGACAGTTCAATATCTGTCACCTTGTACACTATTATCTCAGTTAATGGTGAATTTATCAAAGTTATGTTTTAAGCAAAAATTTCACAGCACCGAAGTTTTCTCCAGTCGTCGTACTCTAACTGCCCCCAAGGTGACAAACCTTGACCTATGGGGCCAACATGCATGTAGCAATATTCGAGAACTTTAATATCATTTTGTATCTTCTTGTTATTATTTTTTATGGTTTTTTTCTTCTAAAATGTTTATATTGGCATGCAAATTCTTATGTAAAAGTTTTTGCCATTATCATCTTTTTGCGTAGGCCAAAATTTGTAAAAATTTTTCCGCGTGCATTCATCTTGTTATGGCGTGACATAATTGTAGTTTTGACTTTAACTATGTTTTACAAAAACAAAGGATTTGGAAAAACCTAATGGAAAATACTGACTTTAAGCTTAGTTTAGTAAAATACCGTTTTCTATTTGGCATTTTCTTGCGACAATAACAAGTTCACCATGTTTAAGCTATGTGCGGATGAGTTAACACAATGAAGTGTGCACAATCTCTATGATGTACAAGTCCCATGTCAGCATCCATCATCAATCACTATGATTATCAATCGTATGTCAAATTCTGTGACATATGCCAATCCCACGTCAGCAATAGGGCCCGATAGACACAAATCATTTGGTTTAGATTCAAATCGGATTAAATTCAAGTTGATCAATTTTATATTAATTCAAGTTCGTGTATAGTTGGGGGTGAATTCGGTTCGGGCAACTTCGGGTGAATTAAGACTGAGTCGGGTTCGAGTTCAGTTTGGGTGAAGTTCGAATCGAGTGAACTTCGGGTCAAGCTCATTCGGGACGAGTTGGGTGTGGGTCAGTGTAAAGTTGGTTCGGGTAGGTTTCAACTATGTGTTTGAGTCAGTTTTGGATTGTGTAAAAACCGGATCGGGTTAAAGTTCCAATTGGGTCACTTTTGGATCAGCGTATATTTTTCAATTGGATCAGTTTACTTGTAGTACAAATTTGACATCATACAAAGGCCACAAGCGCAAAGTACTATTTATTTATGTAATGGACCATTGGACCGCTGCCTCTTTTTTGGGTTCGAAGAAAAGCCCCTTTTTTTAAGGCTTAGCTGATTACTAATATTTATTATTAGTTTATTAGTGCTTTAATCATGATGACGAATTGAAGATCAATTCAAGTAAGAAACAAGAATAGCCATTTATGATCATGGGCTGGTAATCGCATTTTAGTTGTTTCAGAAAGTTGGATACATAAGACTAAGCGAAATTAATTCATAACTAATCAATCAATTCAACTCTTTGGGCTTATATCTCTGAATAAAAACAATGGTAAATCAATTTAGACGAATTCAAATTGATAAGTCAATAAGTTGTGTGAGTGAGGACCCAACTCAAAATTATTCACTTATATTAAAAAAGGGAAGCAACGATAGGGAAGAATAAAGGTATAAGACTAACTGAATTAACCATTATTTAATTTAGCCAACCAATTTGGCGAATTCAAAACTAAGTCCGACACTAGATTTAAAATGACACCAAATTGAAATTGGACAAATTTGAACTAATATAATCCGAATTGAAGGTCGTTACATAGATTGAGAAACGGGGAGTTCTGAGAGATAAAACTAAGTAAAATTCGCTGGTATTTAACCTACGAGTTCAATTCATTGACTCATTTATTTGACTCCAAATATGAAATTAAGCCTAGTTGATTTAGATAGATTCAAAATAATATGATCCAAATCGAGTGTATTTTCACGGCTTAAGAGACGAGAATTTGTGAAATATACGATTAAGTTAAATTGGCTAGTATTTGACCTATGGACTATCATTGTATCGAGTAGGGACTCAAATTTAATTTCTTAGTTTCAAGTTTCAGCAGTATTGAAATTGATTATGACAAAGAGATACGATATAATCTTTTCCATGAATTATTGCTTTGTTATTAATCATACTTGAGCACCGTTTACTGTTCAGTTATTACTTAATTTAAATTATGATTATCCTTTGTTATATTTTGATTTATCACAAATTTACCATTAATATCAAATTTAATTAACAATTTTGCACTAACCTACACTCTCAATCTTCGGTACATTATACATATTTGAATTTTAGCTTAATGAATAGACTAAAATTAGTAAACCAGTAATTTAACGTAATAGAATAACATTAATAATTTAGTTTAAATGCTAGTGAATAATTTTCAAAGAATAAATTATTTTATAAAATTAATAATTCTACACATATTTCAAATTAAATGATAGGCATCATAATTTAAAAATAATAAAAGCCTTCTAATTTTCTTTACTTCTCTTATTTCAATAGTTCGTCAAATTTCAAGAAAAAACTGGGTCATTACGTAGACAATATCATCAGCCACTACTTCAAGTTTGAATTAGATCGGGTGACAATTGGGTTGGCTCAAACTTGAATTTGGGTCAGTCGGGTTCAAGTCATTTGTCTTCGGGTTGGAATGATATATACAGGTATGAATCGGTTCGAGTTTGATTCGACTTGGGCCATTTTGGTTTAGGGTTTACATTGGGTTAATAAGATTTCGGGTTAGTTTTGATTCGGTTTGGGCCGTTTCAAGTTGGTGTTTACATTGGGTCAATAGGATTTCGGATCAGTTCAGATTTGGTTCAGAGCATTTTGTGTTTCGTCAATTGGGTTCAGGTTGATTTGATTTTGGGTTGGTTCAATTTCGTGTTTGGAGTCGATATCAGTTCACCTCTTTCAGATGTCGATTCAGGTGGTTTCAGGTCATTTGGTTCAGGTCATTTGGATCAGGTCAGATTTGCCAATTCTAGGGCAAGAGCTTTAGATTAAACTTAGTTTCAATTAGAACTTTTCCCATCCCTTTCATATTTCTTTCTCTTTGTTTTCCTTTAGTTATTATTGTTATTGTTATCGTTTCCTAAATTTTGTAAATGGCATTTTGATTTTGTTTTCTGTTTTCACACAATGATTTAAGCTCTCTTTCTCTTTGTTTTGTTCAATTATTTTTAGGTAGACTTTCGGATTTCACAACAAATACCTTTGTCACAGCTACATAAGCGTAGCACGATGGGAACCTGGATCAAAGGAGCTAGACAAGCATCTCTTTTTTCTTTTTTTCTTTTAAAACAATTTAGGTTATAATTTTACATTGAGGCATAGCTCTATCTATGGCTGAGAATTAAGGTTAACGCATGGAACATAACCAATACCAATTCACAAAGTTGTATTTTATCATATATCTAAGCACAATGTAGTTGCTTTCCGTCTAATAAATTTTACTCTAAATGATTGTTCGTCTTGTTTTCTCCAATTAGATAATTTTTAAAAAATCTTCAACTTCTCCATAAACTTGTCTGAAAAAGGTACTATTACCTCCGCATTTTTTTTGCATGCCCTTTAAATAAACCTCGACCATATGTAGCACGTATTTGAAAACTAGTTAGTTTGAAGAGGTAGCATTTAGTGTTTATCATATCACTATTCTAACTTATGCATACAAAACAGGATTATGGATATTACCACATCAAAGAAACTTCTCAATGTTTGTACGACATATAACATTTTGTAAATTGAACTACAACACTAGGAGAAGAATGACCAATAAATACTACGGACTGTTGAAGAAAGCAATCTAAATGTCAAAATTTGTTGAGTGAACATGCACTCATATTAGTCAACTTGATAAGCGACAATCCCTTGTACATTCACATTACCCTATACCTTTTCGACTTTTCCTAGGCAAGCGTATTCACAAGTTGTGGCACAATCTTGTACTTGTTCTACAAACAATATCGTTAAATAATGCAAGAACAGTGAATCATAAACTGCCAAAGTAACTTCCAAATAAATACATACATTTTTTGCGTTGTTTTTGTACCAAATGAAAAAAAAATGCAAAAATGAGATAATATGAAAGATTTTACAAAGCAATATGATTTTACTTGCTGAAAGCGTACCTGTTTTCTCAAGTTTGGTGCATAATCTTGTTGCCTTACAACCAACTATGCAAAATACTTTTTGAGTGATGTATGCATACTCCACTAGAAAGTTCTTAAGTTTGACTTTGTCATTTACATTAGCTTCTTTTTTGAGGCAATTTGTTGCACAAGAAAGACCGCCCGCTTTGCAACTTTTAGCACAAGTGTCAATCTTTTGAAGAATGGGAACATTGTCATAAACTTTATGTGGAACTTTAATGTCAAATTGAGGATGATTTGCTGAACTACTATAAAAGTTGTTGACCAAAGTGAATCTAGCAATTAAAAAAAAAAAGAAGAAAAGACAAAAAACGGAAGAAAGTGTTAGCCTTGTTGGGGTTGTAAGTTATTTGTAATTTTTGACTCTTTCTCTCTTCAATTGGGGATGTGTTTTGATAAAAGTAATGATCTAAGAAGGATGTAGTATGATGTATTGGAATTGTTTAGCTCTCTCCTCATTTTCAAAATATTTGTTCCCCTCTTACCTTTAGTCATGGCCCCATTACAACCCTATAGAAGTCCTCATGATTATCTAGTGTGTTTGCATAATAGTTATAGTGAATTTGAGATTCTTGTTAAGCTTATGGTAGATTTGAGTTCAAGGAATGAGAATTGAGAGAATCTTCATTATTATTAAACACATGAGTGATAAGAGCCACATAACTATAGTGAGGTTCTAGCGGCCTTGCTAGCCTTACTTATTTCATATATTGAAATGACTCTACTTGACGATTTAGGGAGATTGGTTCAAGTTTGACATTGTGGTCTATCAAAAGGTTTTCGAAAATTTCATTCCCTAATTTGTTTGTTAATGATTTTTATATCGTTTTGGGCTATCTTTGGATCGGTTTTGCCATTTGAAAGTTACCTATGTCTATCCTGAGGAGGTTGTGCATAGTTTTACTTTTCTTAGCATTGCTTGAGGACAAGCAACAGTTTAAGCATGAGGGAGTTTGACAAGGGCTTAATGTATACATCATTTTAGGGCTATTTTGCTTCATTTCTAGGAGAATTATGTGCTCAATATTATTATAGGATTTGCAGGTTTTTAAGCATTTTTACCCAACATTTGACCCTTCAGTGATGTATTTTAACCTCCCCCATAGACACCTATGTGCTGCTACGCCTGTGGAGCAAGAAAAGCACAAAAAACCAGTTCCACCCCAGACCACGGTCAGACCGTGGTGTCTGCCACGGACCGTGGTGGATAGAGAAATTGTTGCCTCTTCGTTTTCCTTCGGCTATGTAGATGAAAACATCCTAGTTTTCCTATAAAAAGGCTTCGTTTAGGCAGCAGCAGAGAGAGTATATGCATAGCAAGCAAGAATAGCATAGTTTATCTTTTTCAAATTTTTAGTTAGATTCTTAGTTTGATATAATATTAGTGAGAAATCTTGAGTGTGAGTGTTTGATCTTGAGGTGGTTTTGAAGCCCTTGGTTGAAGGCTATTCGTGGTCAAGCTCTTCCGCTCAGATTTCACAAAACGTTCGTCAGTTGTTCAATCCTTAATCATATGTGAGTAGTTTAGTTTTTGTCTAGGGATTTAGTGGTTTATGAAAGTATTGTTAGATCATATTTTAATCTAAAGAATTGTACTTATTTACACGATTTATTTGATTTCGTTCTATCGAGTGATTTTCGTCTTATGAGTAGATTTTTGGCCAAAGTTTGTTTGCACGCTTGAAACAATCGGGTGAAAAACTAAAAGGTGACATTTGATTGTTGGACTGCTTGAAAACCTGACATAACTTCATCTCGAAAGAGAGATTTGCATGTTAGGAGGATCAGAAAGTAATCAAAGATAATTAACTTGGATTAAGCCAAATTAGTTCGAAAGAACGACTTTTGTTTAGTTTAGGCAAATTTGGTTGATTTCGAAAGAATAGGGCAAATTTTTGGATAATTGCAATTTCTCGAGATTAACCGATTATAGAAAAAGCACATGTTTGTTGTTTAGATCCAATCGCTTTTCATAACTACATGAATTCCTAGACATATTTTTCCTTAATTGATTAAGAATTAGCGAGTTAGAAGTTGTTAAATCGAAACCATTTGAATTAGAATTTTACTTAGCATATCCTGATAGACAAGACTCGATAGATTACATTAGTCCCTGAGAAACGATGTCTTTTATCTATACTACGACTACCCGTGCGCTTGCGACAGTGGTCATTTATAATTAATTACCATTCTTGCTTTATTTCTTCATTTCTGTGCTTTATTCATTATCATGAAGGGTGGAGACGAATAGCTACCTTTTGAGGGTCGTATTAATCCTTTTTTCTAATAATTCTTTGATGTGCATAGAAAATTTTTTTTATATCTTCTGGCGTGTAAAGCATACGTTTTTCTTTAATAGATACTTCATGTGTTAATTTTATTTTTTCCCAAGGATGTTCACGTTTTCAGAACTATAATGGATTCTAAGAATAAATTTGTTTTAATTTATTAATCAAATCTTCTTTCTAAATTATGTTTACTTTGAAACTTGATTTTTATATTTGTGTGGAGAGTACGATTTGCTCGTATCCCTACTCATCACGCTTTGTGTGTACTATGTATGGGTGTTTTAATGTAGGTATTTTAAGTGCATGACCACATTTCACTGTAAGATGTACTATATATGGAGTTTGAGTGAATTTAGCAAATTACTTGAGGAAATCATTCCCTAACAAAATATAATATCCTGAGTTGTATTGTACTACTAAGGAATATTAAGAATTTTATTTTCTAATATGATGGACACATTACTTTGTACATGTTCTAACTAAGTAGTTGTTGGGTGAACACCTTTAGTTTTAGTTTTTTGATTAGATAGGAGTTTTTCCCATCTTGGTAATAAAAAACATGAAAAAAAATTATTTCTGATCCAGTGTCTGTTTAAGGCCATATTTGTAATATCTAACTTTTTTACTGTTACATCAATATATGTAAGGATAGGAATGTGAAGCTCATTCATATTCTATCAATGATAATTTTGTTTTGCTTATCGACTAAGGTGAGTTGAGTAGGTTTTATTTCATAAGTTGTAAACTGGTCTAGGAAATTCATTCCTAATAATATATGATAGAACTTGTTATTAATAGGATGATCAATATAACAGTCACATTCTAATAGTATAGAGCTAGAAGTTTTCGTTATGATTTTGGATTTTTGATTAAGGGTAGACTTTCTACCATCATATGTAACAAAATTATATTAAGAGGCAGAAATGATTGGAATAGGTAAAGGTCTATAATGACATTGGGATGCACCAGTATCGATTAATATTTTATTTTCTATCCGTGTTTGTCCATGAAAAATATTCTAACTTAATCATGTAAGTTTTATTATTAGTGTTTGCCATGGTTATACTTTTAGGTTGAAATCTAGGTAGTCTTGTCATGCTAAAGTTTCTTGGTAGAGTTTGTTGATTAGCAGGTCTCATTCCTTTTTCTGTATAAGAGAGTTTAGGTGCTTCATAACTACTTGATGCTTCATCTTCTTCTAGTAATTGAAAGTCTGTTAATGCAGATAATCTTGCTTCTTGCATTGGTGGTGATATAATGGTACTTACTATTGAAAGAATCGGGTCTACTATTATTTTTCATGTTTGTTTTACTTCTTTTTTAGGGAGATTTGTATGAAAGAAAATGTATAATCCTCTTTAATAAAAGGATATTGCATCATTTCCTGGTTATAATCTGTTAAAAGTTTAAATTGTAAATTGAGAGTATCTTCAACATATTTACTTCGCAAAGTAATTGAGTAATTTGGATAGCATTCAAATATTAATTTTTTATAAATCATGTTTCCTTTTAAAGTTTCGAGATAACTATTTTGAACATTTTTAAATCTTTGATCATGTAGTGATAAAATGATGGGTGAGTTAAAGACTTCTTCAAAACATGCTTTTATAACGATTTATATTCCTTGTAGATGCGCATATTTAATTAAATCTTGGTCTTTTGAGGGAATTTCTTGTAAAGGTTTTTCAATTATGTTTTGGGTCATTAGTCTTAATCTGATATTTCCTTATAAATGTTGGACCTTAACTAGTTGTTTTGTATATACAATTTGAACTATCATACTAGTCTTCTTGCTAGAAAATCATCTAATTTTCTCATAAAGTTTCTTGGATCCTTGAGATAGATTCGTGGCTACTGTTTGTGCATATAGTTTTTAATTAAAAGTAATTACTCCTGTATAGTTCTCGTTATTTTCTTGTTGTTGTATTTGTACTATATCCCTTTCTTCAGCACTCATCTTCAATATTTGAATAACTTTTTATTTTAGAAGTATCTATTTCTTCTTCTGAACTAATAGATTCACAACAATTAGTAATAACGTCATATATATCAGAATTTATGGGGCAGGGTTCACCTTGTATTTCGCCAAATTCTTCTAAGAAGATTTTTACGATATTGGCCTTTCTTTTGTTACAATCGATAGATTTATGTCCTATTTATCCCCAATTCCAGCATTGAGAAGAAGTTGGTTTTTTTTCTCTCTTGTAGTATCTATTTCTAGATTAAAATTCTCTCGAGTTAAGTTCTCATGTCTCAAATGTTTACTATTTTTTTGTACTTTGTCAACAAATTTCTCAATTTTTACCTTCTCAATTTTTGTTTTCTTTGGTTTGGAACTTTGCTTTATAGAGAATTTTATTTTTTATTTTTTCTGCTAGAGTTTTCTTTACATTTTTCTTTAGAGTTTTTTTTTCCCTTTTTGGGCTATGACTAGGATAGTTTTCACATCCGTATTATCCTAGTTCTTTAATATTATCGCAACATAGGGTGACTTCTTTGATATGTCTTCTCTTCTACTTTCTCTTAGACAGAGTTGCATCCTTTATCTATTTATTACAGTTTGTATTGCCACTACTGATCTAAAGGGAGTCGCTTAACTAGAAAAAGTTTGGAATTTTACAGAGAAATATTTGTTCCAGGGGTTAGGGAATTTATTTAGCAATAGTTGGATACAGGTTTTTTGATTTTCTATACAATCATAAAGCTCATAATAATACTTGTCAAATTTACAAAAGAAACTTTTAAAGTTACATAATTAGTGAATTCTTAAATTGGTTAATTTTATATAAGGCTTATCTTTTCTTTTCTAGAGATGCTATTTTTATATTTTCTACATATTGGTAGCCTTTAAATTTTCTAATTAAGTATTTTTCTAAAGTCCATACACCTTCTTCTACACTAATTGTTAATTTTCTTTTTATGTCAACTTCTATTAAGTTTAGTATATTCAGAGATATTCCTGCATACCAATTATACACTATTCCTTGAATGAATTAATTATTAAGTTGGATACTGCCTTTACATCTTCGTCTTCAGCTGTATAAACTAGTTCACTTATTAGATATAGTACTACTGATGCTTTCCAAACATCTAAGGCTTTCCTTTTATCAGTTATACAATCTATGTTTGGAAAATATCCCTACGCTGGTACGGGTTCTTGTAATAAAGGACTTTTCTATTTAAGTACTTTATTAATAGTTTGTTTTCTTCTATTAGTACTATGTGCATTTCTAATTGGAGATTTTCCTGAGCTATAATTTCTAAAGGGATTTGAAGTTTCGCCTTGTTCATAACTGCCTCGATTAGGGATGTTACTTCCTGCACTACCTATTGGTACGCCTGACTACATATTTAGTTGTTTTGCTATTTCTGTTATTTGTAGCTCTTCAAAGTCATTTAATAGTTCTAGATTTATTGTATTCTCCCATTATTCTTCTTGTTTACCCTTCCCTTTAAGTCTGTTTCTTTCTTCAATAATTTTTTGTAGTGATTTTTCTTTGACTTTTAAATGTCTTTCTTGATATCTTTTAATATATTTTTCATCAAAACTTTTGGGAGTTATTTTTTCTGGAAGCTTACTTTCTAATGATGTATGTTTTTTTTTTGGTTTAGGTTTTCACATTCTTTCAAAAGTTATGCTTATTAATTGCATTTGTATTACAAGTTGTTTAATTGATTCATTTATTTCTCAAATTTCTCCTTTTAGTTCTTTTAGTTCTGGTTCAATTTGCGGAAAACTCATGATTTTAGTTTTTATTAATCTTCGCCATTCAACCAAAATTTTGTATCAAATTGATCCAGATTATTATCGTTATTGTAGTTGAAATTTTCTACAAATTCTAAATAAGCTCTTCTTTCCTCTTCACAAATTAGGAGATCTGATCTACTTGGATTTTTCCATATTATTTCTTTAGAACAGTTAATTGTTCGAAGGTAATCAATTTGTTTGAGTATGATATCTCTGACTTTGTCTTATTTCTTCTTTAGAATAAGTTTGGTATGAATTAAGAATGAACTCACAATTATGTTAGGTAGTTATCTTTAGCTTCAGAACTTCAGGATTTTCTATTTTTCTAAGCATAAATTCGTACTAGTCTTTCAATTAGAGTGATTATTTTTTATTCAAAAATTATACATTTATATCTATTTTGGCATAAATATCTTATCGGTTGTAATATATCACTGTCTCCACACACTATTCATTTAGAAAAAGAATTGGAAATGAACTTTGAAAAATTTAAACAAGAAATAGAATATGGAATGCATGGAGACACTGATTTGTTGCAAACGATAAAATATTTATGCCAAAACAGATATAAATGTATAATTTTTGAATCAAAAATAATCACTTTCATTGAAAGACTTGTATGAATTTATGCTCAGTAAAATGAAAAAACTGAAGTTCCAAAGCTAAAAATAACTACCTAACATAATTGTGAATTCATCCTTAATTTCTATCAAACTTATTCTAAAGAAGAAATAACACAAAGAGAGAGATATTATATTTAAAAATTGATTACCTTTGAACAATTAACTATTCTCAAGAAATAATCTGGAAAAATGAAGATAGATTAGATCTCCTAATTTATAAAGAAGAAACAAGAGCTTATTTAGAATAGGTAGAAAACTTCAATTACGATAATGATAATAATCTAGATCAATTTGATACAAAATTTTGGTTCAATGACGAAGACTTATAAAAACTAAAATCATGAGCTTTCCGCAAATTGAAGTAGAGCTAAAAGAAGTAAAAGGAGAAATTCGAGAAATAAATGAATCAATTAAACGACTGGTAATACAAATTCAATTGATAAACATAAGTTTTGATGGAATGTTAAAATCTAAATAAAAGAAAGTACATACATAATTGGAAATTAAGCTTCTAGAATAAATAACGCCCATTTAGAAAAAATATTTTACAAATGAACTTGGAACAATTTAAACAAGAAATAGACTATGGAATGTGTGGAGACACTGACATGTTACAAATGATAAAATATTTATGTCAAAACAGATATAAATTCATAATTTTTGAACCAAAAATAATCACTTCAATTGAAAGAATTGTACGAATTTATGCTAAAAAAAAAAAGAAAAACCTAAAGTTCCAAACCTAAAAATAACTACCCAACATAATTGTGAATTCATCCTTAATTTATATCAATCTCATCTAAAGAAGAAATAAGACAAAAAGAGAGATATTATATTCAAAAAATTTACTAGCTTCGAACTAATCTGGAAAAATAAAGATAGATTACATCCCCTAATTTATGAAGAAGAAATATATATATATATATATATATATATATATATATATATATATATATATATTATGTATGGTATATACATATATATTTATGTGCATATATATATAATATATATATATATATATATCTATATATTCTATATATATATATATATATATATTATATATAATATATATATATATATATTATGTATGTATGTTGTAGTGTGTGTGTGTGTGTATGTATATATATATATGAGTATATAGGTATATGTATGTATATATATATTATATATATAGATATATTTATATATATATATATATGTGCATTGTGGTGTGTGTACACCTATATCTAATACTATATATATATAATATATGTATATGTTGTAGTAATGTGTCTGTGTGTGTGTGCGCCGTATATAATATATATATATATATAATATATATATATATATATATATATATATATATATATATGCACGTATATGTACATTTTATATACACACAACACACACACACACCACACACACACACACACAACACCACACACTCTATATATTATATATATATAATATATATATATATATATTATAATATATATATATATATTATAGATATATATATATATATATATATATAACACACACATATACAGATATCATATACATGTGTGTGTAGTGTATATATATATATATATATATATATTATATATATATATAGTATGTATATATATATATATGTATTTATATATTATATATATATATATATAATATATATATATATATATATTCTATATATATATATGTATATATATATATTATATATATATATATATATAATATATATATATATAATATATATATATATACATATATATATACTATATTAGATATATATATCTATATATAATATATATATATTATATACTATATAGACAAATATATATATATATATATGGGTATATATATATATATATAATATCTATATATATATAATATATATATATATATATATATATATATATATATATATATATATATATTTATATATACACACACACATACGTATGCATATATACGTATATATAGCTGTGTGTGTGTGTGTGTGTGTGTGTGTGTGTGTGTGTATATATACACATAAACAACAACAATAACAACAAGTCCCAGTGTGGGTCCTACTTTTGCAGGGTCTGGGGAGATCTAGATGTAGGCAGCCTTACTGCAACCGATACCTCTGCCTGTAGAGCGGCTGATTCCAAGCGACCCACCAAACAAAAATTTTGTGGTAACATTTGTAAACATTTATAAAGAAGGTTTAGAGAGTGAGAATCACTGGTATAGTAAAGTAGAAGGAGGGATGTACCATACCTTAGCAGCAATAGAGATGTAATGACCTCTCTGAAAGCAAGTACTACCTACAAACAACACAACAAACATGGACCCGCAACAAAACCTACCCTACTACAACCGACAAGCACTATGACAAAGCTCCTCGATCTACGACTTTAATCCTATCCTGCCAGAGTCTTCTATTCTGAGCCATGTCCTTCGTCAATCTTACAACTTTCTGGTCCCCTCTAATCACCTCATCTAAACTCTTCTTTGGTCGACCTCTCCCTCTGTTACCGACAGGGATGTTAATAGTCTCACATCTTCTTACTGGTGCGGCCACGCTCCTTCTTCTCGCATGGCCAACCCATCTTAGTCTTGATTCCCTCATCTTGTCTTCGATGGGTGCCACTTTGACTAAGTCTCTTATCACTTCATTCCTAATTTTATCCAATCGCGTATACCCACATATCCATCTGATCATCCTCATCTCTGCGACCAACATCCTTTGAATCTGAGTCTTCTTTAACGCCCAGCACTTCGAACCGTACATTATAGCGAGTCTCACTACCGTATGATAAACTTTGCCTTTTAAACCTACAGGCATCCTCTTATCACACAGCACACCCATAGCATGCTTCCATTTTAGCCAACCGACTTTAATGCGCTGGTTAATATCTTCGTCAATCTCACCGTTCTGCTGAACGAACAAACCAAGGTATCTAAACTTCTCGACCTTCGGTATCCGCACCCCGTCAATTGTGATATCTCCCCCCGCATCTTCCCTCCCACTAAAGCAGTAATGGAGGTATTCAGTTTTTGATCTACTCACTCTAAAACCTCTGGACTCCGGTGTGTACCTCCAACACTCTAACTTGCTATTAACTCCCTCTCTGGTCTCATCAATAAGAACAATGTCATTTGCAAATAACATACACCAAGGTAACTCATCCTGAATCCCTTTAGTAAGCTCATCCATCACTAAAGTGAACAGGAAAGGGCTTAAAGCGGACCCTTGATGCAGGCACGTACTAATGTAGAAGTCGTCGGTAGCCCCTCCTGGCCTCCTAACCCTCGTCCTACCTTCCTCGTACATATCCTTAATAACTCAAATATACCCAGGTAGCACTCCTTTCTGTTCCAAACAACTCCAAACTAGGTCGCGTGGAATTCTGTCGTAGGCTTTTTCCAGGTCGATGAACACCCAATGAAGATCCACTTTTCTATCTTTGTACAATCCCATAAGCCTTCTAAGGAGGTAGATCGCCTCAGTGGTTGACCTACCAAGCATAAAACCAAATTGGTTCTTTGAGATCGAGATATTCTTATGCAACCTTCACTCAATCACCCTCTCCTATAACTTCATTGTGTGGCTGAGCAACTTTATGCCCTTATAATTGTTACAGTCTTGAATATCCCCTTTGTTCTTGTACAATGGGATGACTATACTATACCGTCATTCACTAGGCATCCTAGAAGTCCTAAGGATAACATTAAAAAGCTCTGTTAGCCACTCCAATCCCTCCTCACCCAAGTACTTCTACACTTCCAATGGCATCTGGTCTGGTCCTTCTGCCTTCCCATTAGGCATCCTCTTCAAGGCCTCCTTAACCTTGTCCCTACTGATCGGTTCACCCCGGTGAAGGTCGAGACCCATCTCGCTCCGCCCACGACCCGTACTTCGAGGGTCTTCGCTCGCTTCCCCATTGAGCAGTATGAAAAAGTACCTTTGCCATCTGCCCTTGATTTTCGCATCCCCCGACAGTACCCTACAATTCTCATCTTTGATACACCTCACGACATCCAAGTCTCTAGTACTTCTTTCTCTCGCCCGAGCCAGTTTAAAGACTTCCTTCTCACCTTCCTTGTTCTCTAACTTTCGATATAGCCTATCATAAGCCCCGCACTTAGCTACCACAACAGCTTTCTTGGCTGCCTTTTTTGCTGCCTTCTATCTACATCTATTGAACTCTTTCTCTTTGTCCGTTTTACAGTTCATAAAAGCAGCATAAGCGTCCTTTTTCTCCTTGACTTTCTCCTTAACCCCCTCGTTCCACCACCAGGCTCACCTCATTCTGTTACCACCTCTCCTAGAAACCCCTAGGATTTCCTTAGTGAACTTTCGAATACAATCTGCCATTGCTTCCCACATCATATCTGAATCTTCCAGTCGCCTCCAGGCTCCTTCTTCCGTGATCCTTGCTGATAATTTCATAGCGTTCTCCTTTGTAAGATTCCACCACTTGACTCTAAGGTCCCCAACCCCTCCTCTTCCACTTTACACAATTGAACTCCACATCTGAAACACGCAACCTATGTTGAGATCCTACACACTCACAAGGGATAACCTTATAATCCCTACATGACCTCCTACTATCCGCCCTAGTAAGGAAGTAATCGATTTGGGTCTTAAAGGAACCACTCTTAAAGGTCACCAAGTGGTCCTCCTTCTTCTTAAAAAGAGAGTTAACCACCAACAAACCATAGGCAATGGCAAAGTCCAAGATAGCAACTCCCCCACTGTTCGTCACCCCAAAACTGAAACCTTCGTGAGCCGACTTGTAACCACCTGAGTCTCCCCTAATATGGCCATTAAAGTCTCCTCCTATGAAAAGCTTTTCGCTCTGAGGTACATCCTGCACGAACATATCCAAATCCTCCAAGAATCGCTTCTTAACCTCGTCAGACAAACCTATCTGAGGTGCATACATACTAACTACATTAAGGATCACTGAACCCACCACTACCTTAATGGGCATGATTCGATCACTCTTACGGCTCACTTCAACAACAGAGTCCACTAACTCCTTGTCAACCAAAATGCCAACTCCATTCTTCGTCCTGTTAGACCCTGAAAACCACAGCTTATACCCATCAACTACTTTACCTTTTGCACCAACCCATTTAGTCTCCTGGACACAAGCTATGCTAATTCGACGTCTATGCAAAGGCTTAACTAATTCTATGGACTTATCAGTAAGAGACCCGATATTCCAAGACACTAAGCGCACCTTCCAAGCACCTGCTCCCCTCCTAACCCCATAACCCCCCGGAGGACTGGCTGCTGCAATTATATTGCTCACCACTAGCTTAAGCTACCCCCACCCAGCTCCCAGCAACCCAAACAAAGGGAAGCTAAACAGATGACACTACCACCAATAATGATACTAGCAATATGAATTGTAAAAACAATGCTACTAAAAGTTACTAGTGATAGTATCAAACAGGAATAAAAGAAATCAATACTAGTAAGTCAATTAATACACTAGTGTCCTACGCACCGACTCACCAACAGCAGCCGCAAACAGATTACAAACAGAGGACCATCAAACTCCGAACGAGATTAGTCAGATTACAAAATAGACACCTCAAGCCACTCACAAAATGCAATAGAAGTTAATTCCACAGCATACAAGGAATGCACGGTTCAGGACCACTCAGAAGAACTGAAACCAAGTTAACCCACCCAGGCAAAAGAACCAAATTACCCTAGAGAAAAGCCAAGGACAGAATTAAATACAATTCTCAGCCGAAAACCAAAAGCAAATGCACCGAAATGCCAAACGAAACCAAGTCAATGCCCAGAGGAATGCCGAACACAGTGCAAAAGCAAATTCCAGAGGAAGGCCAGACCGTTAACCAAACAACCAAACTGCCAAATGAAACCTTAGCAGCACACGAAACCAGGAATCAAAAGCACCCAAATGCCAACAACTACTCCCTGAATTCCCAACAATCAAATGCACCGAACTACCCTCCCCTGTAGGACCGGGAATCAGCCAGGAATGCTCGCCAAAATGCTAAACAAATGAACCAAAATGACAATCTAGATACCAATCTACCAAAATGGCAAACGAAAAACCAAAACAACTAAAAGCAGAAAAAAATCTACTCCCAGTTGCAGAATACTCACTAGAGTCAACTTGAATCAACCAAAGAACCAAAACCAGAATAACAGAGAGGGCGGAAAAGAGAGAAGGGACAAGTTCAGTCATCACTGAATTAAAGCAGATTACTTACCAATTTAAGTAGATGAAGGCTAAACTTGAAGGTGAGGCTGACTGGAGGCTACCCAAGCAGCGTATAGATCTGGGACTAGAAGGTGAGACCTACCAATCTAAGGCGCCCGATGTGCGTATGTATATATATATATATGCACATATATATATATATATATATAGGATAGAGATAGAGAATATAGATATGATATATACGATTAGGTAGACACACACACACATTCACAGTATCTATATAATATATATAGATAGATATAATTATATATATATAATATAATATATATGCAAATATACGTTCACACACACAACACACACACATCTATAGAGTATATATATATATATATATATTAATACTATATATATATATAGATATATATATATAGAATATTCGATATATGATATATACGTAAGGCATATATATTATATATATATATATATATATATATATATATATGTATATATACCGTACATATATATACATACATATATTTGGTATATATATATATATACGTAATGCATATATATATATATATACACACGTTATAATATATATGTATATGTATATATTAAATATATACACCTATAATATATATATAAATTATTTATATATATATATATATATATATATATAAATTATATATATATGCACACTACATGCATGATCATACTAACATAATACATATATATATATATATATATATATATATATATATATATATATATATATATATATATATATATATATATATATATAAACATATGTGTATATATATATATATATATATATATATATATATATATATATATATATAATCTCTTCTTTTTCCTTGGGAGGTCCTAGCAATGGCGAGGGGAGGGAAAAGAGGGCGACCACTTCTGATGATGAGAACAATATCAGTGGAGGTGGAAGGAATTGAAATGAATTAGATTCATATCGAATTAGGCAGTAACTTGGGTGGGAACAGACAGTTATCTCAGCAGGAAATGAATGGAATAGTGACCCCTTCTATACGCCCAGATGTAGAAAGTACTCATACACACCCAAGAACACCAATTGGAGAATAGTGGGGTTCCTATGCATCGCTGGTAGATCCTGATGAAGGCACGACACTGAAATTCATCCCTACGCATGTCATTAATGGTATTAGGTGTGCGAAAATAGAAAAACTAGATACTGCACCTGAAGTTGAGTACTAGACAAGCACAGTTATATGTGGGGTTCTTGGAGCAAACCCCCCTGTGGATGTAATTGATGGCTACGTTCATCGAATTTGGAACAATTTGGCCATAGATAAGATGGTATTAGCTCGGAAAAGGGTTCACCTGGTCAAGTTTGAGAATCATCAGGACAAATTGGAGGTTCTTAAGGAGGGGATTTTCTTCTTTGACAAAAAACCCTTTATACTGAAACCGTGGAATGAAGGTTTATATCTGGATGTTAGCTCATTACAGACATTACAAGTCCGGGTGTAATTTCCCGAATTGGGCATCAAGTATTGGGGCCTAGAAAGCATGAGCAAGCCCACTGAAAACTGATAGAATCACTAAGGAGAACAGTGCATTACACTATGCTATGCGGCTAGTAGGGATGAACATAGATGGCCCGGTCCCAGAATACATAGATTTCATTAATGACCGGGACTTGTGATAAGACAACAAGTCAAATATGAGTGGAAACCCCTCAAATGCACTCATTACCACATGATGGGGCATGAGGAGACAGGCTGCAGAAAGAAAAAGAAACTCAAACAGGAGTGGAGAGTTAGAATACCAACAGGCAGAGAGCAGCAGAAAATAAATCTTCAGGAGGAAACAAGGAAGGAAAAAATAGATGATGAGGGTTTCACTGTCCCAAGAAAAACAAGTCATAGAGGAATACAAAGACAGCAAGATAGGATAGAAGCAAGGGTGAGTAATCCTTTTTACTAGAGGATGCTGTAATAGTGTGCAGAGAACCACAAGAGACAGTGGAGATCGAGGGTTCCCCTAATGGATAGCATAATAGCGCGGAATATAAGGGCCTTAACAGGCCAAATAAGAAAGAAGATGTTAAATGCTTCTTGAATAAATTGAAAGTGGGCATGGTTGCCCTCTTAGAGACAAAGGTCAAAGAGGAAAACATTGAAATGGTTGCAAGTAAGGTGTTATGAGGATGGTCATGGAGTACTAATGTGCCATGCTACCCCAAGGTTCGAATTTGGCAAGCTTAGAAGGGCCAACATTACTAAGTATGAATGTTCTAGAAATCTGAACAATGTATGCATTGTGAAGTCATACAAATGTCTTCTAAGAAAGAATGTCATATCTCATTTGTTTATGGCCACAATAAGAACTCATTAAGGATGGCACCATGGGAGGAACTAGAAGACATAGCACTACAAATACAAGAAGCATGGTGTGTGCTTGGTGATTTTAATGCAGTCCTCCATCGAGATGAGAGGATAGGGGGAGAA
>JAKOGI010001704.1:0-192978 GCA_029747015.1 Carnegiea gigantea | reverse complement strand
GGACTCTCCATTATTTCTCAACCTCCTGACTATAAGAATCTGAGCTTACTTTTAATCCTAGTAGTTCTTATAATATGTTTTACCATGCATTAGCTGCCCATGTAAGTCATATAAATAGAACATAACACACGTTCCCATAAGCTCGGATTGTTTATAATAGGCAAGTTTTGTTCTCATTCCACAGGACCATATGTCCCATTCATACTTTACTAGTGCCACCACGTTGTATTTTGAATCAAGCACACCATTCTTAAAGGATTTCATAAGCATGCCATTCTTCTTTAAGTTCCTCCCTAGGTGCTTAATCTAGGTCTTCTCCAGGATCCTCATTCTCTACTGGTCATTCCTGAGGGTCCTCATCTTTTATTAGCTCTTCCTCCGGGTGCTCTCCTCCGTTGGGTTTTTTTTAGGGTCCTTATCTTTAATTTGCTCTTCTTTAGTGTTCTCATCCTCTATAGATTCCTCCTCAAGGTCTTCATCCCCCATAAGTTCTTCTTGGGGGTCCTTATCCTCCATAGGCTCCTCCTTGGGGCCCTCACCTCCATAGGCTTCTTCTCAAGGACCTCACCCTCTATAGGGTCCTCCTCTTCCGTGGCCTAATTGGGTTTATCAGGAGTGGAATTCTCAATGTCTTCCTCATCAAGGGATGGTAGGGTCTCTTCTTGGTTTGTAGGTGTAGTGGATTGGTCATATGGGCCTACCTCAAGTAAATGATCAATTAATTCCATAAACCCTATACCCATTGATTGCCAATCACACCAACATCATCTCCTCCAGTCACATAACTTTCAAACCTTAGGGTGTAACTCATTAACTCGATAGTGTCACTCTGGGTCACCTTGAAGTGTCAAAAGGACGAAAATGCCTGATTATGCTCAAACTTTAGCCAACTATTGGGTACATCCCCTATATATCTATCTGCAATTGTCCCAATTTGATGGATATGATGAAGCAGGTCAACATCAGGTTTCATGGCTATCCTTTCATGAAGACATAAACCCCACATGCAAGGGCAATGTTGTGTACTATTCATCCTATACACAAATAGTTGTAAGTCAGACATGTATTCTAACACATTTCATGTAGATGCATGCCCCCCCTTTTCCCTTCCTACACTCACGTTCCACATGGTTCCTAAGTCTATAGATTTCAAACTTTTATTTTGGATTACAACATTCTCAAGCATGCTTTCAGGTCCATAAAACCATGCTCTGATACCATCTATAATGCCTAACCCCCTCTTAAGTCGGTACAGTTACTTGGAACAACTTTAAGAATCATTGACTGACCCCCCACAACTCACCATAAGCCTTTCTGCCATGCTTCGTCATCCTTAACACGCTGCGTATGAAACATCCTAGCAGATCACCTATCACAAGATTTCTTCACAGCAAGCACGTTTAAGTGTGCTTTAAGAGTGGAGATTGATCAAATCACTTTAGAAGCAAAGTGAAGAAGATGAAGAAATGGAGGAGGAAGCTACTGTTCTATCTCATCCATAGCTTTAAGAGTGGGCTTCTCAAAAAGAAAAGGTGCACTTTTACTGATATAAATAATCCTTTTAATCCTTTTAATTCATATGCAGGGTATTACAATATTTCCTCAATATGTGCCCCTAGGTGCATTGGGATCTGCAACTCTTAGAACAAGCTAACTTCTTAATATATCGAATCTCGCTAGTGTTAACAAAGTTCAGCGATTTCGTTGAACAAACTCAAACACTAATTGACTACCTATCTCAAAAATGAAAATAAAAGAGCAACTCAAAAATTATAAAATGTTATGAGAGAGAATAACACAAAAGCTATAGGAATACATTTGTACCAATAAGTATTTGTATGGTTCTCGATAATGTAATTATTTAGTGCAGATGACCTAAAATGATGATTTCTTTATTACAACTGACATTTAGTTGACTTTTTTACATGATTAAAACTCACACATGAGTTAATCACCCCTTGAAATAAAAGGAATAAAAAGTAAAAGTATGTCGTGACGACAGAAATAATCATTTATGGAAGACGGATCACCCAGGAGCTGCATTGGCAAATTGGTAAATCTTATCGAAAGAGGCTAGATTCAAATTTAGCTACAGTGATGCAAGGCATGGTACCATAGGAGACTCACAAGACAAGGTGCTGCCAATGCCAAAGGGAGAGAAGGTAACCAAGCTTTAAGGACTGAAATCTTAATCTTGTTCTCCTTTGCAAATCCTAAATTAGGTACCATTTTGGACAATGCCCTGTGTGGTGTTTATAAGCCTTCTTATCGGAGAGTCCTACTTTGTTGGACTCCTTAAGAAGTCTACTTTGCTTGGTCAAGTTAGTTTTGGGTTATGTCCAAGGAATATTGCTTAATTAGTTCAAAATAGCAAGTATCACAGAATTAGATCAATTTTGCCCGGTTTTGAGTTTTAGGTTAGGTCATCATCTTGGGTCTCGTTAAGGACCAATATTTTTACCCAAGATCTTATTCAACATCCTGAGGTATCAATCCATGCAAAGCAACCAAGGCAAGTCAAGTTCCTCATGATGATTCAGCTACATCAAGTTAACCTTTGCAGTTTTGGCTTCTTGTTGACTTGTTTTGGGATTCTAGTTGATTCTATTACTAGAACCTGATTTATGGCTGATTTTTATCTTTGGGGCATTTGTTAACATCCTAGGGTACCTAAACATGTATGAAAATAAGGCCCATATCAAGTATGAGCTGAAGAACCAACTTAACCAAGTTTCACACTTAATTGGGTTAATTAGACTCTGAACGGCCTATCTTGACTTTGTGATAGGTTTTCCTCACATTGAGGGTTTGGTGACCTACCTACTTGCTCCTTTGGCTCCTTGGACTCCTGGGAACATTATCATGTGGAGTTTATAGCTTTGGAAGTCAAGTTGGATAATAAACAAAGACAGAGAAAGCAAGTTGCATCTTGATTGGTTTGTCATAAAGTGAAATAGTAGTCGAAGCCATTTCTCTCTCTCCCATGTGCAAGTGTATCTCTAAGTGTGACTAAACATGTCCAAGTTTGAGGTTAGTGTAGTTATAACATGCATTAGGTAGACTTATTAGTGTAATAATTTAGCTAAGTTTTTGGTTTTGTAATTTGTTTAGTTAAGCTTAATTAGGAGGTTTTTTAAGCACGAAGAAACCTCCTTTCTAGTGGGAAAGGCTTGGACAATATAAGTCCCCCCTTTTTTAGATGTTAATCGCATTATTCATAAATGAACTAAAGGTTTAGCTTCTTGCTGAATCAAACTCTCTCTCAAATCTCATTTGACTATCTGAATCATTTAGTTAACTGAATGGTTTCATTTAATCTAACCTTGGGGGCATTGCCTTTATTGTTTAGAGGGTGGAATCCTACCAGGCTTGGGTGGTGGCCGTGACTTTATCCCATTCATTACCTCTTGTATTTGCCTATTGAATTTGTATTGTTCTTCCTCGAGCTCCAAAACAAGATTGCAAGGAAGCTTTTGCTTGAGTTTCATTAAGCTCATGCATCAAAGTTATATCAGTGCATAACCCAGATCAGTGTTGAATCCCTACTGTTTCATTGAGTTTTCAATTTGATTTATGCCCAATTATTGCTCTTTCTTTGCTCTATGGTCATGACATAACATGGATGACTATGGGGGAGGTCAAAATACAGCCATTAAAGGGCAAATGCTAGGTAAAAAGACCAGAAATCCTGTAAAATACTTAAAACAACTACACCTAATCATAAATCGAGAATAGGAGAGTAAATAACATCATTAAGCACAAAATTCTCCTAAAACGAGGCAAAATAACCCTAAAAAGATGTGCATATTAAGCACTTATGAATCATATTCCCTTGAGCCTACAAAGAACCCAAATCAGCCTAGACGCAATCCTAGCTGCAAAAGAACCAAACTCCTTCAGACAGCCCCAACTGAATTCCTAATCCAAGTCCAGGAGAGGTGGAAGTAATTCTCCCAAGCTAAGAATCCCTTGTGGGCTTAATCCTGAACAAGCCCATGAATTAGGGAGCGGAAATGCTATCTAATAACTTCAACAAGATCACCATACCTTATCTAATGAGGTTGTCAACATGATAACAAGAGTTAGATGAAGTCTTCGCTGGACTTAGAGATTACTGTACATTAACTCACTCATCTTCTTCCCACATTGAAGAATCACCATGGAGAAGGAGAAAACAACCTAGACTACCCATAGATGATCTAACGGATTAAAGTTTGACCCCCTGAATTTAAGGATAGTCTAAACCCGAATCGTTACCCTGAATTGGTTCATTCTTGAGATAGATTCTTTGATATCAAGGAATACTCAAATGAGAAAGCTTTTGAGATAGCTGTCCTTAAGCTTAAAAAGTATGCTTCCTTTTGGTATGAAAACACTAAAGAGCAAAGGGCTAAAGATGGAACGTTGGAGATCAAAAACTTGGTCCAAGCTTAAGCAAATGATGTATAAATGGTTTTTTCCTGACAACTACAAGTATGATGTATACCAAAGAGTATCCTCTTTGAGCCAAGGTCGAATGAGTTTGGAGGAGTACATTAGAGAGTTTAAATAACTTTAGATCCATAGTGACATAGAGGAGGAACCAGAACAAAGCATAGCAAGGTTCATAGGAGGCCTTGATCCAAGCATAGGTGAGAAAGTTGATTTACAGCCTCACTGGCGTTTTGAGAATGTGTGTAAGTTGACCATTAAAGTGGAGAAACATGCAAAGAACAAGTTTCCTTTCCTAACTTATACTCAAGGCCTAACTCTTAAGCTAAGCCCTATTCTGTTCCTAGGGTAGAGACTCCATCTAAAGAAATAAACATAAAGACAAGGGAAAGGCAATGTTAAAGAGTTCCCTAAGAAGCTAGATGGCAAGAGATGCTTCAAATGATAAGGTTGTGGCCACTTCCAAGATGAGCGCCTAAATGGGAGGGCTCTCACCATCAAAAAGATTGGGAGATTGATCAAATCACCTTAGAAGCAAGTGAAGAAGATGAAGAAATGGAGGAGGAAGCTATTGTTCTATCTCTAAATATGGGCGAACTCCTTATTAAGGAGATAGAGCAATAGCTTCTAAGATTGATCAAATCACCATCAAAGGATTCTCTATGCCATGGAAAGCTCTACAGATGAGAGTTAAAGCAAGCATATCTTTCACCCTTGGTGCACTATCCAAGACAAGATAAGTAACTTAATTATTAATAGGAAATTGCGCTATGTTAGCGTAATCCATTTTGTTAATAAATTAAAGCTACCTATTGTCTAACATCGTAGGCCATGCTCACTTCAATGGCTTAAATAGAGTGTTGAACTTCATGCGACTAAACAAGTTCTAATTGCTTGTTCCATTGGTAACTTTAAAGATGAAGTACTTTGTGACATTTTACCTATAGATGCTTATCACATGTTAATTGGTAGGCCTTGGCAGTTTGATAAGGGTGCTATTCACCATGGAAAGTCAAACACTTACTCCTTTAAGGTTAAGGGTCGTAGCTAAACTTTAGCTCCTTTACCTCCTAGTCATATCCAACATGTTATACCAACCAATGGGGAGGGAAACACAAGTGAGAAAGCCTTGTTTTTTAGTGAAACACGAGTTAAGAGATCCATAAGTAAAGGCAAAATAGTCTATGTATTATTTGTGTTGGAAAAAAGAGAGGGAGACACACCCTAGCACCCCTTAACCCAATCTCTCATCCATGAATTTGGGGATGTTTTCCCATCATGATCTCCCCCAGGATTGCCTCTAATTAGAGGCATTGAACATCAAATAGTCCTACTATTTAAAGCTTTTCTTCCAAATAAACCAGCTTATACGTGTAATCCTATTAAAACTAGGAGCTACATCGCTAAGTACAAGATTCTTGTTAATAGAGGTTACATTAGGGAAAACATTAGCCTATGTTCTATCTCTGCCTTTCCAATACCAAATTGAAGAAGGATGGTACTGTGAGAATGTGTGTACATAGTTGTGTAATTAATAATATTACAATCAAGTATAAGTATCCCATTCCTAAACTTGATGATATGCTTGATGAGTTAAATGGTTCCAATGCGTTTTCCAGGATTGATTTGCAGAGTGGATACCACCAAATCAAAATGAGAGAGGGAGATGAGTGGGAAACTACTTTTAAACCAAGCAAGGGTTGTATGAATGGCTTGTAATGTCATTTAGTTTACCTAATGCTCATAGTACCTTTATGATATTGATAAATAAAGTGCTTAAACCCTTGATTGGACACTTTGTTGTTGTATATTGTAATGATATTTTGGTTTACAATCCAGATGCAAAAGAACACAAGGAGTGCTTGAGACAAGTTTTTTAGGTTTTGAGAGACTAGAAACTCTATGCCAAAATGGAGAAATGTGTGTTTTTCACACCCCAACTCACTTTCCTTGCTAATGTGGTTTTAGCTAAGACAACTTAAGTTGATCAAAGTAAAGTGGAAGCTATCCAAACTTGGCCACAACCTAAGACACTCATGGAGGTGAGGAGTTTTCAAAGTTTGGCTTCTTTTTACAGGAGGTTTAGCAAGGACTTGAGCTCCATCGTGGCTCCTATCACTAAGTGCATGAAGAAGGGATCATTTCAGTGGTTGAAGGTTACCTAAAGAGCCTTTAAATAGATCAAACAAAGACTACGCTAAACATTGGTTCTAGCCCTGCCCAAACTTTGGTGATTTATTTGAGGTAGAATATGATGCAAGTGGAGTAGAGATTTAGGATGTCCTAGTCCAATCCAAAAGGCCTATTACTTATTTAGTGAGATGCTCAACCTTTCAAGATGCATCTGCAACACATATGATAAAGGGTCCTATGCTATTGATAGGGGTTTGACTCCATTACCTTAAGCCTAGACTTCTTATCTTATATTTATATCACTAAGCACTCAATTACATAACGGAAGACACAAGCTGAATCCAAGACATTCCCAATGGGTGGAGTTTCTACAACAATTCCCCTTCACTTATAAGCATAAGAGTGGAAAGTAGAACGTGATTGCGGATGCGCTTTCAAGAAGGTCGGACTTGGCTTTTTATTTTAAAGGCTAAAGTTTGTGCATTTCATTCAATTCAGGAACTTTACAAGGAGGATCCCGATTTCAAGGGGATCTTAGAAGGAGATCTCAAAGGTAGTCCCTACACCACCCAAGAAGGAGACCTAGTTAAGAACAACAAGCTTTGTGTCTCGAGGAGTTACTTGAGAGAGTTACTAGTCCATGAGGCCCATGGAGGTGCTCTAGCTGATCTTTTGGCCTAAATGAGACAATTGACATTGTCAAGGAGCATTTTTATTAGCCTAATATAGGAGGAGATGTGCACAAGGTTGTTTCGGTTTGTTCTGTCTGCCACAAAGCCAAGAGTCGATTTCATCAAGGCTTATATACTCCACTACCTGTACCTATGAAGCCTTGGCATGATGTAATGATGGAGTTCATTGTGGCCCTCTCTAGGACTCAAAGGAGGAAGGATGCAATCATGGTAGTGCGGACAGGTTTTCTAAAATAGTTCATGTTGTTCTTTGCTATAAATTTGATCATGCTAGCTACATTACCGAGCTCTATTTTGAGGATATCATTAGGCTCCATGTTGTGCCTAAAGCCATTGATCTGATCATGATTCTAAGTTCCTATCCCACTTTTGGAGGAGTTTATGAAATTACTTGGCACTAAACTCTTGTTTAGGACATCTTATCATCCCCAAACTGAGGTGATTAATCGACTCTCACTAATTTGCTCAGGAGTTTGGTCAGTAAGAGTTTGAAAGATTGGGATTTGAAACTTTCTCATGCTGACTTTGTTTATAATAGAGCTTCTTCCTATGCTACTTTGCACTCACCATTTGAATGTGTGCATGGAGTTAATCCCTTCACCCCCATTAATTTGCTACCTATTCCAACCAAAACAAGGGTGACTTATGATGCTAAGGTGAGGGTATCAAGGAGATGAAAAGATTGCATGAACATATTAGAGGGCATATTGGGAAGGCAAATGCAACTTATAAAGCTAGAGTCAAAAAGCAATGTAAGCAAGTGAGGTTCAACCCCTGTGATCTGGCTTGGCTTCAGCATAGGAAGGAGAGCTTTCCTTCTAGGAGGAAGAATAAACTCATGGCAAGGGGGATGGTTTATTTCTAGGATACATGGCTATTTCAACCACCTTTAATGTTGGTGATCTATGTCCTTATGTGGAGCATAACTTTGAAGACCCTTCGGACTTCAGGGCAAATCCTTTTGAAGAAGGGAAGGTCGATACAGAGCATGGTACCATGGGAGACTCACAAGACCAAGGTATCGCCAGTTCCAAAGGGAGCGAAGGTAACCAAGCTTTAAGTACTCAAATCTTAACCTTGTTCTCCTTTACAAATCCTGAATTGGGTACCATTTTGGACAATGTCCTTGGTGGTCTTTGTAAGCCTTCTTATGGGAGAGTCCTACATCATTGGACTCCTTAAGAAGTCTAGTTTTTCTTGGTCAAGTCAATTTTGGGTTATGTCTAAGGCATTTTGTTCAATTGATCCAAAACAACAAGTATCACAAAATTAGTTCAATTCAGCCTAGCTTTGAGTTTTGGGTTAGTTCCTCACCTTGGACGTCATTAAGGACCAATCGTTTTACCCAGGATCTTATTCAACATCTTGAGGTATCAATCCAATGCAAAGAAACCAAGGTAAAGTCAAGTTAATCATGATGATTTAGCTATATCAAGTTTACCTTTGCAGTTTTTGGCTTCTTGTTGACTCATTTTGGGATTCTAGTTGATTCTCTTAATAAAACCTGATTTGGGACTGAATTTTTTTATTTGAGTGTTTGTTAACATTCTAGGGTACCTAACCATGCAAGAAAATCAGGCCTAAATCAAGTATGAGATGAAGAAGCAACTTAACCAAGTTTGTCCTTAATCAGGTTCATTCGGCTCTAAATGGCTTATTTTGACTTTGTCATAGGTTTTCCTCACATTGAGGGTTTGGTGACCTACCTACTTCCTGTTTTGGCTCCTTAGACTACTAGGAACATCATCATGTTAACACGTCTTCAAAGTTAAAAGATAGCAAACCCAAATAAGCAGAAAGATCAAGCCAGCATGACGTATTATGGAGCAAAGATCTTCAATTAATCAATTATGATATATAAAATTTGGATACAATCAATATATCAGCAACAAATAAGGCCCCATGTAAGATGTCATGTTGGATAATGATAGCCGCATAGGATTGCATATAAGATTTATTCAATATCATATAAATACAATTAAATAGAATGATTATTAAGATACCTAACGTAATTGTTAATGGTTTAATTTATTCTCTATCAATTGTAGAATACAATTACTAAAGTAATTTTAAAATAAAAAGTATGAAATGATCAAATAAAATAATGAAATATATGTGACTAAAATAAGTTATATAAAAATTAAAACAAAGACTTTTTAGTTTTAACAATTTAAATAAGAATTTGCCAATTTACATTTTCTATCTTATTATTGTCATAAATTGTGGAAAAAATTAACTTATGTCCTTGCATTATGATGAAAAGAAGGTGAGGCAGACACCGACGGGTCTGTTCTTTTATTGTGATAAGATGTAGTTGTAAAATGGAAGAAAATATAAGGAGTTATAAGAAGTTGTAAAGAACTGTAAGAGCTGTAAAGAAGTTATAAGAAGATGTAAGAAGTTGTAAGAAGTTGTAAGAAGTTGTAAGCATTTGTTGAATTATTAAAAAGTTGTATAAATGCAATTTTTAGATATGCATGCATAATTATTGGTCTTTAATGTATGATTTGTGAATTAAATTACTTCATGAAAGTAAATCATGTGTAATATGTCAGTGATATTTGTGAAATTAATTTTATGCCATGACTAAACAAACTACTTTTTGACATTACATAAACTATTTGGTTTTCTATAACTATCATTATAGATGAGAAAAAATAGAAATAACATAATTAACGAAAATAAACCTTTAAACAAATCAATTAAACAACAATAAAATAAATTCAAGCCCAAAAACTTATGGAACCAAATATGTTTTACATTTAAGGACTTTTTTTGTTGACATCAGTTTCAGCTTCCTATAAACAAATTTAAAAAACAACAACAATTTTATCAATAAAATTGAATAAAACTCTTAAAATGATATCCTATTTAAATTAAATAATTTTAAATTAATATTTTCAACAAAATGCCTCAAATAAGACAAAAGCAATAGCTTGAGATAATCATTGCTTATTGTACTCTTCATAATTTTATTATTCTGCATAAAAAAGGCATAGCATGTACTCTCAGTAAATGACCCAAATGTGGATGAGCACCTAATGTTTACTTGTGCGATGATAGCAACCAAATTGTCATTGACAAAGTTAAGGATGAAATAGTTGGAATGATTTCATCACATACAGTTTGACTATTTTCATATATGATTTACGTTGAAAAACCAATAATGAATGCAATTTTTATATTATAAATTGCAAAGTATGTTAACTTATTTTCTCTACAATGGCGTATATGATTAACATCGTCAAATTTTATTTTTATAGTTATAGAAATATTATGTTCATAAAAATATATACATTTATTCATATTGATAGTATATAAATATATACATACTTACATAAATATAAGAAAAAAATGATAAGTTGAATGTTATAGATAATATATAAAGAGATGTAAAAAGATGTAAGAAGATGCAATAAGGAGATGTAAGAAGTTGTAATATTTTGTTAAAGATGTAAGGAGTCATGCGAAGTTGTAAGAAGATGTAAGTAGATGAAATTGAAATGAGAGTTGGCAAAATATATATATATATATATATATATATATATATATAATATATATATATATATATATATATATATATATATATATATATATATATATGGGTATGTCTAAAAATGTGCGTCAGTTATTTACTATCATACATTCATATCCCGTTGAAATTTAGGCAAAATTTACTGTAAAGATCGGTTTTCAATTGTTCCTTTTTCTCTCTTATTTACATTAGCAACCATGAACCAACAAGTTAATATGGTCTATCAAACAAAATTAAAAAAAAGAAGATATGCTTTAGTCAGTTAGACGTTATAAACTTATAATATAAGAGAGGAGAATGTAACAACTAGAGAGAATGGAAGGGACATTAATTTGAAGGAAAGAGAATTGGTAGTGCATGGACAATTTCCGTTGCAATTAATATGTCATAGCAAAGCTGCAAAATTAATCTGATCAAAAACAGCTGCAAAATTAATGAGGATCTAATCAAATATAGCCTTCTTCTAAATTATAATAATAATATACCAAGTTTGAGATTTTTTTTTTTTTTGGGGGGTGAGAATGAGGGACAAGGCCCTTAAGAAAGAATTAACAGCGCACTAAGTACGGCTGAGAAGCATTCCAAGAGCCTCATACCGGACAAAGCTGACCAAGGGAGGGGGAGTCGTAAAAATGTCAAGGGGGATGGACTGATCTAGAGTTTATAGTCTTAAGTAGTACTTAATTATCAATTTTTTTCAAATTAACATTGAATTATTTTTTTTCTCCAGTAGCATTAAGTTTACAATAATTTTCTGAAATAACACGAAGTGACCTTTTAATATAAAGTAGCAGGTAACTTATATTTTTTTACTTTTTTAATAATAATAATAATAATAAGGGGTTGTGCTGACTGGGTAGTAGCAACAGGGGATTCGAGTGGGTTTTTTTAACATTATATTATTATTATTATTATTATTATTAAAAACAAATTACCTGCTATTATAGGTTAACCGGTCACCTAGTATTACATTAGAAAAATATGGTTAACTTAGTGCTATTAGAGAAAAAAATAATAACTCAATGCTAGTTTGGAAAAAAAAATCGATAGCTGAGTGCTATTTGGAGTTATGAACTAGACTGGTCCATCCCTAAATTTGCTAATCGATCTGCCACTCTATGTGACTCATGATAGAATGTTTCAAGCTAATTTTCCAACTTCAGTAATTAATAAATTTTTGGCATTCCTTCACAGTTGGAGCTGATTCTTCTTAACTGGTGCCTTCATTGTGTCCAATACCACTTGAGAATCCAATTGAACTTTGGAATTTATTCACTGTATAACTGGCTTTCTAATTTCCATTATATTGATATACGCTAACTGTTATAAGGATTTTTATTTGACAAATTCCTTATGCATACATTCTTTGAAGCGGCCTACCAGCATATGATTCAATAGTATGAGATTGCAAAACTCATCGAAGTTGGAGATTCATGTGAAGATAAAGATTTGATCTGACATTAGCAGCGAGATTTCTCATAATGATTTTTTTGATCAATTTTGTTGTGCTTGAAAGCTTTACGCATACAAATGCTTCGTATCCATTCTATTGCTTAAACTATGTTAAGGGAAGGAAGATCCCCTAAGGTATGGATGAATGCTTTCTAGAGTATATAAGCCACGATTTGAAAAGCTTTATCTCATATTGCTTATGAACCTGAATCCAAAAGCGTCCTTTTTTTTTTTTTTTTTTTTAAGGCTAAACATTTCAAAGGCATTGATGAGTTTGACACATTTCAATTAGTTCGTACAGATTTTAAAATAGTACAGTTACACATATCCATCAAGCTTTTTTTTTGGGAGAAAAATACATTTTAGATAAGGAAAATAGTTTTTCTGAAAAAACATTTTTCATGAAAAATTTGTGTCTAAGGAAAATTGATTTTCTGTCACATTGTCCATCGTTTGATACAAAATAAATCATTTTCCATCAAAAAAAGAAAAGCGTCAATTGAATTGTTTAAGTAGCAAAAAATGGCAACTGAATGGTCATGTTAGAGGTAAATATTGATCGAATGAAGGAATGTTGAGTTTAAAATTCATATTTGAGTTTTTTTAAATATTGCTATTGGATAATCAAGTTTCGATCTAAACCGTTGAAATTGATTTAGTGACAAAAAATATCAACTGAATTGTTTAAGTGGCAAAAAATATCGATTGCATTGTGGTGGTGGAGAAAAATGTTGACCAAATAAAGGACTATCGTGCTCAAAATCTGAACTTGAGCCTATTTAATCTTTCCTATCTGATGATCAAGTTTCAATCCAAACTGTTGAAATTGTTCTAATAGTAAAAAATATTGACTACATTATTTAAGTTGTGAAAAATATCGATTGAATTATCGTGGTAGAAACAAATATTGACCAAATGAAAGAATGTGGAGCGCAAAATTTGAATTTGAGCGAATTTTAATCTTTTTTATTTGATGATCAAGTTCTAATACAAACCGTTGAAATTATTGCAATGGCAAGTCAACTAAATTATTTTAGTGGCAAAAAATATCGATTAAATTGTCATGGTAGAGATAAATGTTGGCCAAACAAAGATAATTTGAGCACCAAATCTAGATTGGAGTTTATCCTAATCTTTCCAATTGGATAGTCAAGTTTGGCTCCAAACCATTGAAATCGAATTTTACACCTAAATTCAGCTGGTCATATGGTCAAAGAGTTGAAGGGAGAAAATCAACTTTCTATCTTTTGAAAAAGGAAATCATTTTCCTCAATTGGGAGGAAAATCATTTTCCAGGAAAAATTGTTCTCCATCCTTTATTGTATCAAATAATGAAAAATTGGAAAACTATTTTTTGAAAAAATCATTTTTCCCCCAACCAAACACTAACTTTATATAAAATTGAGTGAATTCATACGTTTTTGTCAAGTGTCATAACTTTATTGATTAGTATATTAATTAGTACTTTAATTCATTTTGCGTATTTTATCATGCATACAATTCTTTTTTTATTTTTGTTTATATACTTCACATGATCTTTCACCTTCTCCGTAATTAGTTTCTTAAAAATATGATTAATAAACATTTACTTGCATATGCAAAAATAACACATGCGCAAAACTAAAAAATTCAGTAGATACAAATGTTGACCCTATTGGGAAATTGTTGACCTCATACTTATATAAGGTTTTGATGATAACAAACACATATGTAATGCTCTATATGGTTGTGCTTGAGCTATGTGTTGTTGACAGGATCCGGAAAATATTTTTTAAAATATCTTGCTTGATCAATAAGTGTTTGAGAACAGTGTCTTAGAATAGTTGCTAGAAAGTACATGTGTTTCAGAATATCGGTTCAGAACAGTTCTAGAAACAGTTCTTCAAAGCAGCTGACTAGTAAGGACCCAAGGAGTATCGAAGAACATGGAGTACTTCAGAACAGCTCAAGAAACAGTTCTGAGAAGCGTCAAAGCATTTGGAGCGACAAGTCAAATCGTATACAAGTTGTCCATCTGATTAACAAGAGTCATTGGTTTGGTATTTATTTTATTTTATTAGATTCTTGTTAATATGCCAATTAGAAGGTCTTGATTTAACATTTAACTTGGATGGTTTTTTGAGATATCTCAGAACACTGTCTCAAACCAGTTCTGAGAACAGGGTTCAGAGTGTTTTTAAGCCAAAACTGAATTTCACGATTTTTCCTTGATTTTTGGGCTAACGTTTTTGAAATGTCTGAGATATACCTTCTGTAGCCGTTGAGTCCAACAGAGTTATTTTTGGCTTTGAAAAAAAAAAATATTGTGGAGAGTTTTTAGCCTAATTTTTAGGATGAATTTTTCACCAAGTAAAACAACTCCTATTTTTAGAATGTGGCTAATAGGTGGAGAAAATTGTAGGCTTGGCTGTTGAAAATTTGTGGTACTCATTTATCCTTGCGGCTCAAGTTGTTAGTGGGTGAGTTACCAAGTCTTGTGGCACAAACACACAAAAATTTAATATTGTTTTATCCTACATACACTCTCTTATTTAAGAAACTTTTCTACCTCAGCATCGCTCACGGTTTTTCAAGGGATTAAACGTGCTTCGTGAGTCATATTTTCATAAATAAAAACCTTCAAAGTGTATGCAAAAGTGGAGTCTTCTTCATTGGCATACTAGGCGCTCAATTGTACCTTACACCTGCTTATTTAGAAACACTTAAAGTGAGGTGTTCATTTCATTTTCTCCTTTCATCAGTGAGAATTGAGTGTGTCCAAGTCTAGAGAGACTTTGGACGTGGTGTAACTTGTCTTGGGATAGACAGTTACGTGAGTGTTACATTTGTAACAGTGTAGGTTACTTCTGTAACGTATTTGGCCCGTATAGTGGAAGTGTGTGAAAATCCTACAGGGGTAGGTCGTGGTTTTTCACCTCAATTGGGCCAGAGGTGTTTTCCACGTAAAAACACCGTGTGCACTTTCAGCTGCTATTTCGTTTCTAGTTCACTGCAAACACTCTGTCCGAACTATTCTTGAGGGTGTTTCCAGAAGCTCTGAAAAATCGGCCAACACAATTCACCCTCCTCTTGTGTTCGTGTATTCTCAAAACTATTAGGTGGTATCAGAGCAGATTCTCATTTAAAGGCTAACACCTTGAGAGATCCTAGAAGATGAGTACACCACAAGGAATGCTTGAGGGTCAATTTGTGACTCGACGACCATACTTTAATGGTCAACATTATAGCTGGTGGAAGAATCGCATGGAAAACTATGTTCAAGCTGATGATTATGAATTATGGATGATCATCAAGAATGGGCCACTCATTCCCAAAAAGGCAATCGAAGATGGGAATATGGTTCCCAAGGAGCCTCAGGAATTCAATGCCGAAGATTTTAAGATGATGGAAAAGAATGCAGAGGCCAAAAAGCTCTTGTATTTTGGCCTTGGTCCTGATGAGTACACTTGCATTTCTGAGTGCGAGTCAGCCAAAGAAATTTGAGATGCCCTCCAAGTAGTTCATGAAGGCACAAATCAAGTGAAGCAGTCAAGAATTGAGCTTCTTATGAGAAAGTATGAGCTATTTGAAATGGATGATAAAGAAACGGTGATGGAGATGTATACCCGTTTCACCCATATTACTAATGAGCTAAAATCATTGGGAAAGTCCTTCACCACTGAGGAATTAGTGAGGAAAATCCTACGATTTTTGCCACAGTCATGGGAGGCCAAAGTCACGGCCATTCAAGAGGCCAAGGATATGAACAAAATCTCCTTGGACGAGCTCATTGGCAATCTCTAAACTTATGAGCTTAGAAGAAGCTCTCAGCTAAAAGAGGAAACTAAGAGAGACCGAGGCCTTGCTTTAAAGGCCTTGGAAGAGGATAGTTTGGACCTTGATGAAGAAGAAATGGCCATGATCACCCGAAAATTCAAGAAGTTCTTCAAGAAGGCCAAAGAGAACTTCAAAAAGAAGAACTTCAGCAAGCCTAGAAGCAATGAACGAGAGCAGTTTACTGGGTGTTTCAAGTGTGGCAAACATGACTACATTGTGAAGAACTGCCCTCTACTGAAGGAAGAACAGGAGACAGAACAGTTCCGGAAACAAGGCAGAAAACAGTTTGGGAACAGTTCTGCAAGGCGTTTGTCAAAGGCAATGCTGGCAGCTTGGGGTGACACTATGGAAGACGATGAGGCCTCTGAAGAAGAAAAAGATGTCGTAGCACTCATGGCCCAGAGGGAGTCAGATTCGGATGATGAGCCAGTGCACAGTCTATCCCAACTCAAGGGAAAGGTAGGTGGTCTTAACAAAGCAAAACTTGAGGAATTCCTATTTACGTTGATGGATGAATGTGATGCTATTAATGCTGAAAATTGCATACTAAAAGATGTCTGTTCTGATTTAAAAAGAGATGTTAGGAAGCTTGAACATGCAAATGAGATCCTTAAAAATGAAAGACTTAAAGTGGATGAAGAGAGCCTTGT
The DNA here is from genome assembly GCA_029747015.1 of Carnegiea gigantea. Classification (NCBI taxonomy): domain Eukaryota; kingdom Viridiplantae; phylum Streptophyta; class Magnoliopsida; order Caryophyllales; family Cactaceae; genus Carnegiea; species Carnegiea gigantea. The sequence continues at coordinate 176,269 of JAKOGI010001704.1, read as the reverse complement.
TTTGTATGAAGACCTTGATAAGCTTAAAAAAACCTTGAGTGTGAGAGAAAAAGTGTTTAACACTGATCTTTCAAAGCTGGAAAGTCAGTCTCTTCAGCTGAAACAAAGGATAGAGTCCTTGGTCTGTGAAAATAGCCAATTGCTTGAAAAGCTAAAAAGGCCGAATCTGACCTCACTGTAAACAGGCACGGGAACAATTCCTTAGAAGTGCTTAAATGGCTGAATACTCATCATAACCGAAGTAAGAAGGGACTAGGTTTTGTGACTAAACGAGTTGTTTACCCAGTAAACAGAAAATATGTAGGACTACAAGAAAATATTATTTGTTTTCACTGTGGTAAAATGGGTCATTATCGTTATACTTGTCCCTCAAGAAAGTATGCCATGGAAAGAAACATGATTTATGTAAAAAAAATATGGGTTAGAAAAGATGAGATTTGCATGTCTAAGGGAATGGGACCCAGGTGGATCTGGGTTCCCAAAACTGACCCCTAATTTGTTTTGCAGGCTAAAGTGAGAGGGAACAACCGCGCAAAGAACCCAGCAAACAACCAACTGTGGTATGTGGACAGTGGTTGTTCACGGCATATGACTGGTGAAAAATCAAACTTCCTCTCACTTACAGCCTCTGATGGAGGGAGTTTGGAAACGGCAAATCAGGGACAATTGTCGGTATAGGTAAGATAGGTGAGTCACGCTCCCGTTCAATTGACGATGTATATCTTGTGGACGGTTTACAACATAATCTACTAAGTGTGTCCCAACTGTGTGATAAAGATAACCTAGTGGTGTTTTCTTCAAAACAATACTTGGTTGTCAATATCAATATAGGAGATGTTGTGTTAAGGGGGAAGTGACACAAAAATGTGTATAAAGTGTGTATTCTTTCACTTCCGCTAAATAATCTGACTTGTTTAAGTGCTTTAAATGATGATGTTATACTTTGGCATAAGAGACTAGGTCATGCGAGTCTCTCTCTTTTGAATAAACTTGTTTCTAAAGACCTAATAGTCAGCTTATCTTCCATCAAATACAATGATGACAAGGTGTGTGACGCTTGTATTAGGGGTAAACAAGTTAGAACTTCTTTTAAACTGAAAAACTGTGTTAGCACTACCTGACCTCTTGAGATGCTACATGTTGATTTGTGTGGTCCTATGAGGATCACAAGTAGAGGTGGGAAGAGGTATGTGCATGTGATAGTGTATAATTACTCTCGTTTTACATGAACCTTGTTTTTGGTTCCAAAGATGAAACTTTTGAAAAATCTCTTGTGTTTCTTAAAAGGACTAAAAAGAGAGTAGGACATTCATTGGTTTGTCTAAGGTCTGATCATGATAAAGAATTTGAAAATTCAAGCTTTATTGACTATTGTAATGAACATGGTGTTGATCATAATTTTTTTGCCCAAAGAACACCCCAACAGAACGGGGTGGTAGAGCGTAAAAATCGTACTCTAGAAGACATGACTAGAGCAATGCTTATTGCTAGTGGTCTTCCTAGAAACTTTTGGGCAGAAGCATTAAATACATTTTGTTACATTATCAATAGATGTATGATTAGACCCATTCTCAACAAGACTCCTTACGAACTTTTCAAAGGTAGGAGACCTAATATTATGTATTTGAGAGTGTTTGGTTACAAATGTTATGTGCATAATAATGGGAAGGATGCCTTAGGAAAGTTTGATCCAAGGAGTGATGAGGTAATATTTTTGGGGTACTCCTAACAAATGAACTTTGTGTGTTGAGGAGAGTGTGCATGTGCTGTTTGATGAAAATAACTCCCTTGTTGAGAATGATGCACAGGATGCAGAGTTCGAACTGGGCGTTGTAAGGAGAGATTTGTTGCTCACTCATTCCATGCATAAGAAAGGTAAGTCTCCTGGGGGTGAACCAAGTCCTGGAGCTAATAATGTGGAAGGTGGGCAAGGTTTAAACCAATCAGGGGGAAGCATTGCTGAACCCATTTCGGAACAAAACCAGCCCACTCAACCCAATTCTCCACGAACAGATTTGAGAACAGGCTCCAGAACAGGCCTGGAAACAGGCTGCAGAACAGGTGCAGGACCTGTTTCACTGAGTATTCCAACAAGAGTAGAAAGCGTGTCTGTGGACCCACTTACTCCACGACCTTGGAAGCACCAAAGTTCGCACCCCCTTGACCAGATCTTATCTGACATTCATACAGGAGTGCAAACTAGATCCAAACTTAAAAACTTTTGTGCTTTCTATGCTTTTCTCTCTGACATTGAGCCAAAAAGTGTTCATGAAGCTCTTACAGATTCTAACTGGGTTATTGTAATGTAAGAGGAGCTACATCAATTTGAAAGGAAGAAGGTGTGGCACCTTGTACTACGGCCAGAGGACAGATCAGTCATCGGCACCAAGTGGGTGTTCCGAAATAAGCTGGATGAGTTCGGAACAGTCACTCGGAACAGGACTCGGCTAGTGGTTCAAGGGTACAACCAAGAAGAGGGAATTGACTATGAAGAAACCTTTGCACCCGTTACAAGGATTGAAGCTATCTGTATTTTGGTAGCTTTTGCAACTCATATGGAGATAAAGCTATACCAAATAGACGTTAAAAGTGCATTCCTCAATGGATACCTAAAGGAAGAGGTGTTTCTTGGTTGATAGAAAAAACACCTTAGGTATGGCTCATTTTCTTAGACCCTATTTGGTATCTTGGGCAACCAAGAAACAATACTCAGTTGCCATGTCCACAGCAGAAGTTGAATATGTTACAGCTGCCTCTTGTTGTGCTCAACTGTTGTGCATAAGGCAACAACTCAAAGATTTTTGTATTGACACAGGATGCATTCCCATATTTTGTGATAATAAAAGTGCAATTAATATTTCCAAAAAACTCATGTCAACATAAAATGACTAAACATATTGACATTCGTCATCACTTTTTGAGAGATAATGTTGAAAAGGCCTTGGTTTTAATGAATTTTTGTGCCGCTAATAAGCAAATTGCTGATATTTTTACCAAGGCGCTGAGTAGAGAATAGTTTGAGAAGAACAGACTTGAATTGGGTTTAATTAAAACAACTTGAGCATGCTTAATTAACCCCCAATGCTTGTCTAGTTAAAAGGTTTTTTAGGTCAAATATATTGATTCATTGGATGCAATCAACTTTTGTGCTAGAATTAGCACATGTGTGGATTATAACCTGCTGACAATCGTTGAGGTCTGATGATATTGCCCTTATTGTCCTATGTTACCGAGCAACTGACAGCAAAAACAAGCGACAAGAACAGGTATGGCCACTGTTTGTCACTTTGTGCGAATCAGGTAGTTTTTCTTTCAGTTGTTGGACTTTATTTTCCCTTCCACCTTCCCAAGTAAGAAGTGGCTGAGAGACTTAGATTTCCCACTTCTCCTTCTTCTCGACACCACATCCCGAAAATCTCTCTTCCTCTCCCCTCAAAAACGTTCGATTCCTTCCCCTTCTCTCCACCTTCAACACCCCAAACCCTAGCTCTTCTCTCTTTCAAACCCAGCAACAATGGTGAAGACCCGCGGTGGCTACTCCTCTTCCAAGCGATGACCATCATCGCCTCGAGCTCCACACCTGGCGCCAAAGCGATCTCGCATGGTGTCTCCGCCGGCTGCTCCATCTCTGCCCTTGTCGGCGACTGCAGCACCAGAACTGGTTAGAGGTACGGGGTTCAATTCTCTACCCCCTTTGCCCATTATCTCTATAATCTTTGGGTTTTTGAAGAGTCTAGACTTACGTACGGTGGGGATGGAACTGGATGATGTTCCTCCCGAATTTGGATGGGATTTGGTGTTATTTGAGCCTGATGTGGAATTAACTGTGTCTAAGGGTGTTCTTGAATCCAGTGCAGCTCAAACTGTGTCTGACAGTGTTTTTGAAGTAGACACGGCTCAATCAGGGTCTAAACCTGGTTCTGAATCGGGTGAAGCCCGAACGGGGTCTGCGCCTGTTTTTCTTGACAGATTGGATGACTTCGTCATTAATTTGGATCGGGTGGAAGATCTCGAGGAGGCTAACAGTGATGGGTCTGATTCAACCATAGAGGTTCTCCAACCTCAGCCCTTCCAGAAAACTAGACCGGTTGAATGGGGCCCTAGATGTCGGTTTAAAACCACCACTTCTAAACCTGTTTCCTCACCTGTTCGTAGACCTCAAACCCGCAGTTCTGGTTCACCCTCTGTCTCTTCTCAGCTAAAAGAAGTAACTAAACCACCTACTACAAAACTCTACCAAATCTACCAAGAAATCCACCTAGTCTCCTTCAGAAAAAACCCAGAACACTCCAACCAAAAGGAAAGCTGTTTCAAACCAAGTGCCAGAACAGGTGCTTGAAAAATTAGAAATTGAGGAGATTGTTTCCTCCCCTGATAACACAGCAGCCAAAGACAAAGGGAAAGCTCCTGTCGAACAGGCTTCCAAGCAGGTGCCTGCCTCCACTCCATCTGAGAAGCCTTCCTCCAAAAGAGCCTCATCAAAGAGAAAGGCTGCTTCCGAACAGGTGCCCCAGCAGGTGCTTGTAGAAGCCAAGCCTGATGAACCCAAATCCAAGAAAGTCAAAACAACCATGACCACAGCAGCCAAAGTTGCCTATTTTCTCCAAAGGAGTGTGGTACAGGGTAAAATTGTGAAAGTTGCTTATTTTCAGGATCAGGGCCTGGAGATATTCTTGGATAAACTTAAAGCCCAGGGTTGGTTAGACCTCTTTGCAAACACCCAAAGAGGGTATTCAGTACCTGATTTGCAAAATTCTATGCCAACTGTAATGTCACCAATGGTGTGGTGACATGTGTGGTCAATGGGAAAAGATTGCGGTTCAATGCTAAGGAATTGAAGGAAATCTTAGGAGTTCCTGCTGTGGGCTTTGGGGTGTATGTGAGGGAAGACAAGGCAATGCTCGGAGCTGAGAGATTGCTCAAATTGACTCAAAGGTTGAGTCAACAACCAGGTTTGAAAACACCCCGGTCAGTCAAGAAAGGGAAGATGATACCTTATCACCGGTTGCTCTTCTAGTTTATCATCAAAAACATCATCCCCCGGGGCCAAGGGCGTAACCTTGTGAATGCAATGGACCAGTGCCTTACCGATCTCTTGGATTGGGGGGAGCAGATCAACCTACCAGCCATCAAGATCAGTCATATCTCTCGCATTGCAAACACGGCTAGGGAACATCACCTGGGGTATGGTTTTCTCCTGACCTCGGTATTTGAGCACTTTGCGATTTCTTTACAGAAGAAGGTAGGGGTGCAAGTGACAGATGACATAGGTAGCAGCACCCTGATCAGTTGTGGGTTTAAGATTGCAAAAGATGAGACTGTTGGTTCCGAACAGGGGCCCCGAACACCCTTCACCCCTATTCCTGGTTCTTCCTCCAGTGGCACTTCACTGGATACTTTGCTCCATGACCAAAACTAGCTGAAGGATGAGATCTCTAAGGTCCAGGCAGCTCTTGCAGAGAAGAAGGCTCTAAATGCCAAGCGCCATGAGGATCTACTAAATGCCATTTCTGCCCTCACGACCAAACTCTCCATTCCTCCTCCCTGAAACAGTTTCTATTCCTTGTTCTCTCCCCTGTTTCTACCCATGTTTCCAACACTGTTCTCAACAACTATTTTTCACTATCTGGTTGTGCTTTTTGACTGACAATGGTTTATGCTAATCTTGGTTAGATCTGCTTTAATGCTGTGCCATGCTTGTCTTCTTGTTGTTATTTATTTGTGCGTGATTCGGATAGCCAATATCATTAACGTACCATATACTTGAGTGTATCGTAGGTTGTTTTCCTCCATTACCCTAGTGGTGGTGATTGCAAGCACCCTAATTATCTCTGTTTGATCTGACCACCCTTTTTCGATGATGTCAAAGGGGGAAGATGGGCATGACCATGATTGTTTTAGTTTAACTTAGATTGAGTTGACTTCTTAAAATTTTTTCTCTTCTATGGCTTGACTATGTAGCACTAACTTGCTTTCGCCTTTTATGTCAATATGGTCATTTGGTTTGTCATCATCAAAAAGGGGGAAATTATTGACCCTATTGGGAAATTGTTGACCTCATACTTATATAAGGTTTTGATGATAACAAATACAAATGTAATGCTCTATGTGGTTGTGCTTGAGTTATGTGTTGTTGACAGGATCCGGAAAACATTTTTTGAAATGTCTTGCTTGATCAATAAGTGTTTGAGAATAGTGTCTTAGAACAGTTGCTGGAAAGTACATATGTTTTAGAATATCGGTTCAGAACAGTTCTAGAAACAGTTCTTCAAAGTAGCTGTCTGGCAAGGACCCAAGGAGCATCAAAGAATATGGAGTACATCAGAACAGCTCAAGAAACCATTCTGAGAAGCGTCAAAGCATTTAGAGCGACCAGTCAAATCGTATACAAGCTGTCCAACTGATTAACAAGAGTCATTGGTTTGGTATTTATTTTATTTTATTAGATTCTTGTTAATGTGCCAATTAGATGGTCTTGATTTAACATTTACTTTGAATGGTTTTTTGAGATATCTCAGAACATTGTCTCAGACCAGTTCTGAGAACAGGGTTCAGAGTGTTTTTAAGCTAAAACTGAATTTCACGATTTTTCCTTGATTTTTGGGCTAACATTTTTGAAATGTTTGAGATATACCTTCTGTAGTCGTTGAGTCCAAAAGAGTTATTTTTGGCTTTGGAAAAAAAAAATATTGTGGAGAGTTTTTAGCCTAATTTTTAGGATGAATTTTTCACCAAGTAAAACAACTCCTATTTTTAGAATGTGGCTAATAGGTGGAGAAAATTGTGGGCTTGGCTGTTGGAAATTTATGGTACTCATTTATCCTTGCGGTTCAAGTTGTTAGTGGGTGAGTTACCAAGTCTTGCGGCACAAACACACAAAAATTTAATATTGTTTTATCCCACATACACTCTCTTATTTGAGAATTTCTACCTCAGCATTGCTCACGGTTTTTCAAGGGATTAAATGTGCTTTCTAAGTCATATTTTCAGAAAGAAAAACTTCAAAGTGTATGTAAAAGTTGAGTCTTCTTCATTGGCATACTAGGCGCTCAATTGTACCTTACACCCGCTTATTTAGAAGCACTTAAAGTGAGGTGTTCATTTCATTTTCTCCTTTCATCAGTGAGAATTGAGTGTGTCCAAGTCTAGGAAGACTTTGGACGTGGTGTAACTTGTCTTGGGGTAGACGATTACATGAGTGTTACATTTGTGACGGTGTAGGTTACTTCTGTAACGTATTTGGCCCGTATAATGGAAGTGTGTGAAAATCCTACAGGGGTAGGTCGTGGTTTTTCACCTCAGTTGGGCCAGAGGTATTTTCCACGTAAAAACACCGTGTGCATTTTGTTTACTTTCAGCTGCTATTCCATTTCTAGTTCACTGCAAACACTCTATCCGAACTGTTCTTGAAGGTGTTTCCAGAAACTCTGAAAAATCGGCCAACACAATTCACCCCCCTCTTGTGTTCGTGTACTTTCAAAACTATCAACAAATATTATTCAACTAATAAAATAAGTCTAAATGATGAAAATAATATTGTTCATGAAGTATTTATAATTTTAGACATTGACATATTGTCTAACTCAATCCTTGCATCGTAAGGAGAATAGTTCTAGTTTTTATTAAACGTCCACGATATTACATGAATAATGAAAAAATAATAATAAAATTATTTACTTTAGAGTGCTTGGCTGTGATTTGTTGTGCATTGTGTTGTTTTATGCGAGTTTTTCTCTTGAATTATTTTATAATTTGCCATACTTCAATTAACAAAAATACTTAGACTTATGATGATTGATTATTCTAACATTTGTGGTTCTCCATTTTATGTATCCTTAATGCCTGAAGATGTTTTTTTTACTCTTGACGTTTCCTCCAGATTATTTTCATTTTCTTATTTTTTCTTTTCAAGGCACATTTTTGGATGGGTTGTAATTTGACATCCATATAAACAAAATGCCAATCAGCTTATCAGTGTAATATAAATGCCAATCAATCTTTAAAAAACCCTAAAATGCTGCAATAGAGTGATTTGTATGATTTGGTATAATCTTAGCCTTAAAAAGTATTTATTCATTAGATCTAAGCTAGCGATTTTAAAATTAAGATATACCTTTATTTTTATTTTAAAAAATGCCTCATGATTCCGGATACACATGATAAGGAATAGATGGTAATCCTATTATCTTGAGGGGACTGTTATATTTATTCATTAAATCTAAACTATAAATTTTAGGGGTTTTTAAAAAAAAAAAATTACCATATCCAAGTAAAATACCCTTTTATTTTAAATTTTGAAAAAAATCCTCATAATTTCGGTTATATGTGATAAAGGATTTGTAATAATACTATTATCTAAAAAAATCCAAGAAGTTAAAAAAAAAACGTGATCATCTCTGGAAAATCCTAACATGCTGCAACAGGACTTGTTTGCAAGATTTGGTGAAATCTCAATGATAAAAATTATTTATTCATTAAACCTAAGCTATCAATTTTGAAGTAAAAATATCTCTTTATTTTTATTTAACAAAATCCCCTATGATTTCCGATATACGTGATAAAAGATATATGATAATTCTATTATATAGGAAGAAAAAAAGCTATGTAGTTACATTTATTCATTAAATCTAAACTACATATTTTAAAGTTAAAAAAAAAAATCCTACCCTATCCAAGCTAAATACCCTTTTTTTATTTTTTAATAAATCCCTCATTATTTCAGCTATATGTGATAAAAGATACATGCTAATTCTATTATCTAAAAAACATCCCCAAGCAGTAAAAAAAAAAGTGATAATCTTTGGAAAAGCCCTAAATATTGCAATGAGACTGATTTGTGATATTTGGTGCAATCTCAGCCATAAAAATTAGTCGTATATTAAATCTATGACATCAATTTTGTATCTTTAAAAAGAAGGTATCCTCTCCAAATAAAACATCCCTCTATCATTATTCTTTAAAAAATGGCCACAATTTAGTTATACATGTGATAAAGGATATACAATAAGTCTATTATCTACAAGGTAGTCATCTATTAAATGTAAGATGCCTATTCTAAATCTTTTTAAAAAAGGTACCTTCTTCAAATAATACATCTCTTTATTATTGTCTTCTAAAAAAGTACCCTTTATTCCAGTTATGATCCATATTGCATTTCATTTGACCAAATAAAGGTGAGAAATCCATGTAAATGTGCCCAATGGATGTTGAAGACAATTCTTTCCAAAGATGAACCAAGAGAGAGAAAGAATTTCCAAAATAGAAGATAGCCTCTAATGAAGATGAATCATTACTTGAAATAGGTAACCAAGAGATAATCAACCCACCTTCTAAACCTCTAAAGGCTTAGCACCAACGATTAGATTAAAGAGAAGAACTCAAATCACCACCCTCCTTAGAGAGATTAAAAAAATTAAAATTTTGAGTAAGCACCAAGCTTGAAGTTCTCATATCATTCATCAAGTCTAAATTTTCATGGAGATAATTAGGTCTCTAAATACCTAATTAGAGGAGAAATTTGCTATACATAAGCGGGCCAAGTGGGCCAATAGGAGACATACAAAATTATCCTAGAAAAATATATCAAGATACTTAAGATAATTACAATCAAGATGAACTGTATTTTTCAGGATTCATCCTCCATCATCTAGAGAGCTTTGAGAAGGTTCTACTCCACCAAACAAAGTCCGTCTAATTGAAAAATCTTTCTTTGTGTATGAAAAATCATTCCATGCTGATTAATCTCCAAAATTACAGCTGTAACTTACTCAATTAAGTCCATAATCAAAAGTGTGCATTTTTTAATCTTAAACCAACCCTTGCTAGGTCTTTAGTCCACAACTTTCTCAATACTTGAAGTTTGAGTATGATTCAAGATTTGTTGGAAAATAGATATCTGGGGCTTTCCATCCATTTATAATTTACAGAAATTAGAGCTCATTTGCCTTGTCAAAACTGAGCTAGAAATAAGTTGAAGTATTCTTCCCAGAAAACTAAAAATGAGCTAATGAGGTGGTTTTGGGAGGATTGAGTGATTAAACTCCTTATTTAGGGCTACTAGTTACCCAACTACTTTTCCTGAGCTTATTTAAACCTTCTTTAGGGTCCTAAGTTAATATTGACCTAGGGGGACCTAATCTTTGACCTAGGATCAACATTGGACCAACTTGGTTCAAGGCCCTTATTAGCAAGAGTAGGCCTAAGCTCGTAATTTGCTCCACATCAACCCCTCCCCCTTGAAGAGAATTTGTCTACAAATCCTCATTGTGTTCTTAATCATCTTCAAGGTAAGGAGTGAGATCCCTAACATTAAAGGTGGCCGATATTTGCATATCTCCCGGAAGCTCAATCTTGTATGTATTCTCTCCCACCTTTTGTACCACCTTGATGGACCACCTACTCTAGCCATGAGTTTGTTCTTTCTTCTTCAAGGGAATATTTCCTTCCTCGAATGCAAACACACAAGATCACCCAGTTTGAACTCAAGGTGTTCGCGGTTCTTATTGGCCTTATGCTTGTATTGCTCATTCACATTCTCAATTTGTGCCCTTACTTGCTCATATAGCCTCTTCATCTCCTTAGCTCTTGCTTCAACCTTAAAAATCACCACTGATTCTTGAGAAATAGGATTAAGATCAATGGGAGTAAGGGGGTCAAGAAAATTGCACACTTCAAAGAGGGAGTGGGAGGTAGCATAGGAATGAGCCCTATTGTAGGCAATTTCAGCATGAGCAAGTTTGATATCTCAATTCCTTAAACTCTTACTCACCATACCACTTAGCAAGGCTGTGAGAGTTTTTTTCGTCACCTCCATTTGTCCATCGGTTTGAAGATGGCAAGTAGTGCTAAAGAGCAACTTGGCCCCCACGAGCCTTCATAGGGATCTCTTAAAGTGAGATAGAAATTTGGCATCCCTATTAAAGACAATGGTTCTTAGAATACCATGGAGCCTCACAATTTCTTGAAAGAAGAGGTCTACAATGTAGATAGCATAAACACTCTTGTTGCATGCAACGAAGTGAGCTATCTTAGATAATCGATCCACCACTACTATAATAACGTCTTTTCCTTGGAGAGTTCTTGGAAGGGCCATAATGAAGTCCATGCTAATATCATCTCAAGGCCTTGAGGGGATTGGAAGAGGAGTGTAGAGGCCTTGATGGAAATGACTCTTAACCATGTAACAAGCGTTGCATCTTGTCATCACCTTGTGAACATCTCCACCCATCTTAGGCCAATAAAAATGCTCCTTGAGTTTCTCAAGGATCTCGTTAATGCCAAAGTGACCGGCAAAGGCTCCTCTATGAGCTTCCTTGACAATCAAGTTCCTTAGAGGACTTTTGGGGATGTAATGCAAAGCTTGTTTCCTTTGAAGAGGAAACCATCATGTAAAGTGAAAGAGCTAAAGTTAGAAGGATTCTCTACCACTTCCTTGAAGTTTTCATCCTCATGGTATAGAGAATGAAATCTAAGAACCTTGGCTTCAAGGACTGAAAGGAGAGTATATCTCGTTGACAAGGCATCGACCATAATATTCTCTTTCGGACTCTTATGCTTACAAGAGAAGATGAAAAATTAAAGGAACTCAACCCACTTGGCATGTCTTGTGTTCAATTTGTGTTGATCATTGATGTAGGACAATGCCTTATGATCGGAATAAAGCATAAAGGTCTTAGGCTTGAGGTAATGCCTCCAATATTCCAAAGCCCTAATAATAGCATAGAATTCCTTGTCATAAGTGGAATAGTTAAACCTCGAACCATTCAAATTCTCACTAAAGAAATCTAGAAGGCGCTTAGCTTGAGTGTGAATTGCACCAAGCCCAATGCCACTAGCATCGCACTCAACTTCAACTAGAAGATTGAAGTCAGGAAGAGCTAAGATAGGAGCTGAGCAAAGCCTATACTCAATGGTTTCAAAGGCCCTTTGGGCAACTTTTGTCAACTCAAAGCTTCCTTTCTTCATCCATTCGGTCAAAGGAGATAGAATAGAGGTAAAGTCTTTGATGAGTTAGTGATAGAAAGAGGCTAACCCATAGAAGCTTTGCACTTTTGTGATGGAGGTGGGAGTAGGTCAACTCTTGATAGCGTCAACTTTAGATTCATCAATTTAAATTTCCTCACCGGACACACACACACACACACACACACACACACACACACACGCACATGTGTGTGTGTGTGTGTGTGTGTGTGTGCACATATATACATACATATATATATGTATATGTGTGGGGGTGTGGGTGTGTGTGTGTGTGCGCATATATGTATATGTGTGTGTGTGTGTGTGTGTATATATATATATATATATATATATATATATATATAAAATACTCCCCCATAACAGTATTAATGACCAAACTGTAAAAAATTATAATGATCTATTTTATATTTTATCGTCTAAAGATGGTTTTATAATGAAGTTAAATGATAAAAAATAATGAATGTTTATAGTATTATTTACTAACTTATTTCACATTATAGGCACATCTTCATAATTCTCTTTAGAGATCATACTACTGTGGAACATTTGTCGTTCTTCATGAGGATACATGGGTTGTTCTACATGTAATAACGATACAATTCGATGCAGATGTAGCATTGGTACTATACTTTCATCACTTTTTATATCATTTGTTATTTGATTAAGAATTACTAGCAATTTCATATTCATACTTTTTCTAGTGATATGGAGACCTTTCGCTATACGCTATTTTAGATGATTACTTAGACAAACCATAGGTATTTATTATTGAGCTTCCATGCCACCATGAAATAAAAATGTCTATCATTCTTATTACGGTGGTCAACTAGGAGGAAGATGTTTTCCACTTGAAGAATACCAAATCCAAGTGCACCAACAAACAAAAATAGCGCACATAAACTTCGTTATATCAATGTTCACAATCAAATGATTGCCAAAAAAAATTAACCTCTACACAGGTACAAGAAGAAGAAAAGAAGTCTTCGTCATCCTGCTCCACTTATTAAGTTATCATCACATCATTTACCATGACCTTTATCTTCATATGTATTGTCGTCATATGTTTCCTACATTATTAATTTCAGTTGTTACGTATGAAGTTGACAACCTTTTTTTTTTTTAGTAGCCACTTATTGTCCTATCTTTTCTAAGTTATAATATCAATTATGTATAGTGGTAATTTTTTTATTTTTTCAATAATGCATATGTTCTAAAGATCTATTTTATCATGCACTATACATAGTACGAGTCTACACTAATTTATATAATAACAATTACATTTTCTCAAATTCCTTCTTATAACCTTTTTATGTATGCAAGGGTTATGAGATTCATTATATACTAACTATTAGCTACACATTGTATGAATTAAAGGTAAACTCAATACTAAAAGTTGTTTATAAATTTATAAAATTTTGTAATTAAGTGTTTAAAATAGTTATCGGTTGTTGAAAGATATTCTTATTGGACAAGCAAATGTCAACATAAAAAAAGAATGACAAGCTATTGTAATCATATTGTTTTATTGTAGTCATATTGTGTTTTATACCATATGGATTGTAATTGACATTATTGTTGTAGAAAATCATTATTCAATAGTTTTGTTAAGGCTTGAGCTTTTTAGTGGTATTATTTGTGATACTTTATAGTTATAACACCGTTTAAAACATTTTCGGTATAAGTATTTCTTTAATAGAAACATAAATAAATTGTGTAGAAAATTACACGTAGGAAAACTAATTACAACTTATTATACATGACATGTATATAACGAGTGTCAAAATGAATACGTTACATGCTTTCAAATTGTCGTTGTAAATATGATGGCATTGTTTTATTGGATTTACTTATATGTGCTCTCTAAAATTGATTATATTTTAAATTCATCACATGAATTCGTTTTTTGGTTATTATAATGATAATTTCGGAGAAAGTAAAGAGGACTGATAAGGTTGACACTAAGGCGGCTTGATATGATTTATGTTTTGTGAGCAAAAAAAGGAGTGCACTAATGAATATGCTCTCTAAAATGTCCTGCAATATTGTTTAATGTCTACTTTTTTTTTTTAAACAGAATCATCTATAGCATTTGTTTCTCTATTTCTGATATTGCATCAATTAGTTATTTATAGTGTCATTATGTACATCTAATATAGTTTATTTATGTATTATATTTTATATCGATTTTGCTAAACATGCTGTGAACCTACATCGATGGTAAAATTTTAGTTAGATTTTTGCGATACTTTTCACAAATTTTCATTTGGATTTTTGCGATACTTTTCACAAATTTTCATTCATGAATCAAGAATGTTACAAATATTGAAACTATAATTTAGATATGAATACATGAATATTAAGAGCAATTGTAATGACAATTCCAAATTTTGGAACTATACCCTACCACATCAACAAAAATCCCATCTTTTAAAACTTGCATCATTTCACTTCTCTAACTCATGAAACGCTAGCTTGAATCCCCAATAAACCATTTGTCATGGATCCACCTCATAGCATACAATTCTTTTTTTTAAAACCACTGTTAGGACCATGAACCTGACCCCTGGGTGTGGTCCCTCACGAATGGTTGGACCCGCTATGTTGCTGTGTTTTGTATTTGGATCAGACTTTTATTTTCAATAGAATATGGACTAGATTGCAACAGAAAAGGGGGAGGGGCCTAGCGCAGAAGGCTAGGCAGTAGCCTTGATCCCGAATCCTAGATGGGATCCTGGGCTAGGTGGCAGGCCTAGTATTACGGTCTAACTCCCAAGCAGTCTCTCTAGCTGAGCCAAGAGAGGCTCAAGAATTGGGCGGAATTCCTAGAGTAGTATAGAATACAGATTTCTGGCTTAACCATAACTATTGTCGGGAACCCTTAAGCTGCTCATCCCGAAAATATTTAACAAAATAAAAAATATAAAAAATAGTAAATAGAGCTGCCGGTGAGTTTTTAGGAAAACTTATAAACTGAATCTACTTTCTAAAACGAACCACATACTGGAAGAGATGTTGAAAGGGACAAAGAGGTTCGCTTGAGTAAGGTTTTCAAAAGATTCCCGAACAGTCCTTAGGGTGGTGACCACCTAATTCTATAGGCTCAAACCAAGGATTCAGGCTTCGGGGTGATGATACGATGTCGTGATAGAGTGCATCCTGTCATCACCTATCGTCATTGACGACCTCTACTAATCAACACAAGAAATTGAATTCTACTTGCACTCAAAACGGCAAGCACACAACATATTATGATCAACCAAAAATATTAAGAAGAGCAATGTCAGTTCAAAGAAATCCAAAGAAGCAAAAATTATAGGGGGTAGCATCTAAGCTAAAGATTACATCTTCAATTACCAAGGACTAAATAAAACAATAAAACAATAAAAGGAAAGAGGGAGAGATAGAAAGAAGGATGGTTAAGATCACGCGCTTAGGGTAATCCACCTGATTTGTTTGGAAACCCCCAACAGATTGATGCCTCTGTCCTGGTCAACCAATTTCTCACCTTTAATGTCTGTATAATCTCATCACATGATGTGTTTCTCTCAACATTTTTTTTCAGTCCCCTTCTTTCCAATTTTTCGAGTTACTTTCATATCAATTTTTGGTATTTCCTTCCTAATTTGTTGATAATGTTTTATTGCATTTAACCACTGTGGATACCCCCTCTTATAGTGCACCCCCTCTTATAGTGCTTAGAGGGTGATTCGAGTAATTAGAAGAATTAGACCTAATCCCACTCTTAATGGGCCTAATCCAAACGAACTAGCCAATCCGGATGAACACTACTTGCTGAAACCCTTCCTAGACACAGAATAGGAAACTGAAGAACTCGCCCGGTTAAAGCCTATTGGGCTGGCCTATCCTTGTTCTTTTTTTGTATTCTTTTCGCTTTTTCTTCTCTTCTTTCTTCCTTTTCCAAACTCGAATTGAAGATTAATATGTTGGGCCCCAAACATAAGTTGGTATATACTTTTTGTCATCGGGCATTTAAAAATAAGACGCCATTTTCAGGCATCTACAACCTCATAAATAATATTTTTTTTGGTGAAAACAGGAAAAACAAAAAAATAAAAAAAAAGACAAACAAATTGGAACTCAACTTTGAACGACAAACCAATTCAAAGCACAGGGCAATAGCAATAGAACCAACACAACATGTAATGCATGTGGAACTGGGGGCCCAGGTGGAATGCATTTCACTTATTGGAGGTGCTCTAAACAACTTCATGCAATGTATGAGTTTAAAACTATTTATTCAAAAATTTTGAATGAAACCTTTTCAAAGGAAAAATTGAATAAAATGTTCATCTCAAATATGTTAAGGATTTTTTTGGGGATCAAACAAACATGTTGGACTTGTTATTTGATAACATTCAATTCTTCAATTATGTTGTACGGACGTTTTGTCATGAGAGCATTAGTGCTTGATGAAATTATCTCCATTGATCCGATTGCCATTTTGCGATGTTAGGGTGATTTGGTTTGTTCGTTGGCAAGAATTTGCGTGAATTGAATTTGCTGAGCTGGTGATTGTGGAAGGGGACGGTATACTTCTAATTTTTGGAAAATACCTAAATCTTCTTTTGGGTTTTGTTTTGATTCCTTTCACTGATGACTAATGAACTGATAAGCACAAGAAAGTAAAAGTTTGTGTGCGAATGCAATCCGTTTCGAGTTCTCTGTTTTGCAATTCCTAAATTAGTGTAGGGCTGCAAATTTCTCAAAAATGTTTTTCCTTGTGCTTCTTTAAATTCTTGATTGAAAAGGTGGTAAGGTTGCAGGGTTTTTCACCTTCCTCATCACGCTTGCACTGGACCCATGTCGGTTTTCTTGCCTTTTTCTAGAGTAACTTATGTACATGGAGCTGTTCTTGGTTGGTGATTAATGCTGATCTGGGAAGCAATGATATTTGATTTGGGTTGGGAAACCCATAACGGGCCAACAAAAAATAATACGGTAAAAATAGAACATGACACAAGAATTTTTTCATGGTTCAGTCCCTTAATAGACCTATATTCACAATCCCAATTTGAACAGGATAAAATCTACTACATATTGTAACAATACAATGTAACTTTTGAAGGGAAAAGTTACAAATCCTCTCATCTCTTTCCTAAAGAATTGATTATACCACAATTGTTAATCAGATCAATAGGGTATATTTTTGGTATACTCCTCTCCCCTCTTTTGGTTTGTATACTCACTCTTTCATCCAATTTTAACTGGATCACTCAATCAAGTTGAAGCTTACTGCCTTCTAAGCTTGTTTTTGATGTGCCAAATGCAATGTAGCTCAACATCACTTATGGAGCATGCTAGCAAAGTAATATTGCAATTTGTTAAAGCCTAAAGCCACCTACCAAGGACTTTAAGTCAATGTCCCCATAATGTGAAAACTTTCATTTAATGGAAGGAACCACCATTTCAAAATTTTATTGACAAAATCTTGATTTTGTTATTAGCTTGAAGTCTTGCACCATCCCTCAAAGTCTATCTCTTTTTTTTTTCAATTCTTTCTTTTTCAATTAAAATTATTATTATTGTTTTTGTCCTCCAAATTGGAGGAAATACCCAACAATTTGTATAGGTCCTACCAACTTATTTTTGGATTAGCTGTGGTCATCTGGTCCTTTATGACCAAGGAAACTGCTTCCAGATTGTAGTGCCATTTTCATATGGGGTCATGTGTAGAACCAGCTTGATGCGTCCATCATCCACAGTTTTGTTTTCCTTTTTTTATTAAAGATCTTGGCCAATCATAAAGTAACGTTTGTAGTGTGTGTCACATAAAATTGTTGCTTGTTCCACATTTTTTCGACAATGCTATTTTACATTGGACTTTCCCCAGCTTTCAGGTCAGAGTCCTGGGAGATAAATTCTTTTCTCTATCTTGTAATTTACTGGAGCGCATCTTAGATGTTCTGTCTGTTCTACAGGTGTATGTGTTTATATCAATTTGAATTCATGCTTCTCTTTTACAAACGAACTCGAGTACAGCCAGCAAAGGAGTGGAGGTTCAATGGCAACGGGGCTTTTACCTGATGACCTACTACTGGAAATTCTAGTAAGGCTTCCAGTCCAGTCCTTACTCAGATTCAGGTGTGTTTCTGGGTTCTGGCAGATTTTCATTACAAGCCCTCTGTTCATCTCGGCCCGTATCCATCACAACAGCATGGCCAATAGCTATCGTGTCCTTGTGAGAACTTTCGAGCCAAAGGCAGATAAAAAGGTCCAGTATAAGTTGTGCCAAGATAATGAGTCGATGGATGAGATCATGACCATTGATTTTCCATTGGTGAGCCGACTTAATGATTTCTTCAGGATAGTGGGTTGTGTGAACGGACTGGTATGCTTGTCAGATGACATTGTGGAAGAAACAGATACACTGATTTTATGAAATCCATTAATTAGGAGATTCTTGACCCTTCCGCAACCCAATACGGACTTTGTCTCTGCGGACATGGGTCAATTAGTTTATGGTGTCGGCTTTGATTTATTAGCAAATGACTATAAAGTTGTAAGAATTCTGTACCATAGAAATTAGAATTTTGAGGCCAGTGATCTTGAGGCCTCAACTGCAATTTTCAGGCTCAGCAAAGGTTTTTAGGAAGTCAATAGTTCTGCTCCCCCGCCATTGCTTGATAGCCGCCAAGCTTACGTGAATGGGGTTATTCATTGGTTGGCATATAAAAGTTTCATTATGGGATTTGATGGTTCCAGTGAGAAGTTTAAAAAAATAATGCTTCCTAAATCCTTGCAGAATGCCAATGTTAGGAATCTAACCATTGCTCCTTGGTGTGGTTTGCTGTCCATATTTGAGACTGTGATTTGGTCTCGGGGGCTTTGTTTGTGGGTGATGAAATATTATGGCAAGGAAGAGTCATGGGTCAAGCAATTTGTGATTGAATGTCCAGCAATAGTGCGGAGTCTTGGAAGGAATGGCAATGTGATACTTGAGAACATTAGAGGTAGATTGATTTCATACAACCGTAAGACCAATCAAATTGAGGATTCTGAAATCCCTGTTGAGGGCTCCGTATGGGGTTTTCATATCAAATCTTACTTGAAGAGCCTCGTTCTTTTGGACCGGATGGATGCACAGCTTGTTCTTTAAGCAAGGCTGGATAATCATTGATCTCATGTGCAAGAAATAAATGCAAAGCAGCGAAAATTTCTTTGTTTTCATGTGATGAAGATAGGCGTAATGATCATTAATCAAATATTACGTGGTTTTCATATCAAATCTTACTTCGGAAGCCTAGTTCTCTTGGATCCAATGGAAGCACAGCTGGTTCTTCAATAAAGGCTGGATAATGATTGATCTTATGCACATGAACAAAATGCAAAGAAGCAAAGATTTCTTCTTTTTCATCTGATGGAGATATGCGTAGCGATCATTGATCGAATATTACAGTTTATTTTGGCTTTCCCTGCAGTTGATGTGGTTTAAGTAGGAGTACATAGTTCATGAGGATTAATTTGTTGTGCCCTAGTCCATATTTCAGTCTTGCCTTCATGTCCAGTATACAGACAATTGAAACTTGAAAGACTGATGGGTTAATGCTTGCTTTCAACTATTGATAGTAGCAGTGTAGCCGCTCGAACCTAAAACTTCTTGTTAACTATTTCAAACCACTTAATCACAAATTAATTAAGTTGGGTGCGGCATTTTAATTTCTCATTTAGTATATATATATATACATATATATATATATATATATATATATATATATATATATATATATATATATATATATATATATATATATATATATATACACAACATATATATATATATACACATTTATATACACACACACATATATATATATATATATGTTATATATATATATATATATATATATATATATGTACATATCTTGTATCGCAGGTTAAAACGACAACATGGCCTCGACAAGAACCTTGTAATGCTCCTTAAATAATTCCTTCAAGTTCTAATTAATATTTGAACGCCCGCATAGTAATAATAAACAAATACATAAGTAAATAAATAAGATAAATTTTGAGGTAATAATAATAAGAATAAATGAACAAACATAGTAATAATAATAAAAAGGAAATGAGAATGTCTTCTCCCAAATTTATATATCAAGGATGTGAAGTTAAATTTATCAGTCCTAGCTAAAAATTACTACTTCAACCATATATATATATATATATATATATATATATATAATATATATATATATATATATATATATATATATATATATATATAAACATATATATAATCATGTCAAAAATATATATATATATAGATATATGTATATAGGTAGTGAATGTAGTAAAGAAATAAATAAATAAAAGGGGATGGGATAATTATCGGATAAATCTAGAAAATAGGGGTAGGTGTCATGAAATAAAAGGGGGAAAAAAGGAAAGGAAAAAGAGTAACAAAAATTACTTAAATAAGATGGTTAAGTAATTAAGTAAACCCAATTAAAACAAAATCAAAACCCCCATTCTCTCTCTCTGCCCTCTGCCTGAGACCCTGAACCCCCCCCCCCTTTTATCTGCTGCTACTCGCCCCCTCTACGGTGTTCACCGCCGCCCACCGGCTGCCCTTCATCGCCGACCACCTCCGCTGACTACCGCTGGCCTGCGCCATCTTTAGCCTGCCCCTTTGTCCTTTCCTTTGAAGTGGTTTGATTGGTTTAGTGGGTTGAAAGGTGAGAAACCCTAACTCCCACTTAATCCAATTTTGATCTTTTATGCTAGAATCTTGATAGTAAATGGAGTAAATATTGTTGATGAGTGTTTATTTGTAAGTTTCTTGAATTATTTTGGATGCTGGATTGAGTTGTAAATTGAGAGAGGTGACGAGTGAGTGTTGAGTGAGGTGCTTGAATTTGAGCTGATTATGATGATTTGATAATAATTAATTGGTTCATGAAAAATTTAGAAATTTGTGGGTTATATATATATATATATATATATATATATATATATATATATATATATATATATATATATGTGTGTGTGTGTGTGTGTGTGTGCGTGTGTGTGTGTGTGTGTGTGTGTGTATGTATGTATGTATGTTATGCTTGTAATGTTTTGATTATGGGTTGATAATTGAGGTTAGGTCTTGGGTAATGATCAAGTTAATTATGCACGTTATAAATGTTCAAGTGAGTTGAGTGATGCTTAAATGGAGGAAAAATATGTACATGTATATGAGGTTAGTATGAGAGTTATGTTTGGCAATGTGAGTGTTATATTTTGATCACAATTAAGTAATTATGGGTTATAATTTAAATAAAGGTACAAGATTTATTTTGAATTGATTGATGGTTAAGCAAAAGGTAATGAGAAATTAGTTTGAAAATGTGTGTTGACATGGGTTAATAAGTGAGGTAAAGGGGTTGTGATTGAGCTATGAAAATAAGCTATTCGTGTTGCTCTCATTCGTGTTTAAATTAGTATTAGTTACAAATGAATGGAATTGATGAATTGTACATGTGTTGGAAATGTATGTGTAACCCCGGGTACGATGATTAAATTCCCTCGAACATGTCTACTTTAGTTATGTTCATTTTTTTTATTATGTTGCTTTGTTAGTGTTTGTATAAGAAATTATGCTGACTAGGTGAGTGTATACGCATAGCAGGTGTGTCGAGAATATATGTTGTGTGGGTTAGTTACCAAGTGGAGATAGAGGAAGAGAGGAAGAAAGGTGAATATAACAAATATGGGTATAAGAGAGCGTCGGAATTGACGGGACGAAAATTGGGGCCGAGTATGGTTTTAACTTTGAAATTGGGAATTAGTCGGTGGAAGGATCGGAAATTACAGTTGTGTCGAGAATTCGTTTAAGGGTTAAACATGTCAAGTCTATCTTTTGGATTGTACTCAAAACCAAACTCATATTATGACCTAGCCACGTCATGGCTAAATGGCTATCCCCATAATCGTGATCAATAGCGATAAATATAACCATGATAATAACAAGAATAATAATAATCCCAATAATAATAATAATAATAATAATAATAATAATAATAATAATAATAATAATAATAATAATAATAATAATAATAATAATGGTAACAACGATATTATCAATGTCAACAATAATAATGATCGATGACGTCATTAATAACGAACTCAAAATAAACCATACTCTTATGTTATTATTATACGTGTTAAAAGGGCCATTAGTTGAGAAAGGAAGAAGAACAAAAACCAAATAAAATGGAGTTTATTTGAATTAAAAATAATGGCTACATGCATGATAAAAAGAGAATTCATGAGGATTTAAATTATGTAAGAAACCAAGAAATTTAATAAAGCTTCCTTAACCTTTCACTAATCAAGGAAAAATTACGTATTTGGAGCAGAAGTGAAGTCACGTCGCTCGCTTCAAGCTGCCAACAAACGATTTTCAGTAAGAGAGAGAGACTTTCAAAGACCAGGTACGTACATTGCCTGTGCTCTTCGAAAACTCACATATTTCTTAAATTGTGCAAATTCAATATGATAATCATATAATGGAGCATTTTATGCAATGTTTTGTCACATAATCAAGTGGCCCCATCAATTATCAATCATCATGGCTTATGCCCTTCAATTTACCCGCGCGACTGCAACTCAAGCTCTCCGATCGGCCTGGGAGGTGTGTACCTATCTCAAGATCGCTACAAACGTCAACAGGGATCCACTTTCAGATAATAACCTACAAATCAGTTCTACTCATATATTCTCTCTCTCGTGTTTGCCAAACAAAACATTTTGAAATGCGGGCACCTAGCTATTGAAACTCCAAGTCTATTTTACTGCATAAGAGTGTACGTGCTGAGTTTCGGCTCATATTTCGAATGTTTTTGTATTTTCTGTTTTAGGTAAAATATCAATGAACAGTTTCCTTCCTGGTAAGCTACAAGGTAGCAAGAAATGAGCGAAAGTTGCAGTTTTGCAGAGCGTTAGCTAGCCAAGCGCTCACAGTGATTTATAGGCTAGCAACCTAAGGGCTTGCAGTAGGTATATACTTTGGGACATTAGGTTGGTTGGAATCTTGTATTGGTATGCTAAGTTATCAAGTGTACTATGGGTCAAATAGGTTGTCAAATGTATGTTTGTTCCCGATGTTTGGTGAATCAGGTGATGACGTGGATAACACAGTGTTACAGGTAGTTTCAGGTAGCCTTGTTCCGTTATGAAACGGCGATAATGCCTCCAATCAAAAAACTTCCGCTGCAAATCATTAGTAAATAAGTGATTAAGTTACAGTAACCAGGCATTAGAATTAGGGGTGTTACAGTTGTGGTATCAGAGCCAGGTTTGCAAAACACTATGAGCATAGGACGCTCGAGGTCCAGAGCCACTGGGAGTTATAGGGATGCTTATGAGTTGTGTTAGACTAGTGAAACGAAATGTTGACTAGGAGTTTATGCGTATGCGCACATCATAAGGATGTTTCAGTAAACATTTACCTGGCTTTGGTATTAGGATCAGCGGTACAGTTAATAATATCTTAAGAATTTCATCGTTATCAAAGTAGAGTGAGAAAGCAATCGGTATTTGTGGTAGTAAGCCTATATAGCTTGTTTGAGTTACAGATGCAGTTAAGTTTCTACTAGTGTGAGTGATCAATGACTGTTGTAACCCTAGCAATTTTCTTGCTTTTAAATTCCATTCCTCAAAATATAGACTCGGTCTTTCCCTCCTAAAGTGGGTCCAATCTTTTCCTTCAAAACTCTTTTGTCCCTATCTATTACCCTATGTTGGACATCGTGATTATCTTATATCTTATGATATTGGTACTTATGACTTTGACATTCAGCCACACTTTAGAGCCACCATTATAGTAGTAGTCCATCCTCTTACTCCTGTTACTGTTAGAGCTCCATAACCCTAAACCTATTTCCATTCATGCGAGGGGTCTTCTATTCTTGTCTATTTCATAAACAATATAACTTGTTCTGTAAGTTAACCTGCTAACTACTCAACCGGATTGAGATGGCATAGAATAATCGTGTTTGCCACTAATATGACTCAAGAACGGTCGACTATCTGTTGACTCTTTCATGATTCTTACCTGCAAACCACAATGCTGGTGGCCTTCTATTCTTGGATTCCTGAAAAGTCATAGCCATCTTTACTTTAGCCATCCTATGAAAATCACTTCTTTATTAATCATTTCTAACTTCGCTGTTTATTTCTTTCCTGGGCAATGACTCACTTGATCATAATCCTCATCACTCACATTCGTGGATATGTTCATTTTAAACGTCGAATTTAGATATAGCAAAATTTTGACTAGTCCAATGATGAAAAGCAGCATAGTTTGAAACTAATATTAATTGCCCAATGTGGCGTCTTCAGGGGCCTTGAAAACATGAGCACTGAAGTTGTACCGCATGGGTTAAGAAGTGGATTATCATTAGCATTAGAAATAAAACCCTCAATCATAGTGAAAATTAAGTTATGTCAAAAGGGTGATACCAAACTATAGACTTAGGCAAAATGTCATCCAAGGAAAGTCACCTGACTTTATAATACAAAAGACTGGAACCTTGAGGTTATGAAACCGGTTATTCCCAACAAAGAAGAATTGAAAGGAAGGTTTTATGAGGAGCCATACTGCTCGTTATTTGGGGGATCAAGGAGGAACAAAATGTCCAACGATCTAAAGCAATACTGTTGGTGGGATAACATAAAGAGAGAGATTACAGAGTATGTCGATAAGTGTTTGATATGTCAAAAGGCGAAAGCTGAACATCAGCGCCCTTTAGGCAAATTACAGCCTTTAGAGATTCCTACTTGGAAGTGGGATTTGATTTTAATGAATTTTATTATGGGCTTGCCCATCTCTGTTTCAAAGAAGAATGCTATTTGGGCCATTGTGAACAAACTCACCAAATCTGCCTATTTTACACCAATTCATGACACTTGGGGCGTAGAGAGACTAGCATAGTTATATGTTAAAGAAATAGTTCGCCTGCACGGCATACCAAAGGATATAGTGTCGGATCGAGACCAAAGATTTCAGGCTCGATTTTGGCAAGCTTTACAAAAGGCTTTTGGCACTAAGTTGAATTTTAGTAGTTCATACCACCCTGAGACTGATGGACAAATTGAGAGGATGAATCAAATTTTGGAAGATATGCCTAGGGCATGTGTACTTGACTTCTAAGGGAAGTGAGAAGATTATCTACCATTGGTGGAATTCTCCTGCAATAATAGTTATCAATCCACCATTAAAATGGCCCTTTTCGAAGCATTATATGGGAGAAAATGCATAACCCCATTGTGTTGGAGTGAGCTGGATGAGGCATTAACTTTAGGGCCTGAGTTAATTCAAGAAACCACTGAAATGATAAGAAAAATTCAGGAACATATCAAAGCAGCCTAAAGCAGACAGAAAAGTTATGCGGACAAAAGAAGGAGACCATTGGAGTTTCAAGTGGGAGATAAGGTATTTTTAAAAGTGTCCCCAGTCAAATGAGTTAGAAGATTCAACCTCAAGGGCAAGCTAAGCCCTAAGTATATTAGGCCTTATGAAATTATCGAGAAATTAAACCCGGTGGCTTATAGATTGGACTTACCCACAGAGCTTGAACATGTGCACAATGTTTTTCACATTTCACAACTCCAAAAATATGTTCCAGACCCAAATCATATCCTCATAACAGAGCCAGTAGAAGTTGCTGAAAACCTAATGCATGAGGCGCATTCTGTGCGAATATTAGACTACAGGGTTAAGGAACTTCGAAACAAAAGCATTCCTCTGGTTAAAGTTCTATGGGCTAACCATAACTCTTCTGAGGCTACATGGGGAACTGAGGAGGACATAAGAAGCAAATATCCATATCTATTTGAGGAACGGACAGGTTTCTTTTAAACAGCAAGTTTCGAGGATGAAACTTCTTTTAAGGGGGGGAGGCTGTAATGGCCCAAACCTAAAACTTCTCGTTAACTATTTCAAACCACCCTAATCACAAATTAACTAAGTTGGGCACCGCATTTCAATTTTGCATTTCAATTTCTTATTTTATGTGTGTGTGTGTATATATATACATATATATATATATATATATATATATATATATATATATATATATATATTGTATCGCAGGTTGAAACGACGACATGGCCTCGACAAGAACCTTGTAATGCTCCTTAAATAATTTCTTCAAGTTCTAATTAATATTTGAATGCCCGCATAGTAATATAAATTTTGAGGTAATAACAATAAGAATAAATGAACAAACATAGTAATAATAATAAAAAGGAAATGAGAATGTCTTCTCCCAAATTTATATCTCAAGGATATGAAGTTAAATTTATCAATCCTAGCTAAAAATTACTACTTCAACCATATATATATATATATATATATATATATATATATATATATATATATATATAATATATATATATGTATATGTATATATATAAACATATATATAATCATGTCAAAAAAAATATATATATAGATATATGTATATATGTAGTGAATGTAGTAAAGAAATAAATAAATAAAAGGGGATGGGATAATTATGAGATAAATCTAGAAAATGGCGGTAGGTGTCATGAAATAAAAGGGGGGAGGGAAAGGAAAAAGAGTAACAAAAACTACTTAAATAAGTTGGTTAAGTAATTAAGTAAACCCAATTAAAACAAAATCAAAACCCCCATTCTCTGTCTCTGCCCTCTGCCTGAGACCCCGACCCCCCCTTTTTTATCTGCTACTGCTCGTCCACTCTACTGTGTTCACCACCGGCCACCGACTGCCCTTCACCGCCGACCACCTCCGCCGACTACTGCCGCCCAGCGCCACCTTCAGCCGGCGCCTTCGTCCTTTCCTTTCAAGTGGTTTGATTAGTTTAGTGGGCTGAAAGGTGAGAAACCCTAACCCCCACTTAATCCAATTTTGATCTTTTTTGCTAGAATCTTGATAGTAAATGGTGTAAATATCGTTAATGAGTGTTTATTTCTAAGTTTCTTGAATTATTTTGGATGTTGGATTGTGTTGTAAATTGAGAGAGGTGATGAGTGAGTGTTGAGTGAGGTGCTTGAATTTGAGTTCATTATGATGATTTGATAATAATTAATTGGTTCATGAAAAATTTAGAAATTTGTGGGTTATATATATATATATATATATATATATATATATATATATATATATATATATATATATATATATATAATATATATATATATGTTATGCTTGTAATGTTTTGATTGTGGGTTGACGATTGAGGTTAGGTCTTGGGTAATGATCAAGTTAATTATGCACATTATAAATGTTCAAGTGAGTTGAGTGATGCTTAAATAGAGGAAAAATATGTACATGTATATGAGGTTAGTATGAGAGTTATGTTTGGTAATGTGAATGTTATATTTTGATCACAATTAAGTAATTAGGGGTTATAACTTAAGTAAAGGTACAAGATTTATTTTGAATTGATTGATGGTTAAACGAAAGGTAATGAGAAATTAGTTTGGAAATGTGTGTTGACATGGGTTAATAAGTGAGGTAAAGGGGTCGTGATTTAGCTACGATGATCAAATTTCCTTGAAATTGTCTATTTTAGTTATGTTCATTTTTTTTATTATGTTGCTTTGTTAGTGTTTGTATAAGAAATTATGCTAACTAGGCGAGTGTATACACGTAGGAGGTGTGTCGAGAATATATGTTGTGTGCGTTAGTTACCAAGTGGAGATAGAGGAAGAGAGGAAGAAAGGTGAAGATAACGAGTATGGGTATAAGAGTGCGTTAGAATTGACGGGATGAAAATTGGGGCCGAGTATGGCTTTAACTTTGAAATTGGGATTTAGTTTGCGGAAACACCGGAAATTGCGGTTGTGTCGAGAATTCGTTTAAGGGTTAAACATGTCAAGTCTATCTTTTGGATTGTACTCAAAACCAAACCCATATTGTCACCTCGCCACGTCATGGCTAAATGGCTATCCCGGTAACCGTGATCAATAGCGATAAATATAACCATGATAATAACAAGAATAATAATAATCCCAGCAATAATAATAATAATAATAATAATGGTGATAATAATGGTAACAACGATACTATCAATGTCAACAATAATAATGATCGATGACGTCATTAATAACGAACTCAAAATAAACCATACTCTTACGTTATTATCATACGCGTTAAAAGGGTCATTAGTCGAGAAAGGAAGAAGAACAAAATCCAAATAAAAAGGAGTCCAATTGAATTAAAAATAATGGTTATATGCATGACAAAAAGAGAATTCAAGAGGATTTAAATTATGTAAGAAACCAAAAAATTTAATAAAGCTTCCTTAATCTTTCACTAATCAAGGAAAACTTATGTATTTGGAGCAGAAGTGAGGTCGCATCGGTCGCTTCAAGCTGCCAACAAATGATTTTCAGTAAGAGAGGGAGATTCTCAAAGATCAGGTACGTACATTGCCTGTGCTCTTCGAAAACTCACATGTCTCTCAAAATATACAAATTCAATATGATAATCATATAATGCAGCATTTTATGCAATGTTTTGTCATATAATCAAGTGGCCCCATCAATTATCAATCATCAGGGATTATGCCCTTCAATTTACCAACGCGGCTGCAACTCAAGCTCTCCGATCGGCCTGGGAAGTGTGCACCTATCTCAAAATCGCTACAAACATTAACAGGGGTCCACTTCCAGATAATAACCTACAAATCAGTCTTACTCATATATTCTCTCTCTCCTCTTTGCCAAACAAAATGTTTTGAAATGCAGGTGCCCAACTATTGAAACTCCAAGTCTATTTTACTGCATAGGAGTATACGTGCTGAGCTTCAACTCATATTTAGAATATTTTTGTGTTTTCTGTTTTAGGTAAAGTATCAATGAACAGTTTCCTTCCTGGCAAGCTACAAGGTAGAAAGAAATGAGCAAAAGTTGCAGTTTTGCAGGGCGTTAGCTAGCCAAGCGCTCATAGTGATTTATAGGCTAGCAACCTGAGGGCTTGCAGAAGGTATATTCTTTGGGACATTAGGTTGGTTGGAATCTGGTATTGGTATGCTAAATTATCAAGTGTACTATGGGTTAAATACGTTGTCAAATGTATATTTGTTCCCAATGTTTGGTGAATCAGGTGATGACGTGGATAAAACATTGTTACAGGTAGTTTCAGGTAACCTTGTTCCGTTATAGAACAGCAGTAATGCCCCCAATCAAAAGACTTCTACTGCAAATTATTAGTAAATAAGTGATTAAGTTAGAGTAACCAGGCATTAGAATTGGGGGTGTTACAAGCAGAATAATAGTAAAATGTCTTATTAAATTGTTCCCTACCTCTTTTATTGGAGTAGTATGCAATGAACACTTCAAATGCAGTGGTAAGAGAAAATCACCTACTATAATAACGTTGTGAGGGTAAGATTGCTTAAGTGGTGACATCTAGTCACCCCTTTGATTCTGGTGTAATGGTTTGTTACGGTATTGTAAGTATGGTTCAGTTCATGCATGTTTTGCAGTATCTAGTGTGTATTTGATGAATGCATCTGAGGTGCTTTGGAATTGTATGCGGTGATTTTTTTCTTATCAACTTTTATTTGGGATAAGGATAATGTTATGACTGTAATTATCACTCTTAAACTAAGGGATAAGGATAGGAGATTCTAGAGAGAAACAAGCAAAAAGTTTCATTTAATTTCAAGGTTCGAAAATGCAAGATCTGAATTTTTACAAGGGTATAAACACATATAAGTAACTATGGCAATTTGGCATCCTTATCACTAGCTTCTGGCCAACCAGTAGGTTTATAAGAACTCTTAGCAAATGAGGTTAGAGAATCACAATCACCGACAAGATGTTAGCAAATGTACAATCAAATTCAAAAGAAAAGGGGGACTATTAGCTAGAAAACAATCGGCTGTAATTCAGCATTTTCCTCAGCCAACCCAAATGAAGGCATATGTTGAGAATTATCAAGGTATGACAAGTATGGGATGTCTTCTAATAGCCCAATGAATTTATCCACAAATTTTCCACTAAGTGATCGAGCACACTCTATAATAGTAATAAAACAAATGTACATACATATACTGACCTTTGTCCATTTTTCTCCTTCTAGCTTGAGATATACTTAAAATTTAAAAGTGATCACATCTTGTTTGAAACTATACTTCTATGCTAGCCATCCATAACTAAATCATCAAATGTGGAGCACATTTGGTTATAAACAAAGTTAAAAATTGACTATGAAACTAGAAATCCTGAATAGCTTATGCGAGAAGCTTTATTTGACATAATTCACCACTGATAACTAAATTATAATCCCTAATGACATCATGAATGCAAATTAAACTTATTGAGGAGTCCAAGTCTCATGAATTCCATCCAAATTGATCCAATTTTATCTAAAAATTAACCATCTTTGAAAAAATATGCGCAAGGTTTGCTATGAAAGCTTAGTCTGATATTGACATTGAAATGGTGATTAGGTCGGTAGTTTGGGAACTTTGTTTGCATCAACAACCACCCCACGTCATGACAACAAAGCAAAAGTACTCAAAAAAATAACAACAATGCTTAAGAAATAAAAGGGGTATAAGATCAAAATTTCTAGATAGTGAAACAAGGGCATAAGGAATTCCACCCTTGCAAGATTTAGATAAGTTTGCAGCAAGCCATTTAGTTGGTTAAGTCACATTAACAACACTTATCTTCTATCGGTAAGCAACATGTCATTCTTCGTCATTCACATTCTCCATATAACTGTAAAGAATATGACTGTTCAAAATCTCTTTCTTGTGCTATTGAAAATTTGCTGACTTGTCCAAAAAGAATTAAAGGTCTCCCAGAATCCTAGGTTTATTTCTTGTGCCATTGCAAAAATTATTGAATTGTCTAGGAAAATTTGCTGACTTGTCAGAAAGAAGGGTTTCACAAGTTATCAGTCATAAAGTAGAGCAAATCGTACACAAGATTGTCAACGCACACATTATTCTTTTTTCATAAACGGGGTCTTTTGTGTCCAATCTCCCTGAAAGTGTTAGGAAGAACATAAATTCAACCTTTGGAAGGACAATCCCTTTCCAAATTGTTATATAAGATTAACCACCTCAACATGATGATTGTTTAGGCTTTCTGCCTTTTCAATCAACTTTTTGATTTTAAACTTTTCAGGCCTATCCCAAGTAACTTCATTCCACTTTGCCTTCACTAGAAACACTTGCATCAATAGGTTGAGAAGAAAATAATGTTCTTGTTGCTTTACTTCATTTAAATGTTTTCTCCATGTCAATGTCTATTTCCAACTCTCTCATTCAAAATAGACAATGTTATATACCAATTTTGTTGTGTAGACTATATGAATAAACTAGGAAATTCATCTTTTCAAACTTTTTCCCACTAGCCATGGGTCTTGCTAAAGTTTTGTTTTGCTTCCATCATGTAGCTCGATCCTTAAACAAGTAAAAAGCCTTCTTTTTTACCAAATCTTCACTTCTTAGTTTCTTGATATCGTCCAATGCCCTTGGGGTTAAAGTACGTGCTCTGTTTGGTAATAAATTTTAACTCTCATAGTGCTGATGTAACCATTCTAATCCCATATGTTTCTTCCAAAGCATATCTCCATCACTATTTAAATAATAGTGTTACATTATTTATAATTACTAGTTAGGGCCCGCGCGTTGCCCCGGAATTAAATTTTTGAATAAGCAAATGGTACTTTGAAAGTATTGCCAAATAATTGTGAGGTCGACGTCAATCCATTGATATGGACAAGTAATGAATATTTCAATCCAACTCGAAGAAATAGGGGCAAGTAGTGAAATCAAATACACTGCAAATGTTTGGGCATGATATTTGATTGAAAGCCTTACAACTGCAAAAAAATATACTACAAACAGTTTACCAAGAAGGAGAGGGGATATTACTAAAGACTTCCTGGTTGACAATATTTTTCGAAGCATTATTAGGCACATTGTTCTTGTTCACAATCAAGAACCATAACCTCAATGGCAAGGTCACATGTGATGTTGAAACATAAAGTCCGCCATGGCAGAAGACCACCTTGGAAAGACATACTCCACTATAGTTTACTGTCCGCCTTTGGCTATTTAATGGTCTAGCACGTACCTGCGCATTGCATTGGATTTAGCTTTTCAGTGCATATATATATATATATATATATATATATATATAATATATATATGATATATATATATATGTATGTATGTATATGTATATGTATGTAATGTATGTATGTATATGTATGTATGTATATGTACGTATGTATGTATGTATATAGTATATGTGTGTGTGTGTGTGTGTGTGTGTGTGTGTGGTGTGTGTGTGTGTGTGTGTATTATGTATGTATGTATGTATGTATGTATGTATATATATATATATACATACACACACACACACACGCATACATACATGCATACATACATACGTACATACATACATATGTGTGGTGTGTGTGTGTGTGTGTGTGTGTGTGTGTGTGTGTGGGTGTGTATAATACATATATACATATATACATACATATATATACACACACACACACACACACACACACACATATATATATACACCACACACATATATACATACACACATACATACATACATACATATTCTATAGATATATATATATATATATATATTATATATATATATGTATATATATACATGCATACATATGTACATACATATGTACATACATACATACTTACTTACTTACTATATATTATATACACACAACACAATACATACATATATATACGTATATATTATATATATATATATATATATATATATATATATATACATATATATAATATATACACACACATATATATATATACACATATATATATATATATATATATATATATACACACACAATATAATATATATATATATATATATATATATATATATATATATATATATATATATATATATATATATTTGGTTGAAATGGATGAATATCATTACCACAAAAATAGTTTTATGCACAAGCATAGGGACTAGTTAAGTAGTCCATCTACAAACGACGAGAAGGTACAATTTAAGGAGTTAAGAAAGCGAATCCGCTGCCTAATGTGGAACTTGATCATGCATACGGTTTGCTGTGCGGGGACGCGGTGTTTCTTAAACAGGAGTTGATTCCAGGCATACCATATAAAATAAATAATGGCTGCGAAGATGGCACAAGAGATTTGCTTTTGAGCCTTAGGGGCTTTGGATCTGATCATGGATGCTATCATATCTTTATGTGAGTACACCGTGCTGCGTATTAGGAGGGGCCACCATAGAAGAATGGAGTCCCACACTTCCCTAGCATACAGGCGGGCAGAAAAGAGATGGGTGTCATCTTCAGCGCCCCCGCTACATAACGAACATTGGAGGTCACTCTGATGGACGAATCTGTTTAGGCGCACTTTAGTGGGCAAACGATGCTGGACATAAATCCAGGCGATGAACGCATGACGCGGGATGGAGGCTCTCGCCCATATCACTCTGTCCCAGGAGACCTTGGTACCTCCCATGAGCCATTTGTAGCCAATATTGACTTTGTAAGCAATCTTACCCTGGAACTGCCATTGTTGAGGGGTGAGGCAACCGGTCTTGAAGAGCTCCTTCATGGCGCAAATCTTTTTCCATGTCCAACTACAGTCGGGGGGTGGAGAATAATCCCACCATTCCTTGTCCCTTAGATAACGGCCATGAACCCATTTAACCCACAGAGAATCCTTTTTATTAGCTATGGCCCATACAAGTTTGGCTATCATGGCTTTGTTCCAGCTTGCAAAGTCTTTGATTCCAGTGCCTCTATGCTTCTTAGCTTTGCAGGTGGTGGCCCAGGAGATATGCGGGACCCTTGTGTGGTCTTCCGTCCCGCCCCACAAGTAATTTCTGCAAAGGGCAGTTAATTTGTCAAGTACATTTTGGGGGAGGAGGAACATGGATGCCCAGTAGTTGAACATTCCAAAAATGACACTGTTGATAAGCACACCTCGGCCTACGAAAGAGAGGTTCCTCGTGGCCTAAGTGCGGATCCGACCTGTGATTTTCTCCACCAAGGTGCTGCATTCCAGTTTAGTGAGGCGACTCGCGGTGATAGGGACACCAAGGTAAGTCATGGGAAGGGTGCCCTCTTAGAAGCCACTGGCTTGGAGACACTGATTGCGAAGCGAAGAAGTGTAACCACCCAGGAAAATTTGTGACTTACGGAGGTTGGCCTCTAGACCTGCGCTGAGAGAGAATCTTTCAAGTGCATCATTAATAGCATGAATAGTGGGGACATTAGCCGTGCCAAACAAGATGAGGTCATCAGCAAACAGGAGATGAGTGAGATTCAGTGCTTTGCAATGGGGGTGATGTCTGAACTGTGGCTGAGTGCTGGTCTGCAATATAAGACGAGAAAAGTACTTCATGGCTAGCACAAAAAGGAGTGGTGATAGAGGGTCACCTTGCCGCAGGCCTCTACGCCCTTGGAACCTGCCGTGGATGCGACCGTTGATGTGGAGAGAAAATTCCACATTGGTAACACAGGCCATTATCCATTTGGTGAAAATAGGAGGGAAGTGAAGGGCTTTGAGCAGGTCTTCCAGGAAATCCCAATGGATGGAACCGAAAGCTTTCCTTATATTAACTTTCAGCATGCACCTAGGGGAGATGTGCTTCCTGAGATAACCCCTGGCCAAGTCTTAACAAATGAGGACATTGAAAAGAATTTCCCGACATGAAACGAATGCACCTTGGCTTGGGTTGATCAGATAAGGCATAACTCTTTTGAGGCGGGACCCCAGCAGCTTGGTTATGACTTTGTAGATGACATTGCAACAAGAGATAGGCCTGAAATTCGAGGCGTTACATGGGCTAGCGACTTTCGGGAGCACAATCAACTTAGTGGCACTTATGAAGAGGGGCATGGAACCTGATTGGAGGAATTTACGAACAACGGCACAGACAAGGGGGCCGGTGTAGTTGCAAGATGATTTGAAAAACCTGCTGCTGAAACCGTCCGGACCAGGAGACTTATGATTAGGAATGTCAAACATGGCCTCTTTGATGTCATTGTCTGAGAACGGTATGCAGAGCTCGAGTTGCTGTTCCATAAAGAGGGTCGCACCCTGCGCTATGGTAGCGGGGTCCAAAGGTGCCCGCCACATGGATGCTTTCCCCAGGTGGTATCTGTAGTAGGAAAATAGCATATCCCCGACAAAGTCGAACCCCTCAACCTCGTTATCAGAGGCATCATGAATGGAGTATATGTAAGTGGTGAGCTTCCTTTGCTTTGCCTTGGCGAAGAAAAATCGTGTGCTATCATCCCCATAACTGATCCAGTCCATTTTGCATTGTTGTCTGAGGAGAGCAAGACTGGAGAAGAGAATGCTGATATAATTAGCCCTGGCCTCATTCTCCAAATGCTTCAGGGCTGCATTATTAGGGGAGCACTGAAGGGCCTGTTGTAGCTGCAGGAGGGCATTGCGCGCTAGCTCTTGCTGAATTTTTAGATCTTTGAAGTGAAACCGGTTGAGCTGCGATAGCTGGCGCCTCACTTGAGAGAAATAAACCCTGGTCAGACAAAGGATATCTTGGCTACTGGTGTCAGGGAGGCTCGCCGAAACAATAGAACGGAAATCCCTGTGCGAGCTCCACATGTCGCAGAACTGAAAATGAGACGGTGGCCTTGGGGGTACGTGGAGCTGAAGGAGGATAGGGGAGTGATCGGATAATCCAAGGGGGAGGACTTTGGCCAACGTGAAGTTAAAGATTTCATACCACAGGTTGTTGATGAATACTCGATCGAGCTTGCTCCAGATATTTTTTTGTCCACGTGAAGAAAGCTCCTGAGCTAGGCAATTCTTGCACTTCGCAGTTCAGCATAAAAGTGGTTAGCTCTTGAATATCATGGTCAGTCACCTCATTACCCCTTATGCGCTCATTCTTAGACAAGATAGTATTGAAATCCCCGAGGATGCACCACGCGCCTGGTATGGATAGGGAGAGATGATACAGCGCAGTCCATAGAGGTTGCCTCTGGAGCTCATGGTTATGGCCATAAATAAAAGTAATGTGAAAGTGCTTTCTTGTGGTAAGCTGGTTGGCGCAACAATGAATATATTGGTCAGTCTTTTCCAGTATAGCGGTGTGGTAGGAGCTTGGCTTCCATACAACCCAGATCCTTCCATTTGAGATGTCACAATTATTAGCCCATTGCCATCCAAGGAGAAAATTTGAGGCAAGTGAAACCGCATTGTGTTACCGTATTTTTGTTTCAATCAATCCCACAAGGCCAACATCATTGAGCTGAAGGAAGAGTTTGACATCTTCCTGCTTGTTGGGCCAGTTGAGGCCCCGCACATTCCAGCTAGCGATTGCTGACATAGGGAGGGTCGGTAGACTGATTCTCCCTGTGCAATACGTCCTGCTGCATATCCAAGATGTGTGCCTCGCTTAAAGCCTTGAAACTATTGTGGAGCTCGCTCAATGGGGCAACTGGGGTGACAGATGGCCGCTTAGGAGCTGTACCCTTGGAAACTAGGGTGAAGTCTTCTGGGGGTGGCTCTAGAGAAGTAGATGTCTCAAGCTGTGGAGGTGAGGGGGTTGTGCTTGGCGCTGGCTGCCCTGCCACTGAGGAGGTTAAGAGGGAGGGCTGTGTTTTCTTCCTCCATTCCATGCGGACGACTCCTTTTTTCTTCTTGCATACTTCCTCCGTATGGCCCAGCATAGCACAATGGGTATATTTTGATGGAACCCATTCATACGTCACTTGTTGGCGTATGAGCACGCCTTCTTCATTAAAGAAATCAACATGATCAGGGAAGGGTCCTTCAATGGGTATTTCCACAAGGAAGCGAGCGTATCGAATAGCTTGCTTCTCTTTAGTGATCTTGTCAGTTTTTGTGGGGACCCCCAGAAGGCT
The DNA here is from genome assembly GCA_029747015.1 of Carnegiea gigantea. Lineage (NCBI taxonomy): Eukaryota > Viridiplantae > Streptophyta > Magnoliopsida > Caryophyllales > Cactaceae > Carnegiea > Carnegiea gigantea. Next base: position 139,395 of record JAKOGI010001704.1, on the reverse strand, counting down.
TCCAATTTTGCTAAGACTCTCAATTCCCCAATATTTGATATCAAGTGACGGGAGTTGGATCCAAAAGGGAAGAGAACGAATAGTTTCGGTTTGAAGATCCATGTTGGGATTCCATCCTTTGACCAGCATAGGTTTGCTGTCGAAGAAATAAAATCCCCGCTTTTCTACTTGTAATTTGTCCTGCAGGTGAGCGAAACGGACAAGAAAGACACCCTTGCGAACATATAGGATGCGGTCAATAGCATAATTAGCCTATATACGGTTGAAAAAAGCCTTCATGATTTCATATGAGGGGTTAGCTCCCATGACCGTACACAACACCGCAGATTGCCAATAAGTAATTTCATCCAAAACGTCTGATTTATCAATCTTTGCAGAACAAATGCCATTGATGTTTGAAGAGGGGATATATTTGAGATCAGTACATTCGTCGGGGTCAAGCAGTTGTGCGAATGAATGATGAAATTGAGGTAAGTGATTGGCTTGTTACTGGATAGGGGGACGACTATTGTAATTGCCTTCATCAGAAACTAACAGTTGAGCAGACTCAGGGGCATGAGAAAGCTTGGCTGCACGAGCTACCATACTTGCAGTACGACATGTTCCTGAAGCTGGGCCTTGAGAGTGGACATTCTGGGTATTCTGGGCAATTGAGGGTTGAGTGGCACCGGAGGGAATCGGAGCAGCCAATGTGCTTGTTTCTGCAGTAATGGACCCAACAATCTGGGCATTCTGGGTGGGGGTCGACAATGGATAAGCCCAGCCAGATCGAGAAACGGAATGTGGTGGCTGGGCCAAAACAAGATTAAGCGGGTGTGAGTTGGTTTCCATGCTGCCACCGAGCTCTGGGACCGCCTGAGCCTGGCCTGGGGGGGAGAGTGACCGTAGCCTGTCGTTGCTGCAACTCAGGCGAGATCGGCTAGGAACAGGATTGGCCGTTGCGACCTGCAGTAGGGTCTGACGCCTTCGATTGCCCAGCGAGGTGGGCCATCTCCGCAGCACTAGGCGTAGCCTCCCCAACTGGAGGGACTTCCGGCGACAGTGAGCAAGGGTGGCTAAGCTGCTTAACAGTGGAACCCCCATGAAAGCCGGTGGCTACCATTCGAGCATCAGCTATTTCAACTTCAACAGGAACTTCCCGAGCTGGCTGAACTGACCAGGATGTGCAGCTTTCTCCGCCGATCTTGCTGCCGGTGCCGGTGATGGGGGGAACGGCCGGCTGGCCTGGAGCTGGGTTGCCCCCTACGTCCTCTTGCCATCGCCAGAGGATGTCGGGGAGGCTTAGCATGTATGTATGTATGTATTTATATATATATATATATATATGCTAATTTGACAGTATCACAAATTAATTGGTATTTATTTGTAATTTTTTTAACCTTCGATTTACTTAGAGCCGTAATACATTTTAATTTAAATATTGAATAAAATTTTTGATGCACCATGTAATTGTATAAGAAGTTTATTATAGGATGACATGTGGATCTAAGGTAGTTATCTAAAAGTGGAATTTGAAATAATATTCATATTTATATTACTAGAAAAATAAAATTTTAATTATTGATAAACGGTTAAGTATTACGTGTTCTAATCCATTAAACACTTTTTAAAATGTTCAATGGTGCTAAGAGTCACTTACGGTTTTTACTTCATTTGTGACAAAAGCTTTTGGGTAATAAAGCCCTTGAATTATATGAAAACATAGGTTTGTCTTGAATCAAATAACACAATGAATTCAAGGAGTGAAGACCATGGTCTTGAATCATAAGAAAACCTCCATGGTCTTGAATCAAATAACACAACCATATAAATTACCAAGGTACCGGCATAAATCAGATGCACTTGCACTGCACCAGTAACCAGCAATTGCAACACCGTTCGTTGAACTCAAAAATCAAATTTTGACTGAAGTGTGATGTCTCTTGATTGGTACATGTGAAAGATTTATTGTTAGAGAAAATTAAATATACTAACACTCCAAATATTTAGAAAAACAAAATATGAAATGAAGCAATCAACTATTGAAGCATAATGAAATTATATCCATTAATCTTAATTTTATAGCAATAAAATCAGTCATTTTTTTGAATCCTTGATTTATTTAGAAATAATTAGAGATGGTACTATATTTTATTTTGATAACTATAAATTCATACATAATAGATATAGTAGTCTTTATAATCTGTATAAACCAAAAATTAAATTGTTTATTTGTTTTATAAATCAAACATGTCTAAACAGTATTTATGGGAGTTTCATGACATACGTCACTACTCTATATTTTCTCCTCTTTGTTCACTATCTCCTTTTAGCTAAGAGCTAGTTTTCAAACGGTTGCCTATAAACGTTAAATAAAATCTAAAAATTAACTATCAAAAAACCAATCACATTTGCTACGAAAGTCCACCATCCAAACCCCCATCCAAAGATAAAAGAAAAAATGCTTACATTGAATTATATATATTTTGCATGCTAGGGGTGCTTTTTAAGGTTGAATTGCTCATAGAGTCAATTAGTACTACACAATGCCGATGGTGCATTGTGTAGTACTACTCTCTAATCTCTCCAAATCACATAACCTCTATCCGCTTTTGAGTTAACCTCCCCTAGCCTCCTCCCCCAAAAATACCATTTTAATGGAACTAAATATAGGGTTTTATGATAACGATGATGCATTTTCCTATCACTTGCAGCGATTAGCTCTTGATGGGAGTAAATCATAAAAACTTAAGGTTGCAGAGACTTACTATCAACTATAATCGGGAAAAAAACCTTACTATCAACTATAACAATACATCTGCAATCAAGCTTCTAAATAAATACAAGCAAAAGCACTATAGAGAGCGACCCCACACCCCTTCCCCAAAAAAAGGAAAAAAAATATTCTTATGGAATTGTTCTCGCATGTCGGTGGTGCTTCTTCGAGTTGAATTGCTCACAGAGTCAACTAGTACTGTGCAATATAAATTGCGCATTGTACAGAACTACTCTCTAATCTCCCCAAATCATATAATCTCTACCCCTTGCGAGTAAACCTCCTCTACCCCCTCCCCAAAACAAATCTAATGGAAGCAAAAAAAATATCGCTATCTGATAGCGATGATTCAATTTCCTAACACTTGCATCGACTATGTCTTGATGGGACCAAAAATAGGGTTTATGATAGCGAGGATGTATTTCCGTAACCCTTGCATTGATTAAGTCTTGATGGGAATAATTCATAAAAACTTGATATTACAAAGACTTATTATCAACTAATAATAAAAAAAGACTTAATATCAACTATAATATTAGATTTACCACCAAAATTTCAATCAAAAATAAGCAATTTGTGTTATTGAGAACACCCCCCCAAAAAAAAGAAAATTTGAAATGCCAAAATATGAAATAGATTGTAAGATGTCAAATGAGAATGAGGGAGGGAGAACAAAAGTCACTAATTGAGAACTTGCTCTTAATTGAAATATTAACTATAGTATTTGAAATTTAGATCAAGAAAATATTAGCATAGACATGAGGAGAATGCACAATGACAAGTTAGGACAATAGTTGAGATCTTAAAAATAGAAAAAACTATCACGTAGATTGATAATAGACTAATTTCTTCCAAATCAAGTATTCAAAATTAAATCTTGATAGTCCACAGAGAGCACATCATCAAACTCAGATTCAAGGGATGAACCAACTAAAAAAGTGAAAGAAACTCCTCTAACAAGGAAACCCTTCCAAGAAACTCCTTCTAGTGATTCTTTCTTGTTTTGACAGGGACTAAATATACATTTATTTTAAATTATAATAAGTCTAGGCGAGGAAGGAAAAGAAACCTTGCCACAATAAAATCTCCTTAACAAACATCACAACTTGATTTTTTAATATATAAATTCCTCCAAGAATTTAGTCAGACTCATGAAAAAATCAAAGATCAAAATAATCTACTTGATATTAACTTCATAGATAATTTTCCAGTCTTGTAGTTTTGTCAACTCGTATGTCCCATTTTCCACACCAAAGATGGAAGAATTTGAATTCAGATACGTCAAAAATATCAATAAAATTAAACCTGGATCTTTTGTCGATAAGTATGAAGTAAAATCCTAACTAAATGAAAATACAAAAGATTCAAAGTGGGCCTCCATTCATACTTGTTCTATCTCGTCAGAAATTCGTCATTGCAATTATTGCTCTTACTCTCTCTTCATATGGTGTTCATTGACCTGGAAAAGGTATATGATTTGCTGGTGGCAAACTCCTTTTTTTAAGAAGAAGGAGGACCACTTGGTGACCTTTAGGAGTGGTCTAGTAAGGATTTAAATTGATTACTTCCTGAGTAGGGCAGATAGTAGAAGATTATGTAAGGATTGTACGGTGATACTAAGTGAGTATTAAGGAACTCAACATAGATTGCTAGTGTTGGATGTGGAGCTCAAATGTTCAAAATGGAAGAGGATGAGTTCTGGAAAGCGTAGAGTTAAGTGGTGGAATCTTATTAGGGAGAACGCTATGAAGTCAGCTGGGAGGATTTCTGAAGAAGGGGTTTGGAAGAAGGCAGAGGATGTAGATACAATGTGAGAGGTAATGGCAAAATGTATTCGAAGGTCAGCTAAGGAAATCCTTGGTATATCCAGAAGAGGCGACAACAAAATGAAGGGAGCCTAGTGGTGGAACGATGAGGTAAAAGAGAAAGTCAAGGAGAAAAAAGAAGACTATGCTACTTTCACAAACAGCGGAATGAATGAAGAGAAAGAGATTAGTAGAGTTAGATATAAGGCAGTAAAAAAGGTAGCCAAGAAAGCTGTTGCTGTAGCAAAGAGCTTGGCTTATGATAGGTTATATCAAAAATAAGAGATCAAGGAAGTTGAGAAGGAAGTCTTTAAACTAGCGAGGGCTAGGGAAAGAAGAACAAGGGATTTGGGTGTCGTGAGGTGCATCAAAGATGAAAATGGTAGGGCGCTATGTAAGGATGCAAAAATCAAAAAGAGATGGCAGATATACTTTTCTAAACTCCTAAATGGTGAAATGATGGAAGATTTTCGAAGTAAGAGTAGAGAGAGTAGTGAGAGCCAACTTGATCCTTGTTTTTGTGAACCTATCAGCAAGGACGAGATTAAAGAGTCCCTAAGGAAGATGACAAATGGAAAGGTAGAGGGACCAGACCAGATTCCGATGAAAGTGTGGAAGTGTTTGGGTGGAGAGGGATTAAAGTGGCTAGCATAGCTTTTAATATTATTTTTAAAACTGCTAAGATGCCAAGAGAATGGAGATTTAGTACAGTCATCCCATTGTACAAGAATAAAGGTAATATTTAGGATTGTAATCATTATAGGGGTATAAAGTTGCTGAGTCACACCATGAAGTTATGGGAGAGGATGATTGAGAAAAGGTTGTGGAAGAATATCTCGATAACAGAAAACCAATTAGGTTTTATGTCTGGCAGGTCAACCACGAAGGCGATTTATCACCTTAGAAGGCTCATGGGATGGTACAGAGATAGAAAGGTAGATCTTCATATGGTGTTCATTGAGAAAAGAAATATGATAGAATTCCACCTGAGGTGTTATGGAGATGCTTGGAAAAGAAAGGAGTGTCTTCGGTGTATATTCGACTTATTAAGGATATGTATGAGGGAGGTAGGACGAGTGTTAGGACGTCAGAAGGCGTTACCAACAACTTCTACGTTGGTATGGGCCTGCATCCATTTTAAGCCCTTTTTTATTCACTCTAGTCATGGACGAGCTTACAAAAGAGATTCAAGATGAGTTACGCTGGTGTATGTTATTCGCAGATGACATTATTCTTGTTGACGAGACCAGGGAGGGAGTTAATGGAAAATTAAAGCGATGGAGACATACACTAGTGTCTAGAGGCTTTAGAATTAGTGGATCGAAGACGGAATACCTTCATTGCTGTTTCAGTGGAAGGGAAGATGCGAGGAGAGAAGTCACCATTGAGAGGATGCAGATACCAAAGGCTAAGAAGTTTAAATATCTAGGCTCGATCATTCATCATGAAGGGAATATTGATGAAGATATTAGCCATCACATAAAAGTGGGCTGGCAAAAATGAAAGTATACTTCAGGTGTGCTGTGCGATAAGAAAATGCCTGTAGGACTAAAAGGCAAAGTTTATCGTATGGTAGTTGGACCTGCTGTGTTATATGGAACGTAGTATTGGCCTATAAAGAAGACTTATGTTCAAAGGTTAATGGTAGCAGAGATGAGGATGATTAGATGGTTGTTTGGTTATACGAGAATGGATAGAATTAGTAATGGAGTGATCAAAGACTTAGTTAAAGTGGCCCTCATTGAAGAGAAGCGGAGAGAAATAAGATTCAGATAGTTTGGTCCTGTGAAAAGAAGGAGTGCGGACGCTCTAGTGAGGAGAGGTGAGAGTATTACCACCCCAAGGGGTAAAAGAGGGAAGGGACGACTAAAAAAGAGTTTGGACGAGGTCATTAGAGAGGACTTGAAAGTTGTAGGGTTAACGGAGGACATGGCTCAGGATAGGAGACTGTGGCGGGATAGGATTAAGATCTTAGATCGCAGAAAGTTAGCCTCGTAGTTGGTCACGCGGTTGCAATAGAGTGGGTTTGGTTGTGGGTTATTTTTTTTTCTTATGTTCTGTTTGTATGTAGGTAGTTCATGCGTCCGGAAAGAGACATTATTTGCCTACCTCAGTTTGTTAAGGTACAGTATCTCCTTCTACCTTGTTGCACTTATGGTTATATAATTACTGCCACCTGATTTTTTCGTATTTTTTAATTCATTCCCTGCGACTTATCCTTAGTTTTTATCCATAAAATATTTTTCATAAAAAAGGTTTTCACAAAATGTCTTCTGTAAAATGTTTTCACAAAATCCTTCTTCTATAAAATGTTTTTACAAAATCTGATTTTTGTGGGTCTCTTGGAATCAGCCTCTCTACGGACAGGATTGCCAGTAGAGGTAAGGTTGCTTACATCTGGATCTCCCCAGACCTCGCAAAAGTAGGACCTACACTGAGAGTTATTGTACTCTCTCTTCACAGTCTTGGCTACCAATCTGTTTCCAAAAATCAATCAAAATAATGAACCAATTATTAGTAACGATATCAACCGATTACATATTCACTCTATCATGATCAACAATAAAATTGTTGTATTATCTGCAAGTGGCATCTTCTTTAGCTAGAGACACATACCATATTAACACTTCCATTCTAGGGATAGGATGGGATGAGACGTGAAAGGTAACAATGCAACATGACACGTCATTTGGGGGGGGGGGGATTACTGGATGCATTTCCACTTTCTATGCCAGTGATGTTGTGAGCAGCGTTGACACTAGTAACAACGCAGACTGAGATAATGATATCATAAAGGTCTTCATAAGCACAGTTAACAAATTGACAGCATAATCCTATCTCAGGGCATGAATAAATATTGTTGGAAACACCATGTATAACATAATGAAGTGTTAACCCAAAGGAAAACAAATTAACAGAAATTACCAAAATTTCAGCGGTTTTGCTCATGATAATCTGGACTGAGTTCCTACAATGCTAATTTTGTCTCACACGATCAATCATCTTCGTGTGTCCGGGGATAAAATCAGATAATTACTCCTAATTAAAGAAAAATGAGAACCAAATCTAATCAAATGAGAGTTGAACCATACGATGTCTCCGCACAGTCAGCACCACCGGCAACGGAAGAACCCAATTCCAACGTGTTTTTGATCTGCTTCTCTCCTCTAAAACGTCCACAAAAAGATATCAAAGAAATACCAGAAGAGGCTTCATGGACAATACAGAAGGAGAATGAGAGGAGTAGTTACTGGAAAGTACATGAAGGGGAACCTGCAATGAAAGAGAATGAGAGGAAATGATAATGAAACATGAAGGGAGTGTGGATGAGCAGTTACTGGGAAGTCCTCAAACGGGAGGGGAATGAGAAATGATAAGTCAAATTATTAACAGTTGGTTACAGTTTTAACTAATTCAATCAAGGGCTCTAAATTTTTATTAAATTAAATCCATGGATGTGATTAGATGAGGCACGGCAAATTAAGAGGGATGAAGTCAAAGTGATTCTTATTTTATTAAAGTATAGATGTCCCCTACACCCAATCCAACCTTCTATTTAGTCTGTAGAATAGCTCCCATCTGACAAGAACATATAATTTTTGTTCAGCCTTACCATTTCACAAAAATCTTCTTTGGATTCTAATATGTCTAGAGCAGTTTCTTTTGAATCCTAAAAATTAAAAAATAATGTAGCGGCCAAATGCTTACAATAGTCATGATAAGCAATAACCTTCTGATTCTTGAAAGACAAGTTGCTTTCCACATGCGTAGTCTTCTTTGGTCTTCCAAATTATGCATTGCCAAGCTGAGATTCTCCTAACTACCAACCCCAATCTAAAGTATGTAGCAGGTAACTGAATTGAATGAAACTACACCCTAGTAGAGCTATCACATGTTGGGTCAAATTGTCATTCATTCTTAACACCCTCATCCCCAACTTATTGTAATTAACAACGAGCCTTGTAAATGATTTAAAACAAAGTCGGGTCTATTAATGTTTTATAGATGCACCCCTTTCACCCTCGTAAAAAATGAGCATGTCATGCTCAAACTGCAAGTAACTCACTTCTACATGCTCTACATTGATTTCAAGATCTTGGCATCCAAAGTTGATTGTCTTTATCATCATCTTGTCTAAGACTTCTACCATAGACGCAAAGAGCGATTGGAAAAGTGGATCTCCTCACCTGATGCCTTTCTCCAATTTTAAAAGTTTTAATGGTGCTATTTTGAAAAGAATGGAAATTGTTGCTGATAAAATAAATACTCTTATCTAATCTCTTATATTTCTCGAAAACCCATTTCCTACATTACCAAATCGAGGCTATTTTAATATAGATGTCATCGATTCCATGAAGATCTAGTTTTATAAGGATCCTTATCTTTTTGGCTTTTCTCAACCAATCTCAACTCTCTTGGCAGTAATTGCTCCATCAAGAATTTGTTTACCATTCACAAATGTTGTTTATGTGTCTCCATTCACGTCATGTAATGAATCTTCAAGTTCATTGCTTAGGATCTTAGCAATGATGTTATATAAGCTATCAACCATTCTTATAGGCATAAAATCTTGCTACTTTTCTTGGATTCTTCTTTTCTAGAATGAGGGCGGCCCGTGTTGTATTGATCTTCGCAGAAATTTATCTAGTCTAGAAAAACCTTTGTACAAAACTACATATTTTTTCACCAATTACACCCCGTAATTCTTGATGCATTTGAAGTTAAACACATCGATATCAGACCCTAGCGATTTGGATGATCCACAACTCATTATATAATGCCTTATTTCTTCATTAATGAGCGAAGTTTCCAAGTGTTGCTTCATTTCTTAAGATTTTGTTCAAGGCAATTGTTGAAGATATCAAAACCTGTTGCCCTTTTACAAGTAGATTTTTGAAATGGCGTATAATAACTTTTGTTATTTGTTGAGAATATGAAAATTTAGCACAATTCACTGAGATTCTTCCAATCAACTTCTTCTTTCTTCCGGTTAATACAATAAGATGGAAATACGTAGTGTTCCTATCCTGCTCTTATAGTATTTTTGTATATGGATAGTCACTTCTGCGACCTTTTTCTTCTAGCTGACCAAAGCCACATTTGGGTTTTAGGCCTTCCGTATGAACCAATCCATATCTTATAAGTCTTGACTTTGTGATTAAGTCAACGTTTTGCATTTCATCTTGGAATTCTCTAATTTTATTATCAATATGACAAAATATCTCTGTGTTCCATTTTCTTAAGGGGGTCTTCATAGGAGTTCATGCCCAAAAGATCCATTAAGTTTTCTTTTTTTTTTTTTTTCCAAGTCCACCATCAAGTATTTTTGTTCTCCTTTAGTGCTACTATGTTTAGTACTCTGGGAAGAATATGCCACCAATCTGTTTGTTTCTTCACAAATTGTCACTAAATTGTTAGGTTTTTATTTTCTGAGTTGTCGCCCGCAATAACAAGTTGGACCACCGCGCTTTGGAACATGTAAGATGCATTCCCAACGTTTACTTTTCACCTCACACACAATATGCAATGATATATACACCTTGATTCGTGTGCAAATGTGTACCAATTCTTATAAATCAAGCTACTAACTTGGACACAATCTCCAGTTCCTTACCTAATTGCCTTCTTTGCTCCATTTTTTTCCTTTCTTTTTTAAGAATAATAACGCACACACCCTAAATCCACTCGACTTGCGAATACTCGAGCCTTCCCTGAATATGGGTTTCATTAGAATGTGTAAAGCACTTATTTCATTATCTAAACAGCTGTGTAATCAAGTAAAATAGCACATATTTAAGCCAATTAAAGATATAAATTAAAGATAATGGCTTTGAACATTGGTGCTCGGATTTTTATTCAATTTTTTAGTCTTTTTCATTTTTTTCTCCAAGAGCTTAAAGGTAACTTTGACAAACATAAAACTCACATGCCACCTTACCAACAAGACCCAAAGATGTAGGCACAAAATACACATATGAGAAGAGATTGTTATAAAAAATCGAATCTATATCCTCAACTAGACATCTCATCATGCAAAATCTATCTACATATAACTCAATAGCCTAGTAACATGGGATCAGAATCACCAAAGAAAGCACACAAATCCCAAAAGAAAAATTAAAACCTTTTAAAAAATTTTCATAAAATATGTACAAATGGGCACCTCACTCCCACACCAAAACTCCACAATGTCCTTAATGTAGGAGCTGAGGCGCCAAAAGCAAGCACATAACCTATACAATCGTAAAACCAACATAAATCCACAAGTATATACAGACTAGCACACCACCAAACACAAAAGAAAACTAAAAAAAAAAAACTATAGAACAAAATTGAAAACAAAATCACCAAAGCAAGAACAAAACTAAAGCCAAGGAACTACAAAACAAATGAAAACCTTAAACAAAACAAAACACAAAAAGAAAAGAAAAATAAAATCCAAAACAAAAACAAAACCACTAACACCCAAAAAGAAAACAAAAATAAAACAATAAACAAAACAAAACCAAAGAAAAACAAAAACTCGCCAGACCAAAGAAACAAGACAAGCAACTAAAACATACTAAAAAAACAAAATACCCAAAATAAACAAGAAGCTACTAAATAAAAATCAAATAAAACACCCATAATGAAATTACAGTCCTACATATCTACAACTATTCAACCATAAGGACTAACAAGTATTTAGAAAAATAAATACACTACTAATAGCACAACACATAACACAACCAAGGATGAACATAGCCAGTTTGGCTTAATAAATCCCATATTTCTCCTCAAAATCGATCACGTACACAATGACAACCCTAAATATACACAACTATGCACAAGAAAGAAAGATAAGAAAAAGGAAAAGATGGAAGGGGTAACACGATCATATCAAGTTGGATACAGAATGTGCCTAAACTAATGTCTCACTCAGATGATGTCAAGGAGGTCCATGGAACATCAGACACGCCTTCTCAGCTCACAAGCTACTACACATATCGAAACCTGCTAATGTTTATAACAGCTTATCAAGCAATCAGGCATAATCCTCATAGAAATGAAAGTCGTAAGAAACATGATGTGTAACCCAAATAAAGTGCATAAGAGGAATGCAACTCAAGGCTCTCTTGAACTTATCAAAACTCTCAGCCCAATCAAACAAGAGATGTGTATATGCGAAATCAGACGCACAAGTCAATGATCTAACAATGATTTGACTATATGAATGCATAGACCATTGAAAAGTGATCTGAATAACCTAAATGAAGTCCAACATCTCTAAAAGGGAAGGAAAGATGACCAAGGCAAAGCCAATCAAACGAAATGATAATAAAAGCTCATAGGATGGCCTAAAATTAAGTCCTTCACCTCAAAGTGATCATCGAGTCTCTTTATGTCACTATCATCAAAAGTCTAATCTAAACAAGGACTACCAAGTATAAAAGTCTCACACCCTACAAGAGTAGACTCGGGAGAGTCCAAATAAGGGTGAAGAACGGGGTAGGGAGAATTAAGAAAGGGATGAAATAGGTGGGGTGGGGGCTAAGTCAAGGGAAAACTCATTGGAAATAGGATCAGTAAGCTCCTCAGGATTGCGTGACCTCACTAAACTCCACATCAGAAGGCTCATCAAATGAACAGTTCTCAGGAAAGGTACCTTCTGACTCAACAAATATGTCATACCGATCATCAGAACTAGCATCAGTCTCAAATCCATCTCCCTCCCTTAACTCTCCAAGAGGAGCCAAAGGAAGAGAAGAGTCGCGAACGATTAAACTGGCCTCGGGGTAGTCACTACTTGTGCTAAACTTTAGCGAGAGCGCAACGGCTAAAAGAGATGGGGATCACTTGCTTCCTTGATGTCATCACAATGTGTATCATCACGAAAATCATGCTGTAAAGGAATTGATGCCTCACTACCAACATCAAAATCATCCCATAACCAAGCCTCACGTGTAGAAGGGCCTAAACTAAGGCAAGTTTTGAGTAAACTTCGCAAGTAAAACTCTCTAGTAAACGCGACCAATGCCGCTAATCTGTGTGGTCTACTACGCAGTGGACAAGTATCAACATCATGATCAAACTAATCACAATAATCACAGGAAATAGGAATTCATCGAGTGTAAAGTGCTCATAAGATATAACCTCAAACTAACTCTCATCCAGAGGTGTAACATGCATCACATAAGGATCGGGAGGCCTCTGTAGCATTGTCATACTCCCAAGTCTCATGAGCCCAGTATTCAAAAAAATCTCAAATGTCATCTGGAGTCGTAGTAAACAAACATCCCAAACCGCCGCGATACAAAATCTCAACATAACGCCGATATTCATTATGGAGATCCTCAAAGATTACTTGGCAAATTTCACATTGCTCAAAATATCGATCAACACATTGAGCATGAAAATCATTCAATCTACGCAAATATCACCAAAATATTTCATGATCGAATTGAGGGAAATAGAAAATTGCCATTTGTTTTTAAAATTTTTCAACTTTTTTTCAATTTTTAGGGGTTTTCAAAAATTTTTCCAATTTTTCTCAATTTTTAACTTTTTTTTTCGGGATTTTTTCAAGAAATAAACTAAACTAAGTCACTATTAATAACGAAATAAGGAAAGCAAAATAGAACATGTACAACTAATAACAAAGTACAAAGAAAAAGAAAATGCGACCTAATCTCACGCCGTCGTACCCAGCAATGATGCCAAAAACTTGTACGTTATTTTCGAATGTAAATTTACAAGCCGCAAGCATACAACTTTCGCCGTAGTGCTTAACGGTTGTCTACTCAGAGATGTCGAATGAAAATCAGGTTACAATAAAGTTAAACTAACATATTAGCCTAAATTAATCAAAAAAAAATCAATGACATAAGGACTAAAATAATTAAAGTTGAAGTAGTCTATCACATTACTATAATGTCTAAGCTTATCAACTATATAAAATTCACTAAAACCAAATAACAAAATAAATGACTAACTTCACGAGAGCTTGCCTAACTCCCTAAATAGTCACCTGCCAAACCAAATAGAAAACTAAGAGTAAAACAAGGAACCCAAGATCAAACACTAAAACAGATGAACCAAAAGAACAGGGGCATGGCGTCAAACAATTAGAACAAACAGAGAAGGCAGAACGGGTAGAACAACAAGAGGAGAAAGGAAAACAGGAGTCATGTGCATGCTTGCTTCAAGCTTAGCTGCAGCCTGTTCGCACAACCTGTGAAGAGATCAAACACTTCAAAACATCAATTTGAAGGCTTCCAACTCAAAACCCAAACCAAATTCATGTATCACAGATTCAAAACAGGGGATGGAGATTACAATTTGAACAAACCGAGGCTAGAAAATAAAGGAGGAGAATTGAACACTTAGCACCGAGAAACTGCGAACAGGGCAAAAATCCAGTTTCAAAATAATCCAAAATCAAGTAGAGAATCAGATTAAGGTTTACCATATTCAGTAGTATCCACTGAAGCAACAACAACCCATAAACGAAACATAACAAAAATTGCAACCTAAACGAGCACTAGATCAAAAATGGTGACAACCAACCTCAAATCCACAAAAAGCACATCAACCACATTCGATCAAATTAGAAACAGAAAATGAAGAAACAAAACTTCACATAATCGAACCAAAACTTGAAATGGGATAGGGCGAAAACAGAAAAGATGACAAGGGAAAGGAGATTCGACATCTCAGCCAACAAAACACAAATAGAGCTCAAATTGACCCAAAAAACGAAACAAAGTCTGCCTCACCATTACCAAGCTCCAAGGCTCACAAAAATGGCGAATTTTCCATTAACGTGATTCCAAACAGAGCAACAAAATAGAGGAGACAATGCTTGCAATTTAATTCAAAGCAAAACCTAATAGATTCAATACTAACTGAAATTGATCAAGCGTACTCCAAATTAACAAAGTGAAGTTCAATTGCAAGAAATTGAAAGCCAGAAAATGGATCCAACATTCAAAATCAAAAAAATTAAACGAAATATAACCCTAAATTACTAAAATGGGAATTAAAGCTTACTAAGAAAACCTAAAATTAAATCTCCTCCTCCAAATCGCCGCAACCCTTCAAATTTGTAGACCCTATCTCCTTTTCTTGACCGTCGATCTGGGATGGCATGGAAGGTGGAGATGAAGTGTGGCATTGTGCTAGCGATTGGCGTGGCAGTGATGGTGATCTGGTGTTGTGGGTGTATGGTGATGAAGGTCAATGAAGATGGTGGAGTCGGACGAGGGTGCTGGTTTAAGTTCGAGAGAGAGTTGAGAAAATGGATGGGGGGTATCTCGGGTTTTTACGGCAGGAAAGGAAAGATAGGAGAGAGAGAATGACTAATAAAGGGGATGTCAGAGTTGGAAAAAGCTAATCCGGTATGATTATCAATCTGAAACTGGCACAAAGTTAAGTGGATTAAATAAATTGATATGTTCAATCTGTTTAATTAAATAGGTTAGGTTCAGGTCGATATTCTCAATACGAAAAAGTACTTATTTAATCCGTTTAATTAAATGAGTTACATAAGTCAACTCATTTTCTTATTTTTTATTTATCCATTTACTTTTAATTAGATAATTAAGAATATAAAAAATTTTAGAAATTGTGAATTATGATGAATCTGGGAAATTTTAAAGCGTAATTATTTAATGTGATATGTAAACTTAATTTTTAACACTGTAATTGCGTATTAGTTAAAAATAGTAAATGCGTAAATAGTCAATTAAGCGACTGAAGTTGACCTGTTTATCTTAAACGGGTTAAACCGGACAACCTATTTAAAAATTAAATGGGTATAGGTCAAGATTTTTCAACCCGTTCAATAAACGGGTTAGGTTCAGATTGAGAAATTCTCAACCCGTTTAAGTTCGACCCGAATACGAACCCGACTCGACACGACCTATTACCCAGCTCTAGGGGATGCCAAGCAAGGCAGACTGGACTAGGGGACCGGTGGGATCTTTTGGGTTTTCTTGCATTTTATTTTATTTTTTTTGCCACTCTTGGGTTATGTGGACTGGGCTGTGAGAGAGAACCGGATTCTGGTATATGACAACTAGGCCCAACTCTCTTTCTTAGCAATTTCCATCATTTTTTAGAAAGTTTGCCGAACATACAAAACAATAAAAAATTAAATCGAAGTCTAAAAATCATAATTATTTGGAGTAGAATTAAGTGTGAAAATATTGCAAAAATTATTATATTTTGGGAGCAAACAAATACCCCCACATCAAGATTTTGCTTATCTTAGTGTAAAACAAACTAAACTAGCTAAAAAGAAATGAAAAATTAGGGGAAAAAAAATCATAACTCACTTTTATAGAAATCACAGTTGCATTTAGCGTATGCAAAAAGCCTTTTAAACCCCTCGGTTTTGCAAGTGGACAAGTGACTTCTTGTGAGGGTTTTCAAGTGAAATACCCACAATAACATTTTCAAAAACAAAGGAAAATCTTTTTGGTTTTTTCAAAATAAGAACATATATATAAGTAATGGGAAAATTATGTACACCACTAAGCAGTTGCACTACTCTAGTAACCAGATCGCCAAATTATGTACAAATAGAATGCACAATCAAAAGATAATCTAGTGACAAGATGCATTCTGACATTTACGTTTCATCTTACACGCAATCTACAATGATATATACACCTTTGTGCATGTGCAAATGTGTACCGATCTTTACAAATCAAGTTACTAACATGGACACGATCCCAGTTTCCTCGCCTAATTCCCTTCTTTGCTCCATTTTTTTCCTTTTTTTTTTTTTTTGAAAGGATAACAATGCACATTCCCTAAATGCACTTGACTAACAAATACTCAGGCCTTACCTAGAAAGATGTTTAATTAGAATATGCAAAGCACTTATTTCATTGTCGAAACAAATATGTCATCAAATAAAATAGCACATATTCAAGCCAATTAAGGATATGAAATAAAGATATTGGCCTTGAACATTGGTGCTTGAATTTTTATTCATTTTTCAAACCTTTTCTTTTTTCCCTTTTTTTATATTTTTCAAGAACTTAAAAGGCAACTTCAACAAACAAAAAACTCACATGCCAACATGACAACAAGACCCAAACAATTGATAAAAAAGTGAGCAAGGTAGACATAAATCATACATAAAAACGAGATTATTATAAAAAAATTAAATCTACATCACGAATTAGACATTTCATCATGCATACTCTATTTACATATAACTCAATAACCTAGCAATATGAGACAAAAATCTTTCTAAATCTTTGACAGTTTTCAAAAAATTTGTACAAATGGCCACCTCAATCCCACACCAAAACTCCACAATATCCTAATTGTGGGAACTACGGCGACAAAAAGCGAGCAAATAAGCTATATAATCATAAAATCAACATAAATTCATACGTATATACAAACTAGCACACCACCAAACACAAAAGAAAACAAAAACAAAAACAAACTATAAAACAAAATTGAAACCAAAATCACCAAAACAAGAACAAAACCAAAATTAAGGAACTAGAACAAATGAAAACCTTAAACAAAACAAAACACAAACAAAAAAAAAGCAAAATGCAAAACAAAAACCAAACCACTAAAACCCAAAAAGAAAACAAAAGCAAAATAGTAAACAAAACAAAACCAAAGAAAAACAAAAACTCACAAAACCAAAGAAACAAAACAAGCAACTGAAACATACTAGAAAGCAAAAATACCCAAAATAAACAAGAAGCCACTAAACAGAAATAAAATAAAACACCCATAGCACAATCACAATCCTAGATATCCCAACTATTCAACCAAAAGGACTAACAAGTATTTACAAAACAAAATATACTACAAATAGTAAAACACATAACACAACTAAAGGTGATGATAGCCAACTTGGCTTAACAAATCCCAAATTTCTCCTCAAAATTGATCACCCACACAATAACAACCCTAAATATAAACAACTATGTACAAGAAAGAAAGAAAAGAAAAAGGAGAAGTCCAACACCTCTAAAGGCATAGTCGAGAGTGATCGGAATGACCTAAATGAAGTCCAACACCTCTAAAGGGGAGGAAGAGGGCAAAGGCAAAGACAATCAAATGAAATATGAAAATCAAAGCTCATAGGATGGTCTAAAGTGAAGTCCTTCACCTCAAAGTGATCCTCCAGTCTCTTTATGTCACTATCATTAAGAGTTTAATCTAAATAAGGAGTACCATGTACAAAAGTTTTAGACTTTATAACAGTAGATTCAGGGGGTCTAAAGAAGGGTAAAGAATGGGGAGGGAAGAAGAAAGGGATGAAATAGGCAGGGGGGGAGCTAAGTCAAGGGAAGGCTCATCAGAAATTGGATCAACAAGCTCCTTAGGAGGCGCGACCTTACTGAACTCTACATCAAAAGGCTCATTAAATGAATGGCCCTTAGAAAAGGTATCTTCTGACTCAACAAATATGGTGCACCGATCATCAAAACTAGCATCAGTCTCAAATCCATCTCCCTTCTCAAGCACTCCTCAAGTAAAGCTCCCTACTAAACGCGACCAATGCCTATAATCTCTATGGCCTACTAAGCAGTGGACAAGTATCAATATCGTGATCAAATGAATTGTAATAATCACAAGAAATAAGAACACATGTAGTATGGGAGTGCTGATAAGTCCTTAAAGTGTACTCTATTTTGAAGTCATTTTGTACTATTTTTCGGGAGAATTATGTGTTTTATGCCATATTATGCACTCTTTTTTTTGTTTTACGCTTGGATATAGGTCTTTTCTGTATTTTGCTGGTTTTGACCCCTAAATGAGTGTAACTTGACCCCCCACGGGCACCCCCATATCATTATGCCCGTAGAAGGATGAAAGAACGGAAGAATGTCAAGGCAGAGCTCACCACGGATGGTCGGTGATGAAGGCCATGGAGGGATGAGTCCATAACTGCAAATCTCTTCATTTTCTTTCATCGTGTGGCTGAGGTTGATCGAGTTCTTCTTTACATAGAGTCATTTTGCAACAGATTTGAGAGATAGACAACAAAAGAGAACTTCTATTCTCTAATCTTTTCCATTTTTTTAAGTTTAATTTTAGATTTCTCAGTTAGTTTTGAGTTTAAGAGTGAAAGTTATGAAGAAATACTTGTTGTTTTAGAGCCTCTGCAAAGTTGGGAAAGCCTTGAAGGATCTCTAATTTTTCTAAGTTTTCTTCCTTCAAACTTTGTTTAGTCTTTGTTATTTTAAATATATGTGAGTAGTTTTCTTAATTTAGGGATCGTTAGCCAAGTATTGATGTTGGAATCTCTAATTTTTATTTAGTTGTACTTGTTCGTGATTGGAATTGGTTGAATTCTATCTTGTTGTGAGAGTGTTGTGGGTGAACTTTGGCCAAATTTACTTGCTACTTCTAAATAGTTAAGTGAAGGACTAAAAGGTGAAATTTGCTATTTGACCGACACGATAGTACTTGACTTAGCAATACTTGAGAAAGGTTCGCTAGTTAAGAGGAACTTTAGCCACCAAAAATCTATCACTTAGACTAAATAAGGAAGTTTAAAAGAATGATAATTGGTTAGTTTAGTTAATTCAGTTTATTTCGAAAGAAAAGATTGAATTCTAAATATGATTGCACCCCTTCCAATCTCCTAGTACAGATCGAGTGCATGTTATATTCCATTAATCCACATCTTTACTAGGTAAAACAAATCCCTAGATGTCTTAAATTGATTGAGTCTTCCAATTAAAATATAGCGCTATTCGAACACCCAATTGAAATTTGCTTACTCAGTACTTTTATAAGATAAATCTCAATAGACTACAATTAGTCTCTATGAGAACGATATCTTTTCTAAACTATAACACCTGTGCGCTTGCGGGCAAGGTCATGTTTTTGACGCCATCACTGGGAACAAATTTGTAGATATTGATTTAGCCCTTAGAAATTGACTAAGCATTTTTGTCATTCTTTCTTTTTCTCTATATTTTTTATTTACGTTGGTAGTTTTGTTGGTGATTTTGCAAGATTTCTCCTTTATATGCGAAGTCCCTTTTCATTTGAATTTGATCCAGAAATTGAAAGGATCTTTTTGGTCTTTGGGGGGGGGGGAAGAAATTAAGGGTAGAAGAGCAAAGACTAAAGGCTTAAACAGTTTCATCGTCAATGGTAGGAATAGGAGGTGACTAAAGAAGGACATCACTCGGCTAACCGTAGAAGCGAACAATTTTGAGCTCAGACCAACCCTTATGTCAATGGTGCAGCAATCATAGTTTGGAGGCACCCTGTTAGAAGATCCAAACTTACACCTTTTGGTCTTTTTAGAGGTGTGCGACACATTAAAGCTCAACGGAATTTCTATCAATGCCATCCGCTTGCGCCTATTTCCCTTTTCACTTAGGGATAAGGCGAGGGTGTGGCTTCACTCGTTGCCTCTAGGATGCATCATGATATGGGACGAGCTTACAAAAGTTTTTCTTGCAAAGTTTCTTCCTCCGAGTAAGATAGCAAGCCTACGAAATCAAATCACTACCTTCTCTCAAAAAGAAGATGAGACGCTTTATAAAGCCTGGGAGTGATTCAAGGACCTTTTACGATTATGCCCTCACCATGGTCTTCAAAGGTGGATGATCATGCAGACATTTTATAATGGATTTCACTCAGCCATTAAGATCTACTATTGATATGGCGGCAAGAGGTACTCTTATGGAAAAAAACTGAAGATGAAGCATACAATCTTATAGAAGAGATGTCTCTTAACAATTTCCAATGGTCCTCTGACAGAACCTAACCCAAGGAGGTTGAAGGTAAGCTAGAATTAGATGCTATTTCTATACTTTCTTCTAAAGTTAATACCATGCCTCAAAAATTAGAGCGCTTGAATGTTGATTATGTCAGTTCAAGTACCCCTTCTCCATTATGTGATATATGTGGGTCAGTTAATTATTTGACTGTGCATCATCAAATGGGTAGCCTTTTCCGTAAGATGTAGGTGACCAGGTTAACAATGTGAACCACTATAACTCTAGACCAACAAATGATCCTTTCTCTAGCACATATAATCCTAGTTGGAGGAATCACCCTAATTTCTCCTATAGGTCTGATGCCCCACTCATGCTTCAAATGAACTTTAGACCACCCCTAGATTTCAAAGACCATTATATCCTTAAAAAGCACCTCAAAAATCCAACTTAAAAACTATGATGGAGAATGTGCTTTTGGCATAACGAAAGCAAGATGAGTACATTAAGCAATTGGCCTCTAAGGTTGATGTGCTTACTACTCACAATAAGATGTTGGAAGCTCAAATTGCTCAACAAGTTACCTCTTTATCCACACCTTCGGGTAGACTTCCTAGTAAACCCGAGTCTAACCCCTACAAGCAGTGTAACTGTGTTACCTTGAAAGAAAGGGTAGGGGATTTTGAGGACATGAGACTTGAGGAGGGTAGAGAGGTGAGCATGGCTGAGAGTAAGGAGAAAAATGATGAGGGTGAGCCCATAACTTTTGGAGACAAAGATAGTCTCGAGTTCCCCAAAGTCTTTCCCCCTAAGCTTCCTGACCAAGTAGCTTTTCTATCCCCTATATAGTAGGAAAAGTGAAGATTGATATCCCTATGTGACCTTTGGTGCAAGTCTCAGTTTGATGTCATACTATAGGTTCCATAACCCTCATTTAGAACTATTGCAATCTGCACCCTTTTCACTCCAATTAGCAGATGGTTCCAGAACACGATCTTTGGGTGCGTTGGAGGATGTGCTCGTAAAAATAGGAGATTTATGGGTGCTTGAAGATTTTATCATTACTGATACGATTAAGACTGATGATGTCTGATTATTCTTAGGAGACCTTTGTTGGCTACTTTAGGTCACATGATTGATGTAAAAGGGGGGCGGATAATATTTGAAGTAGGGGGTGTTATGTTGCATTTTGTTTTATGAAAGATAAAATTGTTTCCCCTAATTCTTTCCTCTCTGATTTAGTTCCCTTTTCTCCTAAAATTGAGATGGAGGATGATTGGGGTTGTCTTGACCCTTCTAATTTTGATTGGGTTTCAATTGAGGATCCTAACTAGCGTTATATTAAGGCGAAGTTTGCTGCTCCTACACCACCTAGCATACACGAAGTTAAGACCTATGCTTCTAATGAGTCTTACATGAGTGACTACTGCAGGTTTGCTCAACTAGATCATTCTTTACCTCTTATAGTAGGAGTTGATTTGGATTTTGATCTTGGAATTAAGTATAAAGATAGTAGCCCATCTGATGGTGCCTGATATCGATTTGTTTTGTATGCTGATAGTACACTTTTGCACAATTTGATGATGAAGAAGGACCTCTAAACCTGAGTATTTGAGTTGGTACCTTCAGCTGAAAGACTTCAATTTTGTGGTTCTAGATAAGAATGAAACACATGTCGTGGGGGAGTCCATTACCACACTTTCATTGAAGCCGGACCAGAATAGAAGAAAGGTCGAGCTCTCAACTTGAAACGAGTGCTTCTTGGGAGGCAACCGAAGTGCTTGTTTTTCTTTTCTCTTTTTTATTTTTATTTTTTATTGCATTTTGTGCTTTTGCCATTTAGGACCTCCACTAACAAATCAATAAGATAATAAAAAAGGTAATAAAAAATAAAGAAGAAAAAGCCAGTAACAAAAGGTTGTTAGAACCTCCAAGGACAGCTCATGGTGCCTTCTCATGGCCCGTGAAGGCTCTAAAAAAATTTAACAAAAAAAAGAAAAGGAAAGAGATCAGGGATCAGAACTGACCGGTCTGTAGCCACCACCACCATCCGTAGTGAGTCCCACGTCCGCGGTCAAGGGTTTTCAAGGTCTTTTGACCCGAAACTTTTCATCTTCTTCCTCAAAACTCAACCCCCTCTTTCTAAATACTCCATTCTCTCTCTAAAACCTCCATAACCAATTCACGTCAAACCTTCAATTCTTCACCAGAATCCATCAAATTTCTTCGTGTTTCACTTACTTTCTTCACTTTAACCCCAAATATCCTTTTACTTTTCATTTTCAAGCCTTTTTTCTCTACCATTTTTCCCATCTCCGTACTCACAAGCTTCAAAACTCCATTGTTCACTTTTCACTCTTCCAACTTCCATTTTTCTTCCATATTTCTTCACCACTTACTTTCCTTTTCTCAAATTTTTTATTTTCTAGCATTTTTCTACTCATTTTCTTTTAGTTTGATTTTTTAAGCTTTTTACCCATCCACATTATGCCACGATGGCACCAAAGACGAAGGCAAGAACCATGCAAGAAGCTGGGATTTCAAGTCAAGCCCCATAAAGAGCACCCCGAAGCTCTCGAACATCCACCATCGCTAGAAACCAAGGTAACATTCCACACCCCCTTAGTTTAACTAATCCTAAGCATATTGCTACATATAATGCTTTGAGTAGTAAACTAGTAGTAGCTATTCGATATTATAATGAGGATTTCTTGAATTGTTTGGGATTATTGGATGATATTCGTTAGTTATTTACTCGGAGCAGAATGGGACATTTTTTAGAAAGTAGGGACCACACTTATTAGGACCTCACCCTTGAATTTTTAAGCACATTGCATGTTGAGGTCACGAGTGGTCCTCGATGTCAAAACGGGTACATTTCAATTTATCTCAATAGGGAGTTCTATGAACTTAATTTGAGTGCCTTTAATAGTATATTTGGTTTTCTACCAAGTATGGATTTACCATACCGCCATGTCTCTAAGGAATTCAATCCGAATGCTTTTTGGTATGAAATTTCGGGGGATTATCGGTATGATATTAGTAATTCCAAAGGTACAATTATTCGAAACCTCTATATTCGTGTGGCTCAATGCTTGTTAGCTTGTGGTTTGCTCGCCAGGAGAATAGTTTAAATGTACCTTGCCTATCTGAATTATATTTTTTGTATAGCATGCTTGAAGGTGACCGAATTGACCTTGAGTCATTCTTAGTCAATCAGTTGTATAGTGCGGTCACCAATTCTGCACATAGGATTATCATTGGGGGGCCTCATTACCCCTATTGCTGGGTTAGTTGGTGTTGAATCGAACCCTGATGACAAAGTTGTAGGTTCGAAGCGGTTAAACTTGGCCGCTTTTGAACAAATGAAATTTTGTAGGGTAAATTGTGGGTGTATCCATTGGATTTATCCTTAGAACCAACTTATTCCTCTCCAAAATGTTGATTGCACCTGCCCCAAATCCTCCACCTACTCACCCTAGGGCTTCTAGTTCATCCCAACCATTCTCCTGTCATGATTATCATGATTTGCATGCTACCCTTCGGTCACTTCAGGAGGAGCAAGCTTTTCTACGAGCTTATATAAAAACTGAGCATGCTTCACTTCATGACTTTGTCCAGGAGCAATATGATGAGCTCCGTATGATGATTTCGCACCAAAACCAATACTTCCAAGACTTTAGGGCCTGCCTAGAGACTTAATGGGACTGACACATTTCTCAACCCCACCCTCCTTCTTCTCCACCCCTCCCCCTCCCACTTGGTGTCTTATGCTTTTTATGTGCTTGCATTAAGGATAATGTTTTGCCCAAGCATGGGAGACTTGTTGTAGTTGTTATGTGTCTGTAGTTATATATATGTGTGTTGTGGACGTGTGAAAGTTTGCGTTGTTAAGTCATGCACTTAGGTTTAGTTTGCATTTTTAGTTGATCATTTAGTTTTTTAGGTTTCTTTCTTCATTTTAGTTTTGTTTTGACATTTTTTAGTCTTTAATTGCATTTTAGGCTCACAAAAAACCAAAAAAAAAAGAGCAAAAACCCGTAAAAAAATGAGCCTATAAATCCTTCGATGATGAGTTTTTAGTAGACTTGATCAAATTGAGGGTCGACAGATAGAATTTTCTCGACCCTAACCCTACCCGACTCTCATGCAGGTCAGCATACCTATGATCCTGACCCTGACCCTGTGGGTACCCTCGGGTTATCGGATCAAATCCGACCCTCAAACCTGCTGATACAGAAAATGAGATTTTTCACTAAGCTTTCTTTTTATTATAAAGGTCAACATTAAACATCTTACAAAATAAAAAGTCAAACGATAATATAATACTCCGATGAAGCGTATCGCAACTACAAACACTCTAATGCGTAAGTTAGTAATTAAACCAATACACCGACTAGTTCACTAAAATGACTACTCAGTCTATTCCAAACATCAGAAAAAGAGTGTTAGAAGGTTACGAACCAGTGAGATTTGGTGAGGTAAATAGGTGGAAGATGCTAATGGGAGATGGGAAAGTGAAAACGAAAAAGTTTTGAATAAATAAAACCGAAAGTATCTTATTTTTGTTTTTATTTTTATTTTTTTAAAAAATGAGGGTCAATAGGTCGGGTCAGCGGGTCAAAACCTTTATCCAAGTCCGACCCTTATCAGAGTTGGGTACCCTGAATTTGAGGGTCGGGTCGAGTAGGAGACAAAAAAAGCCGACCCTGACCCTCATTTTTGAGAGTCGAGTCGGGGCAGGTCGGGCGGGTCCCCGACCTGTTGATCAGGTCTAGATTTTAGGCTAAGTGGCTTTCTTTTGCTTATTTTGACCCTTTTTGTTAAGCCCATTTGTGAATAAAGTGCTTATTTATGAGTTTTTGAACTATGCTTCATGTTTTGACCATCAAATTGAATGTGAATTGATTGCTTAATGATTCTTGGCATGAGTATTTGGTATATGAAATTCAATGAGCTAGATGAGCTTTGTCCTGTGAGATTTTGAGCTTGAATAGACTAATTTATCATTTTAGCCTCATATTTCCTTTCATGCCTCATTCTTCCCAGATTTCTAATCTCTAGAACTTGCTCTGACTATTGTTCAAGATCACATCTAACATGCATGTTTAGGCAGCATGATCGAGGCATTATTTGACTTTATGAGCTACATTGACCAAATAACCACCGTTATATAAATGATTTATCCCTTGCTATCCCTTTGAGCCTTTACCATATTTATTGATGAGAACCTATATTATCATCCTTGGCCACATACCCTTTTACCCAAGGCTATAGAGTTTCATAGTTGATTGGGAGTAGTTTGTGGATAATAATCTTTTATAGATATTATGGTTTGGTTGGATGTGACAAGGGATTCATGTTCTATTTTCCCTTCAAGTCAATTGGATAATATTTTGTGAGTTGTTAGACAATTATTGAAAAGTGCATAGTTTCCTTTGCCATGATCCTCCTTTGGTTGACAAGAAAAGATAAAAATGAAGGAAAAAAAACAACAAACCACACCAAAGGTGTTCAAAAAACAATGTTGAAAGAAGAAAAAAGGAAAATAAAAAAATGAAATAGAAAAAAATGAAATAAAAGGATTTGACATTGATTTTATATTTTTAAGCACTTTCTCTTGTAATCTCATTGGGGATGTTATTGATATTTTGAGATGTATAGGCTTGAGGAGTATGTTTTAGTTAGGAGATGATGGTTTGTGTTCTTAATCTTTGGCTTTTAACCCCACAAATTCCAAAATGTTTGTTACCTCCTTACCTTTACGCAATTGTCCCGTTACAACCCTTAAAAAGTCTTTATGAATGCCTTATGTGTCTTGCATTGTAGTGGTGGCAAAATAGAGATTCTTATCAAGCCTAGGGTTAATTTGGTTCTATGGCATGAGATTTGATAAAACCGCATTTTATTTTAACACATGAGTGATAAGTGTCTCATCCCTAAAGTGAGGTTCTATCAGTTCTTCTAGCTCTATTTATTACAATATGTCAATATGATTTTTCAAGTTAATTTGAGTGATTGATTTAATATTTGATGTGATAGTTCTCACTTTTATTTCAAAATTTTCCTTTAAGTTTTTAATCACTTTTGGGCTAAATTTCTTTGGTTAATTTGACTATTGATGTTGCTACTGATGTCTGCTTGAGGAGGTTATTCGTTTTAGCCTAGTTTCATAGGTTCTTGAGGATAAGCAACGGTTTAAGCATGGGAGAGTTTGATAAGTCCTTCAAGTGCACTCTATTTAGAGTCATTTTATACCATTTTTAGGAAGAATTATGTATTTTATGCTATATTATGCACTCCTTTTTCTATTTTATACTTAGGTATGGTTCTTTTCTGCATTTTGTAGGTTTTTGGACCATTTTGCCCTAGATTTGACCCCTAAATGAGTGTAGCTTGAACCCACATGGACACCCTCAAGGCAGTATGCTCGTGGCAGGAAGAAAGGACAGAAGAATGTTAACGTAGGGCTCACCACGTACGGTCCATGGTTAGTCTATAATTGTAAGTCTTTTCATTTTCATTCATCATGTGGTTGAGGTTGATCGAGTTCTTCTTTAATAGAGTCATTTCGCAGCAGATTTGAGAGGTAGACAGCAAATGAGAACTTCTATTCTCTAATCTCTTCCATTCTTTTTCATTTTCTTAGTTTAGTTTTAGATTTCTTAGTTAATTTAGAGTTTAAGAGTGAAAGTTGTGAAGAAGTACTTGTTATTTTAGAGTCTTCGCAAAAGTTGGGAACCATTGGAGGATCTCCAACTGTACTAAGTTTTCTTCTCTTAAACTTTGTTTAGTTGTTGTTATTTGAAATCCAAGGGATGGAGATTACAATTTGAACAAACCTATGCTAGAAAACAGAGCAGGGGAATTGACCACTTAGCACCTAGAAACTGAGAACAAGGCAAAAATTCAGATTTGAAATAGTCCAAAATCAAGTAGAAAATCATATTGAGATTTACGGTATTTAGCAATATCCACTAAACCAACAAGAACCCATAAATAAAACATAATAGAAATAGCAACCTAATCGAGTTTTGAGGCTCGAACAAGGCAGCACCAGATCAAAAATGGTGACAACCAACCTCGAATCCATAAGAAGCACATTAGCCATGTTCGACTAAATCAGAAATAGAAAATGAAGAAACAGAACTTCGCATAATCGAACTAAAACTTGAAATGGGATAAGGTGAAAACAGGATAGATGATAAGGGAAAGGGGATTCGACATCTCAACCAACAAAACACGAACATAGCTCAGTTGACCCAAAAAACAAAGCGAAAGTCTGCCTCACCATTACAAAGCTCCAAGATTCACAAAAATGACGGATTTTCCATTAAGTGGCTCCAAACACAGGAACAATATAGAGGAAAGGATGCTTGCAATTTAATTCAAAGCAAAACCCAAAAAGATTCAATATTAATTGAAATTCATCAAGCCTACTCCAAATTAACAAAGTCAAATTCAATTGCATGAAATTGAAAGGTAGAAAACAAATGTAACATTCAAAATCAAAATAGGTGAAACGAAATCTAACCCTAAATTACTAAAACTAGAATTAAAGCTAACTATGAAAACCTAAAATCAAACCTCCTCCTCTAAATCACCGCAACCCCTTCAAATTTAAAGAGGGTCCCTCCTTTTCTTGACCATCGATCTGGGATGGCATGGACGGTGGAGATGAGGTAGAGATGAAGCAAGGTGTTGTGCTAGCGGTTGGCGTGATAGTGGTGGTGATCTGGTGTTGTGGGCGTATGGTGATGGAGGTAGATGAAGATGGCGGAGTTGGATGGGGATGCGTGTTTGAGTTTGAGAGAGAGATGAGAAAATGGATGGGGGGTATGTGGGGTTCTTGCAGTAAGAGAGGAGAAAGAGGAAAAACAAAATGAGCAACAAGGGGTGGTGTCAAGCAAGGGGCACGGTACTGGGGGTTGGTAGGATTTTTTTTTTTTAGTTTTATTTTATTTTAATTCCTCTTTTGGGTTATGTGGACTGGGCTGTGGGAGAGAACTGAGTTTAGGCTAATGACAACTGGGCCCAAATCTCTTTCTTAGCATTTTCTCCCATTTTTCAGAAAGTTTGCCGAACCTACAAAACAATAAAAACTTAAATCAAAGTCTAAAAATCATAATAATTTGGAGCAAAATTAAGTGTGAAAATATTGCAAAAACTATCATAAATTGGGAGCAAACAAATACCCCCACACCAAGATTTTGCTCATCCTAGTGTAAAACAAACTAAACTATCTAAAAAAAATGGAAAATTAGAAAAAAAGAAAATCCTAACTCACTTTCGTAGAAATTACAGTTGTATTTAGTGTATACAATAAGCCCTTTAAACTCCTTGGTTTCCCAAGTGGACGGGTAAGTTCTTGTTAGGGTTTTCAAGTGAAATACCTACAAAAATCGTTTCAAAAACAAAGGAAAATCTTTTTGGTTTTTTCAAATGAGAACATATATACAAGCAATGGGGAAATTATATACACCACTAAGTAGTTGCATTACCCTAGTAACCAGATCGCCAAATTATACACAAGTAGAATGCACAATTAAAAGATAATCTAGTCAAAAGATGCATTCTGATGTTTACTTTTCATCTCACACGCAATGTGCAATGATATGTACACCATGGTGCATGTGCAAATGTGTACCGATTCTTATCAATCAAGTTGCTAACATGGACACAATCCTGGCTTCCTCGCCTAAGTGCCTTCTTTGCTCCATTTGTTTCTTTTCTTTAAGAATAATAACATACACACCCTAAACCCACTTGACTTACAAATATTGGGCCTTCCCTAAAAAGGGGTTCTATTAGAATGTTCAAAGCACTTATTTCATCGCCCAAACAAATGTGTAATCAAATAACATAGCACATATTTAAGCCGATCAAATATATGAAATAAAGATAGTGACTTTGAATATTAGTGCTCGGATTCTTATTAATTTTTTTAGACTTTCTAATTTTTTTTAAACATTTTTTAAGAGCTAAAAGGCAATTTCGACAAACAAAAAGCTCACATGTCAACTTAACAACAAGACCCAAAGAATTGATAGAAACGTGAGCAAGGCAAGCACAAAACCACACATATGAGATGATGTTATTATAAAAAATTGAATCTACATCCTCAACTAGACATCTCATCATGCAAACTCTATCCACGTATAGCTCAATAACCTAGTAACATTGGATCATAATCGCCAAAGAAAAATAAAAATCTTTTTGAATTTTTAAAATTTTTTCAAAAATATGTACAAATAGACATCTCATCTTCACATCAAAACTCCACAATGTCCTCATTACGGGAACTAAGGCGCCAAAAGCAAGCACATAACCTATACAATCGTAAAACCAACGTGAATCCATAAGTATACAAACTAGCAATCCACCAAGCACACAAGAAAACAAAAACAAAAACAAACCATAAAACAAAATCAAAATCAAAATCACCAAAACAAGAACAACACTAAAACCAAGGAACAGTAAACAAAAGAAAGCCTTAAACAAAACAAAACGCAAAAGAAAAGAAAAACAAAATGCAAAAACAAAAACAAAACCACTAAAGCACAAAAAGAAAACAAAAAACAAAATATTAAACAAAACAAAACCAAAGGAAAAAAACTCACAAAATCAAAGAAACAAAACGAGAAACTAAAACATACTAGAAACAAAAATACCCAAAATAAACAAGAAGCCACTAAATAAAAATCAAACAAAACACCCACAACACAATCACAATCCTAGATGTCCACATCTATTCAACCAAAAGGACTAACAAGTATTCACAAAACAAAATACACTACCAATAGTGAGACACATGACACAACCAAGGGTAATCATATCTAACTCGACTCAAACAAATCCTAAATTTCTCCTCAAAATCGATCACACACACAATGACAACCCTAAATATCCATAACTATGTACAAAAAAGAAGAGGGGAAAGAGGGAAATGGTGGAACGATCATACCAGGTTGGATACAAAATGTATCCATATTAATGCCTCACTCAGATGATGTTGAGGAGGTCCATAGAGCATCAGTCACTCCATCTCAGCTCACAAGCTACTACACATATCAAAACCCACTAATACTCATAACAGCTTATCAAATAATCGGGCACAATCCTCACAAAAGTGAAAGTGGTAAGAAACAAGATATGTAACCAAATAAAGTGCATAAGAGGAATGAAACTCAAGGCTCTCTTGAGCTTATCAAACATCTCAGCCCAATCAAACGAGGGTTGTGTATATGCAAAATCACATGCATAAGTCAATGGTCTAACAATGATTTAACTATATGAATGCATAGGCCATCGAGAGTGATCTGAATGACCTAAATGAAGTCCAACATCTCTAGAGGCGGAGGGGAGAGGATCAAGTAAAAGCCAATCAAATAAAATAAGAAAATCTAAGCTTATAGGATGGTCTAAAGTCAAGTCCTTCACCTCAAAGTGATACTCAAGTCTCTTTATGTCACAATCATCAAAAGTCTAATCTCAATAAGAACTACCAAATATAAAAGTCTCAGACCCTACAAGAGTAGACTCGGGAGAGTCTAAAGAAGGGTGAAGAATGGGGAGAGGAGAAGAAAGGGATGAAAGAACTAGGGTGGGGGCTAAGTCAAGGGAAGACTCATCAGAAATAGGATCAATAAGCTCCTCAGGAGGCATAACCTCAATAAACTCCACATCAGAAGGCTCATCAAATGAATGCTTCTCTGAAAAGTTATCCTCTGACTCAATAAATATGCCACATCGATCATCAAAACTAGCATCATACTTAAATTCATCTCCCTTCTCAAGCCCTCTAAGAGGAGCCAAAGGAAGACAGGAGTCATGAACGATTAGACTACCCTCGGGGCGGTCACTAACTGTGCTAAGCTCTAGGGAAGGCGCAACTGCTAAAAGAGATAAGGGATCACTCGTTTCCTTGAGGTCATCACAATGTGTATCATCATAAAAATCATGCCCTAAACGAATTGGTGCCTCACTTTTAACATCAAAGTCATCACAAGACCTAGCGCTTCGGGTGTAGAAGTGTCTAAACTAAGGTTAGTCTCAAGGAAACTATGCAAGTAAAACTCTCTATTAAATGCGACCAATGCCTCTAATCTATGTAGTATACTAAGCAGTGGATAAGTATCAACATCATGATCAAATGAGTCACAATAATCACATGAAATAGGAATAGATGGAGTGTGAGAGTGCTAACAAGATATATAACCCTAAACTGACTCTTATCTAGAGGTGTAACATGCATCATATAAGGGTCGGGAAGGGGGCAACTAAAGGCCTCTCTAGCATTGTCATACTCCGAAGTCTCATGAACTAAATATTCAAAGAAATCCCAAAGTTCATCCTTAGTCCTAGGAAACCAACTTCCCAAACCCCCAATGCACATAATCTCAACATGATCTCGGTATTCATTATTAAAACCCTCAAAGATTACTTGGTAAATTTCCCATTTCTTAAAATATCATTTAATACATTGAGCACGAAAGTCATCCAATCCACTCAAATATAGCCAAAATATTTCATGCTCAAATTAAGGGAAATAGAAAATTGTCATTTGGTTTTAAAATTTTTCAAATGTTTTTAATTTTTAGGGGTTTTCAAAATTTTTTCCCTCTTTTTTCAATTTTAACTTTTCTAATTATTTGGGGATTTTTTTTTTCAAGAGATAAACTAAACTAAGGGCGTGTTCGGCAACAGCATTTTGGGTAGTATTTAGCATTTTGACTAAGTCAATACACTTATCATGTAATTTTTGAGTATTCGGTAACATAGTGTTTTCACTAGTATTTCAAGTAGCGTTTAGTGTTTTAAGCAGCGTTTCTAAAAAGCTAATAGTATTAACGTTTTGCATTCAAAAGTAGCGGTCATATTTTTTTGCTAAAAAATATCATTTGGAAATTTTATCTTTGGAAATTACGTATATCCTTTTATGTCAATTTACATTAATCAGTTAACCTAATAGCTAAATTTACCGGACACATTATTTCAACTGCTCATCCAAACAGCTATCCGCTAACAGCTAAATTAGAAACTCTGTCCGCTACCTAGACAGCTATCCACTACCTGAACTGCTGTCTGCTACGTAACCGCTAATTTTGCCGAGCACGGCCTAAGTCACTATTAATAACGAAATAAAGAAAGAAAAATAAAACATGTGGAACTACTAAGAAAGTAATATAGAAAAAAAAATCTGACCTAATGTCACGCCATCGTCCCCAGCAACGGTACTAAAAAGTTGTATGTTATTTTCGAATGTAAATTTATAAGCGGCAAGCATATAGCTTTCACTGTAGTACTTGAGGGTTACCTCCTCAGGTACGTCAAATGAAAATTAGGTCACAACAAAGTTAAATTAGCATATTAGCCTAAATTAATCAAAACTCAAAGAAATGAGGAGTAAAATAATTGAAATGAGTTGGAGTAATCTATCATGTGACTATAATGTCTAAGATTATCAACTAAATAAAATTAACTAAAACCAAACAACAAAATAAATGACTAACTTCACTAGAGCTTACCTAACTTCCTAAATAACCACATGCGAAACCAAATACAAAACTAAGAGTAGAACATGGAACCCAAGATCAAACACTAAACAAGTAAAGAATCAAAAGAACAGGGGCAAGGCGTCAAACAATTAGAACAAACAGAGAAGGCAAAACAAATAGAGCAACCAAAGGAGAAGGAAAACATGAGCCATAGGCATCCTTGTTTCAAGCTCAACCCTAGCCTGTTTACACAACCTATAAACAGATCAACCATCTGAAGGCTTCCAATTCAAAACCCAAACTAAGTTCATCTATCATAGATTGAAAACGAGGGCTGGAGATTGCAATTTGAACAAACCTAAGCTAAAAAACAGAGGAGGGGAATTGAACACTTAGGACCTGGAAACTAAGAATAGGGAAAAAATCAAGATTCGAAATAATCCAAAATCAAGTAGAGAATCATATTAAGATTTACCATATTTAGCAATATCTATTGAAGCAACAACAACCCATAAATGAAACAGAATAGAAATAGCAACCTAAAGGAATTTTGAAGCTTAAATTAGGGTAGCACCAGATTAAAAATGGTGACAACCAACCTCAAATCAACAAGAAGCACATCAGTCATGTTCGACTAAATCAGAAACAGAAAATGAAGAAATAGAACATCGCATAATCTAACAGAGCTCAAATTGACCCAAAAAATGAAACCAAAGTCTGCCTCACCATTATCGAGCTCTAAGGCTCAGAAAAGGGCAGATTTTCTATTGGCGTGGCTCCAAATAAAGGAACAACATAGAGGAGAGGATGCTTGCAATTTAATTCAAAGAAAAACCCAAAAGATTCAATACTAACAGAAATTCATCAAGCCTACTCCAAATTAACAAAGTGAAGTTCAATTGCATGAAATTGAAAGCTAGAAAACGGATTTAACATTCGAGATCAAAATAGATGAAATGAAATCTAACCCTAAATTACTAAAACTGGAATTAAAGCTAACTAAGAAAACCTAAAATTAAACCTCCCCCTCTAAATTGCTATAACCACTTCAAATTCATAGAGCCTCTCTCCTTTGCTTGACTGTCAATTTGGGATGGCATGGACTATGGAGATAAAGCATGATGTTATGATAGCGGTTGCTATAGTAGTAGTGATGATCTAGTGTTGTCAGCATATGGTGATGAAAATGGATAAAGATGGTGGAGTTAGATGGGAGTGCTAGTTTGAGTCTGAGAGAGATATAAGAAAATGAGTGGGGGGGTACCTCAAGTTTTTACAGTGAAAGAGGAGAGAGAGGGAAAAGAGAATAAGGAATAAAGGGGGGTCACGTGAGGGGTGTGGGACCAGGGGACTGGCGGGATTTTTTGGGTTTTATTTTATTTTATTTTATTTTATTTTTACCTCTTTTAAGTTATGTAGAGTGGGCTGTGAGAGATTACCGAGTTCAAGTTGATGACAATTGGGCCTAACTCTTTCTCAGCATTTTTTCCCATTTTTCAGAAAGTTTGTCAAACCTACAAAATCATAAAACCTTAAGTCAAAGTCTAAAAATCATAATTATTAGGAGGAAAATTAGGTGTGATAATATTGCAAAAACTATCATAATTTGATTGTAAACAGTAATCTTTCTTGCTCAATTCCCCAGCCTAACTCCTTTTAGCAATGCCCCAATTGACCCCAAAATCACATCAAGGCAACCAATAATCTCAGCCATTTTCGTCCATCCTTCTTCCTTTTAAGATTAGGACAATTTGTAAACAATCCCTAATTTCATCCACTTCACCAAAATTTTCATTGCCACATCAAAAATTATGAAATTAAATAATAAGTTTAGGAATTGAAGATCACCCACCTCAAATGGACACAATTTAAGGGCTAAATGGGTGATTTTGGGCTGGGTTCAGGTCTCATCTCCTTCACCTAGCTATTGCTCTATTCCTCTTCCTTCTCGTGTCTACAACTACTAATATGCTGCTCAGCCCTTCTTCTTCTTCCTCAACTGTCGTTGGTACTATTCTACTATCTCGTTCGTTCTCAGTTTCTCTCTCTGCCTTGCACTATTTCTCTCTCTAGATTGGTGAGAATTAATTCACATAAATTAATATACTTAATAAACATGAAAAAGCTTGATTAATTAGCTCATATAGTAAAACATAGCTAGTAAAATTATTTGCCTAAATAGTTAGCTCGAGATTCACTTACTGGATGGAAATAAAGCTGCTGGTTCTTCCATATTTCTTGCTCAAGTTCCTAATTTGATTTGCGATTTTGTGGTGCTTCCATAGCAATTTAAAATATGGGATGATCTTACTTCTTATATTCTTCTCTCCTTTTTCCATCATGCATATTGGTTCTTCTACAAAGATCAAACTCTTCTTGATTTGCAGGGTTTCATGCTAAATGACATAGTCTGGATTGGGTATATATTTGCGGAGGTTAGAGATGTGAACTATGTGATGTATACCATGCAAGGAGGGTGCAAGGCTAGTTAATAAGCAACGGGTGCCATATTTTGCAAAATCTCCAATGTTTTGATGAACCTCGGACATAATCTACGGTTAAACCTCATGCTTCCCTTAAGTGGGGAAACCTTCAGAAACACATGATCTCTAACATCGAACTTTAGAGGTCTCCTCCTGGTTGTAAGCAAACTTAATAACAGGTAAATTATGATCCCCACTTCTTACATAATCCAGCATACATGCCCTTAGCATGTTCTTTAACATATGACTGGTTCTCTTTTATTAGCCATCTGATTGAGGTAGAGGGTCATACTAAGGTGCAATCTAATACCCATTAATGCCTGAAACCCATGCCAGAACTTGGAAATGAATTTGTTATCGCAATCTAATGCTATACTGAGTGGCATTATACTAAATCAAGTGATCTCCTTAATATATAAGTCTGTTAATTGCTCAAAGATGAAGGTGACTTTGATGGTGAGGAAATGTGCAACTTTGTTTAACTCATCGACAACCAGCCAGATGGCATCGTGTTGTTTGATGGTTTTAAGTAATCTCATAACGAAAGCCATCATGATGTGCTCCCATTATATATTGAAATAAGTAAGCATTGTAGTAATGGTCTAGCATTTTACGCTTAGTTTTTATCCTTTCACAAGTAAGACAATGAACAACATGGTCAACAACATCCTTCTTCATTCCTACACACCAAAAATAGGTCTTCAATTATGACACATTTTAGTGCTTTCAGGGTGTGTGGTAAGTGCTGAGTTATGTGCCTTCTTTAGTAGTTCTCTCTTAAGTTCTAGTATGTAAGGCACACATAGCTACCCTTGCACCAAAACATATCTTCTTAAATTAGGAATTCCTTAACTCTACCTTCCTCTACTCCATTAATTTTTATAAGCTCGGGGAGTTCTTTTGATCGCTGCTTGATATGCTTTATTAAGAGAGATGTCACTTGAAGTACTGCTAAGTTACCTCGATATCTTAGGAGAACTACTTGAATTAGAAGTGCTTCTTATTCTCTTAAAAGTCTTTTTCCTTGAGTAAGGAAGTAGGCCACCGAACCCATGAACTTCCTACTTAGTGTATACCTAACATCCTACCCCATAAAGGTTTTCTCTAAATCTTCAAAGCAAACACTACCACAGCTAATTACAAGTCATGCGTGGATGATTCTCTTCATAAGGCTTATGCTAACATGAGGCATAGGCAATGGCTTAGCCTTTTTGCGTCAGCATAGATCCTAACCCCCTGTTGGATGCATTGTAATAAATCACACATCCCTTATTACCATTTGGTATTGCTAAGACTGGAGTTGATACTAATCGTTTTTTTTAGCTATTAAAAGTTATTCTTACATTCTTCAGTCTATTCAAATTTATTACTGTTACAAATCAGTTTGGAAATAGGTAGGGCTAACTTAGAAAATTTCTTTACAGAACTCTAGTAATATCCAGCCATACCCAGAAAGCTTCGTACCTTAGTCACGTTTGTGGGTGTTGGCGAATTAACAATGGCTTCTACCTTAGCAAGGTTACTGATATGCCTTCCTTTGGCACCATTTGACTCCAAAAGTGAACCTTTTCTAGCCAGAATTCATAATTTTAAGCTTAGCATATAACTTGTGTTCTTCTAGGGTTTTGAACACTAATCATAGATGCTTCGCATGCTCTCCTCTAGCTTAAGAGTATATTAGGATATCATCAATGAACACCATAATGAACTTATCAAGGAAGGGTTTGAATACTCTATGCATAAGATCCATAAAGAAGGTTGGGGCATTGTTTAGCCCAAATGGCAACACTAGGAACTCATAGTGTTCATACTGAGTTTGAAATGCTGCTTTTTGAAATATCCTCTTTTTATCTTCAGTTGATGGTAACCTAATCTAAAATCAATTTTAGAGAATATTTTAGAGCTTGCTAATTGATCAAACAAATCATCGATTCTAGGGAAGTGATACTTATTCTTAATGGTTACCTTATTCAACTCCCAATAGTCGATGTATAACCTTAAGCCTCCGTCTTTCTTCTTTACAAAGAGCTATAGAGCTTTATAAGGTGAAATGCTTGATTGGAATAACCCTTTGTCTAATAATTCCAGTAGGACTTTTAGTTCTACTAGTTTTACCATTACCACCCAGTAAGGGGATTTTGATAAGGTTGTACCTGGTGCAGGATTTATTATGAATTTAATTTTTGAAATAGGTGGCAATGTTGGCACCTTCTCAAATACTCTTAAAAATTCTCTTGCTATTGGGATCTTACTCAAGTCTAGTTTCTTTGGTTAGGTCCTCTTAATTACACACAAATACCCTTGATATCCCTTCTTCAACATCCTAAATGCTCACATAGTTGATATGATTAGGATGGTTTTCTGACAATTCGTTCCTTTAGGTTTAAGATTTTCTCTTTTAAGAGGGATATAAGCTTCTCATTATAGTCTATGGCTACTTTATACTTAGCTAACCAATCTATTCCATAATAATATCACTCCCCTGGATTTCTAATTGCACTAAAGAAGTAAGGAGGATTCTCCCCACCATGTTAATAGAACAATTCTTAAATATAACATCAGAATGATAAACATAGCCTAGTAATGTAGTCACACACAAATGTATATATATCTCATCAGGTTTACTAGCAAGCTTCTTTGCAAATTCAGAGTTTATAAGTGAATGACTAGCACCTAAATTGAATAAAATAGGGGCATACAAATTGTTGACGAGAGATATTACCTCTCATTACATCGTTAGGGTCCTTTACGGCCTTCCCTGCCAAACAGAAAACTCTACCTCTTACTTGCAACTTCTTGCTCTTTATGTTGCCTCCAACTGGAGTATGGAGCTGTTAGACTGAAGGTTGGGGCCTAAATCCTTGCTTCTAAGTCACCTTTAGGCATTTGGTGATCACATGACCATATTCTCTACAACCAAGCACTGGCCTAAAGGACGCTTACATGGGTCGGGGTGATGACGCACTAATCATACGACTTCTTTTTTGCTACTAAATCGGTTGTTTGCCTTTATGTTGCCCTTCTTGGTGTTGAACCTCTTAATGTTTCTACCTCCCTAGGAACTAGAACTATCAGCGCCAAATTTCCTTTTTGCTTGACTCATTTCTCTTTCTTCAGCTTCAATTTCTTCGATAAGTCAGGCTATTTCACAACCCTTCAGTAAATCTCTTAACAGTTAGCAAAAGCATGCCTTGTAACCATCCATTTGATACTTCCTTTCGATCCTTGTTCGAAGTGGTCCATTCTCATCTCTTCAGTGGCCACTTGTGTCAAAGCAAATCGGCTAAACCTGTTGAACTTGGCTACCTATTCCATTACACTCAAATTTCTATGCTCAAGGGGAGAGATTATTGCTCTTTGAACCTTTTCACATCCCTAAGATAATTTTGGGATCCATTAGAGATTTAAGCTAGTCCTACGTCGATGGTGGTTTTCTCGCTTGGGGCTTAACCATTCTCCATCAATATTCTGCTTCTCGTTCAAATTGGCAGGCAGGCATGCGCATCTTTAACCTTTTAGGACATTCTATTATCTCAAATAGGTTCTCCATGTTTATGAGCCATTCCTTATATACCTAGGGATGTGACCCACCTTCAGACTTAGGTGGTTTTAACTAATCAAACTTATAGATCATGTCCATGGATGGTGGTTTCTGAGGTTGCTCATGATGTGAAGGCATCTATCCACATACATATGGAGGTGTATGCTAGTTCCAGTTCACATTAGAAGTTAACATTGTAAAAAATAATACCATTCACAACCAATAATGAAATAAATTCTAAATAATTCCATCATTCATACAAAGAAATAGCAACTTCAAAATACTTCTCCCACTCATACAATATCGAAATCAAGTTATAGGATTAGTTATATATAGCTTATACACATACTATGTTCCATCCTTCATGACAAAGAAATAACTTATATACATACATAAGTTAAATATGCTTTTCTTTATCTTATGTTTTAACCATTTGACTCTCATTAGGGAAACAAATTATAATAGCTAATTCCTAGTTATCAATCATGTTTATAAAAGGTGTTTCACCTTGTTCATACTATGCCAATGTATTTTTAATGATCTTATAGGCTTTGCTAACATAATCTAGAAATTTGGAACAAGATTAATCTGATTTGAGTGTGAACTCAACTTGATTCTAGACATGTTAACTTGAGATAAGAAATAAAATTTGAAAATTGTTGTCACGTATCTCTATTTTCTTGTTCTTTTTAGGGGGGGGGGAGGTGTTTGATTGTGGTAGTAGGACCCTTTGGCTTAGCCTCTTGGAGAAGATAGGAACCCCCTTCCCTCCATCTATGCTTTTTTTAAAAAATTATTTAATTCATTTTAGTAAGGGGATATATTGATATTGCATATTCAAACTCTTTTATTTATTCTGCTCCTGGGGCAAAGTACAACACTATTCTAATAGAAAATAATACATAAATGGGTATTGTGTTCAAATATCATCCTATCGCACTTTCTAGTAATATAATAGTAATGATGGTTTTGGCTAAGTATTTACTAACATGGGGAGCTAGGAAAGTGCAACTTTTCTACATAATATCTAGTATGTTGAAGTGTTTAGCTTTATTTATGAATCACAGCTGATAAGAGCATTTTCTTGCATTATTCGACATAATGGTCCATTTAATTGTTCATGAACCTTACAAAGTAAGGAATGGTGCTCCAATTTTCTATTATTGGATGTATCCTAAAGAAATATATTTGTTTCCTTTATTCTTATGTACTAATTGTACACACGTGCTTTTTGGTGTTTATATGTAATTTCACGTGAAGATTTGTTCCATTAGGATGAGGTTCATGTAACAGTGCCACCTGAGAAATTTTGAACATCGTTCTGGGAGAAGATAAAAAATGACAATGCCAAAAATATTTTGACAAGGATCTAAGAAAGTGAGAAAGAAAATTAAGAAAATAAAGAGAAAGGTTATCACCTAGAGAAGAAGTTTGAGAATTTGGAAAAGAAGCTTGGACATGTGACTAATTTGGTGAAATTACTTCCCATACACTTGGTATGCCCATACCTTTTTCATATTTAGTTGTTCTTTTTGTATGCTCTTTATTCTTAAGATTACTTGTGAATAAGGTGGAATATGTTTAAGTTGTTATTTTGAGAACTAATTTGTGCAACTAGTTGAGATATATGCTTATTGGTGTAAATCATCAACATTTTTGGTTAGAACAAACAAAAAATTACGAGAACTGGCATTGGCTCCATGTGTATGTGTGCTGATGAGTTAAACTTTACTATTACATGCTTTTGATTACCAAGGAATTACCATCATTTAGCACTTTTTTAATGAAATTATAGCTCTTGATTGTTGTTTCGAGCCTATATGATGTTTAAGGCTTCTACTAGTTAGTGTCTTCTCTATGTCTCTGTTTCTTTCTCTGTCTCTGTCTGTGTGTCTCTCTCTCTCTCTCTCAGTCTTGCTTTTGTTTGGGGAAGAATCTTAAAAACTATGCTTCTAAATTTTATGTCATAATAATGCACTTAAAATATTCTTCGTTCTTTCTTGCTGTCATACTTTCATTTTCTTGCTCTCAAATTTACAATCTCTTTAATATCTGGAGAGAGATAGAGATGAACATGAAGTAGGGCTAGTAGCTGAAACATATCAAAAACTCCCATCACCTTGCAGCAAAATAAAGAAAGAAACTCATCTACCAAAAGTCCTTTGACACCAAATTCCAACACATAGACCTAATTTATCATGGTATTTCACCTAGTAAATGGACTCAAATATTGATGATGTACAAAGATTTGAAAAGGTGCTTGAACCTACTATTGAGATATGTAATTATTTCCAGTACATGTTTTAGATTTCAACTCCATAAAGTGGCAAAAACCTCAAATGCACCAATGTAGATTTTTACCTGTATTTTGCTAAATTTTAGGCGAACATTGGTTTCTACCTAAGAGGTTCCCAATTGATGCAAGTCTTAGTTCATTTACTTTCCTAAGATGCCTCTCCTAATGTGCTAAAATAGGCATCAGATTCCTTTCGAGAGAGAAATAGTCAAGATTATGTGGAATGCACCAATGCAGATTTTTGCCTGTATTTTCCTAAATTTTGGGTGATTATTGGTTTCTACCTAAGAGGTTCCCAATTGATGCAAGTCTTACTTCATTTACTTTCCTAAGATGTCTCTCTTAATGTGCTAAAATAGGCGTCGGATTCCATTTGAGAGAGAAATAGTCAAAATCATGTGGAATGTGCCTAAAATTCAGTTTGAGAACAATCTAGATTTTGGCTAAATTTGGGGAGAATGCAGTTCTAAACCTTACAATTTCCCTCTATAGAATGAATCCACACCCACTAAGGAAGGAAGAAGTTCCAAGTGATGGATTCCTCAATGGTCTAATACAACTCTCTAGAACCTTCGTAAAAAATAGGAAAGAAATCCTGAAAATTACAGCTCATGGTCTTTGTCATTATCTTTGGATTTTTGATTTATTTGTTGAGATATTTTACGGGGCTTTCATTGGATCACTTCCGCCAGTAATGTATTAGCTTATTCCTATCAGTAGGTATTATGCAGCTGTTCTCCTCAATGTATGCTCACATTTAAGTCGATGATGACATGAAAGGTAAAAGGCCAATTTCTCTCTAAAATGTCATCTTTATCTCTAAAAGTTAAACTAGTAATTTAGAGCCTTCGCTTTAAAATTTCTCTTTGGTAGCTCTACACCTTTAGGAGATAGATCAGATGCAAAGTGTTTATCTTTTAAGGACCTCATTTTTTGGGGCTCACAATCACCTTAATTATTTAATATTGAATCCAATGAGAAGCATCCATTGTTTTTGGATTTCTCTTGAGTGTTGATGATCTTGGGAGTTAAGAATTCAGCCCTCATCAGTAGCTTTTGGGGCCATTTCTAACTTTAAGTCTTTAAAATTCCTCTCTTTCCTTAAACCCATTAATATTTTAGTAAAACAACAATAAGAATGAAATCTTTAGTCCTCTTATGATTGGATTAGTGAATTTCCTTGCAGCTTGGTATTTTTATTTTCCAATGTCACTTATTTTTCAATCTTTCAAGCTATTTGAGCTTTTTAACTTTTGTAAGATTTGAGATCTTTTATGTAATGTTTTGTAATGTTTCAGTTTTCTATGGGCAGAAGAGGAATAACCATGATTCAAATCATTTGATACCATTAACTAAACATTCAGTTAGCTTTTTGGGTTACCCTTTAGGTAAGTTCATAGGTTTTAAGAACAAATGTGCGTGTAACTCATGCTATTTTTATAGAGCATAGGGAATGATCTGTTTGAGAATTAAAGTACAAATAATCATCCAATTAAAGAAGAGAATGTTGAGAAAAACAAAGCTGGTGAATGAGGTGAAGAATAAGATGAAGACTTATACATAGTTTGATATCCAATATGTTGGTGAATTAGCATTTGTGATGACTTATGTTGAACTAATATATAGATGCTTACACTTAGGACATGTGTGTAGGACTTGTGGATATACTTTATTATAAACTTCCAGTGTATTCTCGTTTTCATAAGCTTTAATAGAATTATACTTTTTTGAGTCTATTGTCCTATACTCTTATTGTGGCAGGTTTGTTTCGCCAGCAAGTTTTATGCCATTGGCAAAAATGTCGTAGACTTGCTTATTGGAGAACAATTTGGCGAAGAAATTGACTATCATCAACATTTTGAAACCTGCTGGTTAAGGAGTTTCCACCTAAAAAAACTATCACCAGCAAATGGTTTGTTGCTACGAGGTTTTACCCATAGCGAGAAAATGCATAGCTGAACGATAAAACTGATTGTTAATATAAGACTTTACTAGCATAAAGGACTTTGTTGGTAAAGGAATAACAGTTACCAACACAAGTTTTTCTTTGTTGGTGTTAGTGACTAATCACCAGAGACATCGACATCCATTGGTATGGCTTTTATAATCACCCCTTTTTAC
This sequence comes from Carnegiea gigantea, assembly GCA_029747015.1. NCBI lineage: Eukaryota > Viridiplantae > Streptophyta > Magnoliopsida > Caryophyllales > Cactaceae > Carnegiea > Carnegiea gigantea. Next base: position 96,199 of record JAKOGI010001704.1, on the reverse strand, counting down.
CAATACTTTAGCAACAGATCAATATCTATTGGTTTTATGTTTTTATGAACAGAAAATAAGTTTCTATAAATAGATATATCCACGTTGGCAAAAATAACTTTTTTTGGGTAGTGACTAAAGAAGCAAAGTATTGAATTTCTAGGAAACTTGTATTATTTACAATAATCATTGTTGTAGTGATGTATCATACCTGGTACACAAAAGTAGGTAGTAAGTACCATTTTGGTGGAAAAAGATGATGTTGCCCCACCCTCCAAAAAAAAGTATGGGGCATTAATTTTTTTTTTAGAGACTTAGAGTTCTCTTTCCTCATCCAAAAAGGGGACTAACTCGTGCTTCAAAAAACTCTTCCAATTTGGTCCAGAGTTGCCTTGTTTTTTTTTTTTTTTTTTTGCTTGAAAGTTGAGCTTTAGGCACATGTGTGAACTACTATGTACAAGTATTATTGTTTGTAGATAACCACTTGGTTACACTACACTTGGTACATTTGATCTTATCTACTACCACCCATCCTTCCTTAAAAAGTAAAATTATCTTCGACAACTTAATTCCTTTTTTGTTCCCTTTTTAAAGTACATTTTATTTTGGAATATACCTTTTTTTGGATTTTTTGGGGATTTTTTGGGAATGGGAACTATTCTTGGGTATTCTATAATCAATTTAACATCAATCAAATGGTTATGGGTGCAGTTTCTAGAAAAGAAGAACTAATCAATCTGTTCGACTTTCGATTCTTAAAAATATGCCGGACCTGAACTCGAAATCGATCAGTTGCAAGAAAGGGAAGATAATTTCCCTTTGGTCCTTCCTTACCTTTTCTTTTGCTTTTTAATTCTTTATCTTTTTTTTGATTTCTTTTCAAACAAAGATAAATCTTCATACTAGTGAAATTTTGACCAATCTCAATTAGTTTTCTATTGCTAGTTAAAAGATGAATAATCATATCTTGCAAGTTACTAAGACAAAAATCACACTTATTGAAATAACTTTTTATTTTCTATTCAAATAAAGATAAAAGAAGGCAGGTTAAGGTCGAACACTTCCATCCAAACATAAAATAATTTAATTTAATACGTGTTACAATATTTCAGTTGCATGCTACAGCTAACCTCAAGTTTCAGTTCCAGTTTCCAAAATTTGGGAATTGGTTTGATTCGTGCTGATTCTAGTTCCAAAATTATCATGTCAAAACATAGATTAAGAACATTGGCTGTAAAATTGAGAACAAATAATATAATTTTGCTAGTTATAAAATATTATTAGTAAGTTTTCAAATATTTAACAAGTATTAGTCTATATGCTTCTCATATTTAATAAGTATTAAATATGATAGATGAATTCTTTAAATTAAATTAGGTTCAAGATTACATCATATCAGGTTGTACTTGAATTGAAGAATAAAGTCAGTCTTATTTCCATCGACATGGGATATATTATTAATCTGGTACCTTTGAGCCATTTTTTAGAAGAGCTTGGGTGGAGCCGAATTTGATTTGCTTAGATATTAGGTTATACATACTTCCAATTAGGGCCAAGCAATGGTTTATGCTATTTGACTTAGTTTATTATGTAAGCCATTACGAATTTGCTATTTTCATTTGTGGGCTTTCTAAACAAGCAAGTTATGATTAAAACAACATGACTTATGCAAATCAATAGAGCTATTATAATCGTTTACATAGAAAATTAAGTAAATGAGCAAAAAAAGCTCTTGCTTACAGGTGATGATATCTTCAGTCTGCTGAAATGATCACATGTGCTTCCACCCATTGCTAGTTTTTAGGAAATGCGATGATATGTCTTGTCATAAATAGTGATAATGTTTCCCCCTAAAGATGGCTGTTAGAGGTATTTATAACATGCAATTTCATGCTGAAGGGTATATATAGTAGACATCTCACTTCTACTTTCCAGTTTGACTAGTTTGAACGAACTTTGGTTAGCTGTGACCTTTCTTCCTTTGCCTAGATAGAGGAGGGATGACACGTGGCACCCTCTAATAGGGGGCATAAAGTACTCCGAATATTTAGCTCCTCACATCTAATCTATATGCATTCCCAAGTGGGAAGGTGATATATAGATTAATTTTACCCAAATTTTGGTATGAGCAGAAGTGAATGTTGAATTTGATGTCTCGCTCACTACTTCTTTTCTTTCCCTTTTCATTTGGTCAAAATGGGTTTATATTCTTTCAAGGCATCTCCCATTTCACTACCAGAGGCTTTCCCTTATTTTGAGAAGTCCAAGGCAGAGGAGATAGCTAGCCAAGCTTTGGTGCCCGGAGATCATTCAAGGGATCTGCAACCTTTCATTTGAAGACTTATATGCTTTTTCAATCATCCATTCAGTCACAGGTGAGGAACTGGTAGACATGTTAGAGAATGAGGAGTGGTGTGTCTTTAAAACTTGGCTAAGCATGCATCACAGGATGGTGATCCACTCCTAAAGTAAGCAGGTTGAAGCCCATGTTACAGGTAGGATTTATGAGGATAATATTGCTAGTGCAGATTTCGTATGCCTTCCTCCTCTTACAAGGAGTTTTGCCAAAGGAGAAGGGCGAAGCTAGCCCATGCAGGTTTGAGTTCATCGTTTCCCTATTCAAAGGGATGTTTTGCCCAAGGAGAATAACTAAAGATATGTTTTAGGCTTTGATTAACTTAACCCACTGTCATAGTGTGTCATGATGTTGTAATCTCCAAGAACAAAGCACAACGTGATAGAGCGAGGTGTAACGCCCCTAAATTAAATATGTTCTACTGCTTATATTTTTCTTAATATATCCCTTAATTATCATCTAGACAACCCAATGATAGGGGCATTACCGTCGTTCAAAAGGACAAGGCTTGAAACATGAGTGTTATAAATAACACAGTTAAGCATAGCTTCAATCATACACATACACACCTGATCAATTCATATATAATCAACTGTTAATCAACATAAGGTTTTTACACTATAGTAAAAACAATTCACCATGTAATTTGCATCTCCATCTACTGAAGATTTCAACATACAATTCTAAAAATATACATACACTGTATCAGTGTTGACCCATCCAGATTCCCTTGCTCAATTTGTTCTCTTCCGCTGGTTTACTAGCATGAAAACGATTCTCTGAGTATTTGCCTAAAACAAAACATGAAAAATATTTCGAACTGTAAGTTGAAGCTCGGTACATACATTCCTGAATTGTTAAATGATCATTGAAACACTGGTTGAGCCTGCTTTGCAATTCATTTAAGGTCAAAACAGGGAATGAGATGAATATAAAACTGCATTGCTAATTATTATCTGATAGTGAACCCCTTGATACTGTTATGATCTATGGATAGGTGTACACCTGCCAAGCCGATCGGGGATCTGGCCCGAAGTCGCGCGGGTAACTGAAGGGAAAATGCCCTATAGATGATAACTGATGGGGTCACTCATTAAGTGATAAATCACTGTATAAACTAATTCATTGATGTACTTATCAAAACATGATAAGGTTGATAAATACAATATGATTTCTAAATATACAGGTAATGGATGTACCTGAAGTCTTTAAAATGATATTTCACTTGATAATACTTATGCACAATGGAAACGATAGACTAGGCCCTATTTCTATGTAGGAAATGTAATTATAGATAAATATAGTTAGTAAACCATATTCACTGACATAATTTACAACTTTAATAGAAATTGATTAATTAAAAGGCTTCTACAATTCCAATGATTCAATATAAGGCAAGTTAAACCAAGATGATCTGAAAAATAAATCAGTTAGGGTTATTGAACTTGAAAGACAACAAATTGAAACAAAATAGATTACATTGGAATGATTGAGCTGATAATAAAAAGATTTCAATTGATATAAATGAAATATGGGTTTCTGATATTTTTGAAATGGATAATGGAAAGTGTAATGCTTCAGAAATGGATAATAGAATGTGTAATAATTCTAAAATGGATAATAGAATGTTTAATGCCATGAGGGGTATTGTGAGGTTCATAAAGGCTCAAATAACCTCAGTTTGATCCATTAAGTATTGATTCATTTTTTCACATAATATCGTTTGATGGTCTACTTTAGAAAATCCATATCCTTCACTCCTGACCTCCAAATGAGATATAAAACCCCAATATGAAAAGCTCATAATGTCCACTAAAACTTTTATTTAGGACACAAAGCATGATTCACATAGTAAGGTTCCTAAAATTAGGGTAGAATACAAATGTGCACAATTTTAGTTCAATCTGTGCAGTCGTAGCAAAATGACCTTAACTTTTTCCACAGAACTCGGATTAAGGTGATTCAAAAGGCATTTGAAAGATAACTCATTGATCTATCCACATACCAAAAATCACAATTTTTCAATGACCCAATCAGTACCAGTTTTTCCGTGAATTCCACTATTCATAAATGCTCCCAGTTTCAATGTATTCTGTGTAGTCTTCAGTAAATTGATCATAACTTTGTCCAAACAACTCGCAACGAGTAATTTCAAAGCCTATTGAAAGCTAACTTATCAAGATATCACTACACCAAAATTCACAAATTTTTGATGTGCCAATTATTACCAGTTTTCTCCCGAAGTAACCCCTATTTCAGGTCTGTTTAATGCTCAATAATCACATTTTTCAATCTTTTCTTCACATAACCACCCATTAAAATCACACTCTAACTTATATGAATCACCATAAACATCTTTATACTCATTATCAATACCAAAGATCACAAAATCTCATTTAAAATAATCAAAATCCATCATCACCACCTAAACTTGCATGATCATGAACAACTTCAAACATTACTTGTTTTCAAGATGATCTAACCAATAAAATGTCAAAATAACTCTTGTTCTTATCAAAATAACATGATCAATAATCAAATCCAACATAAAAATCCAAAATTAAACTTGATTAGGCTAGGGTTTTTACCTTACTTAGTGATCAAAATGGAGAGATGGAGGTGGAGATGTTGCTTGATGTAGGAGGTGTTTGGGTGGTTGATGGTAGTTGATGGGATGGTGGTTGGCGGCTATGGTGGTGGAGCTGGCAACTATGGTGGGTGAGCAACAAGGGGCTGGCCAAATTAGTAGAGAAGGAGAGAGGAAAGAGAGAGGAAAGAGCCTTGGTGTTTTGTGCTTGTACTTGGTTGCAAATGAATCAAATAAATACTTGGCTGAAATTTTGAGTCCCCAAAAATATCTTTTGCTAATTATAATTAGGTGCAAATGATAGTGCTTAACTTAAAAAAAAGGGACAACCCGGTGCACAAGCATCCCGTGTTCACCCAGGGTCCGGGGAAGGGCCGACCCCAAGGGGTGAATTGTAGGCAGCCTAACCTGACTTTGTCAATGGCTGATTCCACAGCTCGAACCCGTGACCTTTTAATTTAAGTAAACTAAAATTTTTGGGCCAAAATTTGAGCACAAAATGAATCGGGCCGCAAACCGGGCCCAAATAGATTGGGCCAAACTTAATGAATTTTGGCCCACGTTTTTGCATGGTTAAAACTTAGATGTTTTTGTGATATTATGAAAAATAATTTATTGTTTAATCATATTTATCAGGGCCTACTATCGATTCATCCGAAATTCTGCGGTAAATGACACTTGAATTGCAAAGTGGGGCTAGAAATGAATTTTCCTAACTAGGATGATTAAATAAGATAAATAAATATGAAAAATTAATAACATGACTTAATTAGATAAATAAACATAATTTAGGGTCGGACTATTACAGCCTTCCCCCCTTAAAGAGTTTCGTCCTCGAAACTTATGAACTTTGACTATCATGCAAGGTGATTTCAAATAAACAAGAGTACTTGGCTTTCACTTCTTGCTCAGTTTCCCAAGTAGCTTCTGGGGAGGCATGATTTGTCCAAGGCAATTTGATTTAAGGTATCTGCTTGATACTTAACTGCTTAATCCTGTGATCCAATATCTAAATTGAATGCTCTTGAAATATAAGACCCTCAATGACTGTAATGGATTTGATTATGACTGCATGGTCAGGATCTGAAATGTACTACCTGAGTTGTAAGGTAAGAAACACGGAACATATTATGCAGATGTTTGAGTTGAGTTATATAGGCAGATCTGGTAGACAAGTTATGAAATTCGACCTTTCAATGCACTGATATGATCCAAAAGATCTTGGCCTCAATTTAGGTCGTAGTGCAAGCTCCTTACACCCTTAGTTGGTGAGACTTTCTGAAAAACTTTATCATATACCGGAATTTCAGGAATCTCCTTTTTTTATCAACATAGCTTTTCTGTCGGTTCCAATGGTATGCTTTCAAGAGTCTTCTGAGATATGCTGCCTTATTGAATGCTGAAGAAGATCTTCATGACTCAAAAGATGATTTATTATTAATGTCTGCCGTTATTTTGTCCTGATGTTTAATGAAGGATTCTCTACTAGTGCTATCACAACGTTGACTGCTGGGAGTTCTATACTTTCTTCAAATGCAAATGTTGGTCCATTGATATTTTTAGATGCTTACACATCAGTTTCAGGATGATAAGAACTGCTAAAGTTCAATCTAGTTCCAAAGGCTCCTTGAAGTGCATGCCAAAACAAGCTTGAAATCTCTGATCTCTATCAGACTCTATATCTAAGGGAATCCTATGACAAAATCTATTGAAATTGAATCTCTTTTTCAAGGTTTTCCTTTATTCTTTGGAGCTCAGGATCATCATCCTGATTCACTCTAATTTCCTCCATTAGGGAGGACTGTAAGGTAAGTGCCGACATTTGAATATTTGCCTTCCTATGCAACACTAATTGAATGTCCAAGTCCTCAAGTTCTCTCAAGAGATTCAGTTGAGTAGTCACTACAGTGTTCAAGGTATGTTGTGCCTTTCTATTCAGGGCATCTGCCACAATATTTCCCTTTCTTAGTTGACATTGGATCTGCCACAACTGATGTTTCATGTAGATTGAGCTTCTCCTAAGTGAAGATATACTTCAGACTCTGATGGCCAGTATAGATTGCACAAGATACACCTTACAAGTAATGTTTTTAAATTTTCAGTGCACCTGGATTATGGGTAAGGTACCACCCATAAGACTTGAACTGTTGGGAGGGATAAGGTGCCACTATATCTTCTTACTAAATTGGTAGCTTGCTTTAACAAATTGGTCAGGGAAGATAATATTTGATAAATCCTTTCTAAACTCGATAATTCCCTACTAAACTCAAACAGTTTCTAGTCTCAGTGCATTGGTGGATCTTCGGCACTTTGTAACTGCTTTCACCTTTTGCAAATTAACCTTAATCTCATCCTTTGGAACCATATGTTTCAAAAATACCATTGCTTCTAACCAGTACTCATGCTTCTTGTATTTGCCATGTAATTGATGTTCCCTCAAGGTCTGCAACGCTATCCACAAATGAACACGATACTCATCTCTGTCCTTGGAGTATTTCAAGATATCTTTTATAAGCACCACCATAAACTTGTCTAAATAGGATATGAAACTCTATTCATAAGATCCATAAAAGCCGCAGGGCTATTAATTAGGTCAAAGGCATCACAATAAATTCATAGTGACCCAAACATGGTCCTTAGTGTGGTTTGGGGAATGTCTTCAGATATAATTCTAAGTTGATGGTACCTTGATCTCAAATTAATCTTAGATAAGACTTCTGCTCCCTGCAGTTGATAAAACAAGTCATCTACTTGGGGCGATGGGTATGTGTTTTTTGATGATGATCTTGTTCAGCTCTCTGTAATCAATACATAACCTCAAAATTCTATTCTTCTTCTTTACAAATAGAATTGGGGCACCCTATGACGACATACTTGGTATGATAAATCCCTTTTGTTGTAACTTCTCTAATAGAATCATCAGTTCTTTAAGCTCAATTGGGGCCATACGATATGGGGTTTTGGAGATAGGTTGAGCATCAGGGATTAATTCAATCACAAAATCAATTTCTCTTAGGGGGAAAATCCTGATAGCTTTTCAGGAACACATCTTTCAATTCACAAACTATAGGGATATCTTCTACTTTTTGCTCCTTTGGTTGAATGTTAGTAGCATAACACCAATACACAACATATCCTTGTCATAAGAGCTCACTTGCTTTCCTAACAAAATTTAAAGGACAAGGTTTTTCCTCTCTGTGACCATGAAACATAGTTCTCTCCCTTGTTCATCTCTTGAAATAACCTTAGGGTCATCACAATCCATCTTAACCCCATAAGTATACAACCAGTTCATTTTCAGCATGACATCAACGTCTGACGAGTCAAATTGAATCAGAACTCCAGGGAATACTATCCCACCAATAGTAATTGAAACAAGTTTATGAGAGATAGAACACTCAACTCTAGAGTCATTGGATAAATTGAGTCTATAATTGGTTTATGCTTCCTTATTTTCAAGGTTCAGTTATATGGCAGATTGAGTGGATATAAATGAATGACTGGCAACTGAATCAAATAATACATAAAATGGCTTTGAAATTAAAAGAGAGTTCTAGTGACTACTGTACTAGAGGTGGCAGCTTCCTTCTTGCTCAACACATAGATCCTTCCTACAGCTGCGGGCCTTGAAGGTGAGAGTCCTTCCTACAGCCTTTAGTCTTTGGGAATAGGCAGCAATGAGGTGCTCTGAGCTACCGCACCACATACACTCGTTAGTTCCCACTCGGCACTCAGGTGTGTTGTGGTTAATTCTTCCATAAATCTACTCTAAGTGAAACCAAACCCCAAGAGCCTATTCTTCACAGTATTTCACCAAATATTGATTTCACCAGTTAGATAAAATGTTTCAATGTTTACCCTTTTATCTCCTGGAACCTCTATTACAGTGAAAACTTTCTCTACCCCTCGAATCCATTCTTAAGGTTCCACTGGGTCATACTTTCCACTCTAGAGTCCTTTAGTATGAATTAACTGAAGACATTTTTCCACGGAGCAGTAACCCATCAAAATTTCTCACTAACGCGGTCCGAATACATGACAAAGATTTTGATTGTCCAACTTAAGCTTTATGAAAGTGATCTTCAATAGGAAACTGAGGTTGAATCAGCCAAAAAGCGTAGACACATTACGTTTCCCTTAGCAATGGATTTCACAAGTTAGACAACAATCAACCCCTATACAAAGTGTAGTTAAGATCTACCTTCTGTTCAGACGTGCTACAAAATTATCATCTATTAACATGGGTGCATGCCAATCATAAACCAGTTACTAGTAGCAATTGGGCTCTTAAAAATAGAAAAAGATGACCAAAACTGATGAAGATGTAACATAAGAGTGAATGATAATGCAACTTGATGGGGAGATGCCATGAAGACAAAAAGATAAAGCCCCTGGTCAAAGTGAGGAGTATCTAACAGTTGATAATCCAATAAGGATAATGGTAGATGGTATGTTACCAGAAGGTGTAGTAAAATATTTTCTAGAGTAATGTCTACTTCACAAATGGAGGTGGAATCAATGGACTGCTTGTAAGAGTTTGGGCAGTTTAAGCAAGTCTTGAATTGCATTAGATTGAAGCAAAATGTCTCTCTAAAGTATCCTTGATTTCTCTTATATGGAATCGTCAGTAGTCAATGGTTTTAAAACTTATGTACCATAGAACAAGCCTCTTTAAAATCCTATAATTCAGGGGATACTACATCAAGAACCCCCATATAGCTCACTTAGATGAAATTCTTAAGTTACAGAAGAAAATATCTACAATCGATGAAGCATATTGAAGTAATTGCCACTTGGATCCAAGAAATGTACAAAATAACACCCATAATATGACGAAATATAAGTTCAAAGTTGTATATATCCACTGACTTGAATAGTCTGTACCATCAGACTTCTAGGCTAGAGTTTATTAACCACTGGTCTCTAAATGTGCTGCAACATGGGTCATTGGAGAGCTTACTTTTTGTACTTTAACATAAACTAACTAAAACATCTCTATCTGATGGAATGCATAGGCTGCAAGTGGACTAAACCCAGACCTTGTGCATTAGGATTGTGCCCAATTTGCAGACTTTGACTTGTCCAGCAGTTTTGAATAACCAAATGACCTCCAATCCACTTGAAACTTGTTTCATATGAAAGATATCTCCCTAACCTTAGACTCAGGATAGGAAACCCTTGCGTAAGTTATGTTGATTATGGACAAAAGTTACTTCAAAGTCGGTCCTTGTGCAATGATCAAAACTATCAAGCTGATTAAACTTGTATATTCTGCCCATACTTGGTTTTCCCTATGCATTTAACCTCAAAATGAGTCAAGAGCCTTTCATAGGACACATCTGTAATAGCCCCCAACCCTAAGGCTAGGAGTGTTAGTGATTCTTAAAGTTTTGGGGCGAAACGAACAAAATTTCGCTTGTAAATTGGCCATTTTTCAGGCTTAAAGCCTTACATCACATCCTCTGCATTGAATAGAAGTATAAAAGGATATCAAATCAAACTCAACGGCTACATACCGGAGATCATAACTCTACGGGCCACACGTCCGGAGTACAAGGGTTTACATCCCAAAAATAAATAATTCTAACTAAAAGGACGATATACCATTCAGATGGGTGGCTCATGAGTGGTTCACATCAATGGACGATATATATTGGAACACCTCTAACTTATTATTCAAAATCTCCGCCAAATCTGCTACTTAAAATCAAACTATATACCCATTATATAGATCCATTTGACAAAGAACAATATACGAGTAGAATAGGTGTGAGATAAGCAGACATTACCAGTGTCACAAATCTCCAAGGATATCATAATAATCCTCATTCCTCACTAACCGACTTTCTCAATATCTTAATCACCATACTCCATATCCCATCAAGAAAATCTCAACCTAGCTCTGATACCAAATCTGTAACGCCCTCAAATTAAACATGTTTCACTGCTTGTGTTTTTCTTAATATATCCCTTAATTATCATCTAGACAACCCAATGATATGGGCATTACCACCGTTTAAAAGGACAAGGCTTGAAACATGAGTGCTATAAATAACACAGTTAAGCATAGCTTCCATCATACACAAACACACCTGATCAATCCATATATAATCAACTGTTAACTAACATAAGGTTTTTACACCATAGTAAAAATAATTCACCATGTAATCTGCATCTCCATCTACTGAAGATTTCAATATACAACTCTAAAAATATGCATACACTGTATCATTGTTGATCCATCCAGATTCCCTTGCTTAACTTAATCTCTTCCGCTGGTTTACTAGCATGAAGACGATTCTCTGAGCATTTTCCTAAAACAAAACATGAAAAACATTTCGAACTGTGAGCCGAAGCTCAGTACATGCATTCCTAAATTGTTAAATGATCATTGAAACACTGGTTGGGCCCGCTTTGTAATTCATTTAAGGTCAAAATAGGGAATGAGATAAATATAAAACTGCATTGCTAATTATTATCTGATAGTGAACATCTTGATACTATTACAATCTATGGATAGGTGTACACCTGCCAAGCCGATCGGGGACCTGGCCTGAAGCCACGCGGGTAACTGAAGGGCGAATGCCCTAAAGATAATAACTGATGGGGTCACTCATTAAGTGAAAAATCACTGTATAAACTGATTCATTGATGTACTTACCAAAATATGATAACGTTGATAAATACACTCTGATTTCTAAAGATACAGGCAATGGACGTACCTGAAGTCTTTAAAATGATATTTCACTTGATAATACTTATGCACAATGGAAACGATAGACTAGGCCCCATTTCTATTTAAGAAATGTAGTTATTAATAAATGTAGTTAGTAAACCATGTTCACTGACATAATTTATAACTTTAATGGAAATTGATTAATTAAAAGGCCTCTACAATTCCAATGATTCAATATAAGGCAAGTTAAACCAAGATGATCTGAAAAATAAATCAGTTAGGGTTATTGAACTTGAAAGACAACAAATTGAAACAAAATAGATTACATCAGAATGATTGAGCTGATAATAAAAAGATTTCAATTGATATAAATGAAATATAGGTTTCTGATATTTCTGAAATGGATAATGGAAAGTGTAATGCTTCAGAAATGGATAATAGAATGTGTAATAATTCAGAAATGGATAATAGAATATTTAATGTCTTGAGGGGTGTTGTGAGGTTCATAAAGGCTCAAATAACCTCAGTTTGATCCATTAAGTATTGATTCCTTTCTTCACATAATACCGTTTGATGGTCTAGTTTAGAAAATCTATATCCTTCACTCTCGACCTCCAATTGAGATATAAAACCACAATACGAAAAGCTCATAATGTCCCCTAAAACTTTTTTTTAGGACACAAAGTATGATTCATATAGTAAAGTCCCTAAAATTAGGGCAGAACACAGACGTGCACAATTTCAGTTCAATCTGCACAGTCGTAGCAAAACGACCATAACTTTTTCCACAGAACTCGAATTAAGGTGATTCAAAAGGATTTGAAAGATAACTCATTGATATATCCATATACCAAAATTCACAATTTTTAAATGGCCCAATCAATACCAGTTTTTTCGTAAAATCTCCTGTTCACAAATGCCCCCAGTTTCGATGAATTCTGCGTAGTCTTCAGTAAATTGGTCATAACTTTGTCCAAACAACTCAAAATTGAGTAATTCTAAAGCCTATTAAAATCTAACTCATCAAGATATCACTACACCAAAATTAGTAAATTTTTGATGTGCCAATTAATACCAATTTTCTTCCAAAGTGACCCCTGTTTCAGGTCTATTTACTGCTCAAAAATCACATTTTTCAATCTTTTCTTCCCTTAACCACCTGTTAAATGTTGAGTTGAATTATAACCGCAAGTGCACGGTGCCAGTTGTAGCTAGCAAAGGCAAGTACGGGTCGTGTCCACAGAGAACTTAGTTTCAACCACCGAATCAATTTCTAACACTTAATCTAGGCGAATGTCGAGTGAAGTTGGTTTAACTGATTCTAACTCTATTTGGTCTAAGTCAATAATGAGAAGGGAATCCTGGATTGGGGTTCACCGCACTGTGATGTTCATTAGAAAATAAACTAGGTCGTGTGAATCTGCCCGTAAGATAATTAAAATGGAATTATTACCGGTTTAGAGCATCTACGCCTACTTTCGAAGGTCATTAGATTGATCAAGCTAACCTAGTTGTCCACTTTCGTGAAACTAGAATAACAAAACCACAAGATCATGTAATTTCAATTCCCAATTGCACCCCCAACTACTTTCGTGTCAGTTAATTCAATTGCTCACAAAGCTACTCTAAGTAAAGGACCTAACTTTCGTTAGTCTCCTAAACCCTAATTAAGAACATGAATAAAACCCTCTCAGGCAATTCATCGAACACCTGGCATGCTAAGTGAGAATTCAATTATACTCTGGCGTAATTCGCAAAAACCCAGAATTAACAATCCAATTTACATCACAGGGGCTACACCCAATCCAAGATTAAGGAATTTAGCCGCTAAATATGATTTTAAACAACATCTCAATCAAGAACAATAACATGTCAAGGAATATAGAACTTGAATTCAAATGAAAGAAAAGGGGTAGAAAAGTGTACCCTGAACAATCTGCAACAGTATTCAATCGAAAGCGTAAACAAATCTTGATCCAAAGCTTGAATTCAATAGGCACAATAAGCAAACCCTAAGAGCCCTAGAAAATCGCCTAAAACGAGAGAGAAGAAAGGGTAGAAAAAAACTGTCGAATTACAATGCCAAAACACGACAAAACAGCGACAACTAAAGTGGCACGGTCGTGCCACTCGGCACGGGGCCCCGTGCCACTTCTCTGTCTTTCGTTTCTTCCCTTCTTTGGGTGGCCTGCTCGTGCCACCTCGCCTGGAGTGACCGTGCCTCCTATTTTAACTCAATATTGATCCTTTTTTTGCTTCAATTTGGCGCGGCATTAGCTTGTTTTCTTCATTTATTCAAGTCAGACTCCTGTAAACACAAAAACACGACTTTTAGGCAGATTTGAGATAAACAATGAATAATCGACCTCTAAACTCACAAAATTATACCAGAAACTGCCGAGTTAAGAAGGTAAAAATCATGCCTAAAAGTATGTAAAATATAGGTTTATCAACTCCCCCATGCCTATCTCTTGCTTGTCCCCAAGCAAGACTAGAACATGAATGAACAAAAGAGGGGGTCGATAACCTCTAGCAACTCGCCTCCTCTGGCAAGGTCAATCGGGGATCAGTCGAATCAAACACAGTTGCGCACAACCAATGGAATAATTTGAGGCATGAATACAATTTGCAAGATTCAGTTCAAATCATTGGAGGACCACATGTTCAAGTTAACACACCGTCAAACCATATCACCCCCTCCCCAATCATGACGCATCTAAACAAGTAGTGGGCTAGTTGGCTTGGTAGTGACTCTCATAGGGGGGACAAAGTATATGCACTCCCTCACATGTGTTTAGAATATAAATAGGTTCGCTCAACTCTCTTCCACTGAAACAAACTACCATAAGCTTGGTAGAATTCTCAATTCTCCACCGCTAAAATGCAAAATACACAACAACAATCAAGAGGACTTTGCAGGGTTGAAATGGGGCTAAGGGTATAGGTAAGAGAGGGACAAACAGTTTGGGAAATGTGGAGCTAAAAACCATAACTAGTGAGCAACCAACACTTAAACAAATTACATCGCACTCTCAATATGATTACAAACACGCTCTAAACCCATGAGATTATCGAGAATACACTAGATTAACATGCCAAACACTTTTATTTCTGATTTTTGTGATCTTATTCTTTTTTTTTTTTTTTTGGGGATTGGAACAAGAAAGAGAGTGATTGGCACGCACAATAGCAATAAGCAAGTTTCCCGAATGATGATCATGATACATCCCATTACATTCCAAAGTAACCACAACAATACCCAAAAATTACCCGCAAAACAGTGAAGTGTCGCTCTACTGGCTTTGGCTTAAAGGTAGGAGATGTGTTTAGGCCAAAAGCTAGCAGGGAAAGGTTCACAACAAAACAGGTAAGGCTCAAAGGGGTAAGCAAGGGGTAAACATTACACACCAGGTGGCAGTTTGGCTATGTAGCTCAAAAACAAATGAATGCCTCTATCATTTTTATTGTTGTATACATGCTAAATGCGATTTCAAAGAGAATCCAACCAAGTTCTAGAGATGTTGTTATGGAAGAGACACACATGAAAAAGAAATGAGACAAAATTGATGAATTAGTCTATAGCCTCAAAGTCTCACGGGTCACACTACCAAATAGCACAACCAACCCCAAAGATATCCTACTTGAAAGGAGTAATCATTCATGACAAGGGGGTTTCAAGGGCAAACAGGAATGCGAACTGAACAATGTGGTCACAAAAATTTCAACATCATCAAGCAAATATTTTTTTTCCACAAAGAACCCACAAGCATACACAACTAAGTCAACCAACTGATCCACAAAGCCTCGGTCATCGTCATAGGAGGGGTTTTCAAAAACCTTTTTTTTTTTTTTTGCTTTTGGGAAAGATGAAAGCAATAAAGCACCCTAAGCAGGAGTGGATAGATAAAGAGAAGAGTTGAAAGAATTACCTCGCAGTCTTGTAATGCTCCACTCAACAGACGTCCACTTGAAGCCAAGGGTTAGAAAATAAAACAAAAATAAAACAAAAATATATATACAATGCAATACCTAACTATATGCGCTATCCTACATGCAAAATGAAATGAAATAGAAATAGAAAAATGAAATGAAAGTTAATGCATGCGGGGATGCAATATACAGATGGGTATGTACAAATCACCACGAACCACAAACTACCACCGAACACTCGTGAGCTCACCCCCCCATGCCTAAACTGGTCATTGTCCCCAATGAAAAAGATAGGAAGAGAGACAGAACAAGTGGGGAAAGGGGAGAACAGAAAGCAGTCACTGGGTCGCATCGGGCCCAGGGGGAGGCCAAAAGGTCGGGGGGAAGGGGTAGAAAGGGGAAGAGGTGCCCTGGTCAAAGGGAAAGGAGGACGACGAGCCTGCAGGGGCGCCAGGGAAAGAGCGAAGACGCTCCTCCAGCTGCCGAATCGTCGTGGACTGGCGCCAAAGCAGGTCGTTTGTTTTGCGCTGCTCCTCGTATGCACGGCCTTCCGAATGGCCCGGTCCTCCTCACGCTGAATTCTCCTCAACTCCCGCTGCTCCTGACGGTCAATATAACCGCGAAAATGGCTCACACCCTCCTCTATAGAATCCATGCGCCTAGAAATGCGCGGGATATCGTGGCGCATGCCACTAAAACCCGCTCGAAGACCCGACACCTCCATTTGGAGGTTTGAGAAAGACTGCAGAAATGCAGGGTCAAGCAGCATATAAGCCGCTGAGGAGGATGATCCACCCATGGAATGGGTGAATGGTGGGTGAATGGGTGGTGGTGGTGGAATAGGCTCATGTGGGGGAGAGGCGCCACTGCCCTCGGTCGCGACCTCGAGAGCGGCATCACCCTCCTCACTACTCTCCTCGCTCTCCTCGCCCTCCTCTAAGTCGATATCAGCGGCCAACTGCTCCTCGGTGGGAAGAACAGTGGCCCTAACAATGCACCCGTCGCAGTTCCAGGTCTTTTTGTTTGCGACGGTGGTGCGCTGAGGGTTGGGAAGGTTGAAAAGGATGGTCTTATGATGGGGGTACCTAATGGTGTCACCTCTGGTATCAATGATGTGCATGTGATGCAAGGTACCAATGTCGGGGTGACCACCTAAAAAGTGAGGCTCGAGAAAAGAGAGTCTCGAGCCGTAGCCTAAAGCAGTAGCGATGGCGGTAACAGTACCGCCAACGCTAAGGACATTACGGTTGCTGGGCTTGGCTACTTCCGTCAGGTGGCGGATAATAAAGGCTCCCGTATCAATAGGAGTGCCTGATAGGGCGCACCAAATAATAAATAATTCAGCCTTACGACACCCATTCTGGGTATCGTTGCGGCTGAAAATAATGTTAGCGGTAAGGCGCTGAAGGTACCGTAAATTGACATTACAAATGTCGGTAGCCTTGGCCTGTCGAGGGTCAAAGACCCTAGGTCGCCCCCACATATCAGTATACTCTTTCCGTTTGGAGTTGGTGATGCTCAACCAAACGGGATCAGGTCGCCACAAAGAGGGTACGTCCCTATATGCCCCATCGGCCACCGGGAGTCGCAAGAGGTCATTAAACATTCTCAGACTCATCCGGTGATCAATGTTAAACATTCGAAAATAAATGGCGACCTCCTGACCATTGTAACTACCATCCCAATCAACAGTCAGGGAACTCAAAAACTCAATCATCAATCGGTCGTATGAGGCATATTGCATGTTAATGTATTCAGACCAACCCAAACGACCAAACGGAGTTAACATGTCATCTAACATTCCTAAAGTCCGTAATGAGTCAGCATGAAAGAATTTTTGCTCACTCGCATGCCGAGTGGCGAAAAGCTCATAACGTGACTTTTGCTCATCAGAAATAAAGTTCAAGCCCCTAGTACTAGCAGGTAATACGAGAGGGAAAGCATCTTTGGTACCTTTTGCCGCAGTAGGTGCTGTAGATGACGAGGTTGCTCTAGATGATTTCTTGGGGAATGATGGAGCCTTGGAAGTCTCCCCAATTCGTTTTCTACCCATTGCTTAAATAATGACAGATCTGGACCCAAGAGGAGGTGAAAAGAGCAGGAGTAAGGTAAGTTTCGCTCGCTACAACCTTGAACCTCAACAATGGAGGTTTTGGGTTTTAGAGAGAGAAAGTGAGATGGGGTTGGAGGAGTGTGAGATGAAAAGGGGAGGAATTGGTAGGGTAGAGTGAATGGGGGGGAAAAGGTTGAAGATTTTGGCAACAAATTGAGGGAGTTTGAGAGGTGAAAGGGGAAGATTGAGTGGGGATAGAGAGAGAGAGAGGAAACCGCAGTAGAGAGAGAAAGAGGGGGTGAGGCAAATGGAAGAAGGAGGAAGAAGGAGGAGGAAGAAGAAGAAATCGCGAACCGGCAATTTTTAATGAGGCACGGTCGTGCCATACGGTCAGGTCGTGCCATACGGCACGATCTGACCGTGCCACTTCGCTACCCGGCCGTTCGTTCTCCCCCCTTTTTTTTTGGTTGAAAACAATAAAACTTGGGTTGCCTCCCAAGAAGCGCTTGTTTTAGGTCGTTAGCTTGACCATAGATGACACCTAGGTAGAAACCACAGTAGGCAAGTCGTATGAGACCTTGCCCTCTATTGGTTCTCCAGCAATATAGTGCTTAAGTCGGGAACCATTCACTTTGAATGACCCCGTGGCTTCCATGCCAATCTCAACAGCGCCATAAGGGTAGACCTTGAGCACGGTGAAGGGACCCGACCATCATGATCGAAGCTTCCCAGGAAAAAGCTTCAATCTAGAGTTGAAGAGGAGAACCAAATCACCTTCCCGAAACTCTCGCCTGTTTATGAACCGATCATGCCACCTTTTAACTCGTTCCTTATAGAGCCTCGAATTCTCATATGCGTCAGACCGAATTTCCTCCAGCTCATTCAGTTGTAGCAGCCTTTTCACCCCCGCCGACTTCAAGTCAAAATTGAGGTGCTTGATAGCCCAATAAGCCTTATGTTCCAGTTCTACGGGGAGGTGGCAAGGCTTGCCATAGATAAGGCGAAAGGGGGTGGTACCTATAGGAGTCTTGAAAGCCGTGCGGTAGGCCCAAAGAGCGTCATCAAGCTTATCCACCCAATCCTTTCGCGATCGCGTAACTGTTTTCTCCAAAATGGCCTTGAGTTCACGATTTGAGATTTCCACTTGGCCACTAGTCTGGGGGTGATAGCTGAGCCCAAATTTGTGATGCACCCCGTACTTCTTCAGATGGGCTTCCAACCTTTTCTTTACAAAGTGTGGGCCATTGTCACTGATGATGACTCTCGGAACTCCAAAACGCGGAAATATAATCTTCTTGAAAAATTTTGCTACGACCCTGGAGTCATTAGTGGGACTAGCGACGGCCTCCACCCATTTGGAGACATAATCCACAGCGACAAGGATATATTTGTGGCCTCTCGAAGACGGAAAAGGTCCCATGAAGTCGATGCCCCAAACATCGAAGATCTCCACTTCAAGGATAAAGTTGAGCGGCATCTCATTCTTCCTAGATAGATTCCCCGTCCGCTGGCAGCGGTCACATACTCGAACATAGGCATTGGCGTCTTTAAATAGTGAAGGCCAAAAGAAACCCGCTTGTAGCACCTTAGCGGCTGTCTTGGAGGTGCTAGCGTGGCCCCCGCAAGGTGAGTCATGGCAATGGGAGATCATAGCTTGAATTTCCCCCTCAGGAAGACATCTCCTGATAATCCCATCCTTGCATAACTTATACAAGAAAGGTTCCTCCCAAAAATATGTTTTGGCATCATGGAGGAACTTCTTTCTTTGGTGGTAGGATAGATCACCGGGAAGGACTCCTGTAGCTCGATAGTTCGCGTAGTCGGCGAACCATGGGGTGGATCCCGACTCGATGCCCATGAGGTGTTCGTCGGGAAAGGTATCATCAATAGGGGTGTCGTGGCTCTCAACAAGGAGCCTGGAAAGATGATCGGCCACGACATTCTCGGCCCCTGCCTTGTCTTTGATCTCCAGGTCAAACTTTTGGAGTAGAAGAATCCATCTAATGAGGCGGGGCTTGGCATCCTTCTTCTCAAGGAGATGCTTGAGGGCAGAGTGGTCCGTATACACGATGACCTTGGAGCATAGCAGGTAGGGCTTGAATTTCTCCATTGCAAACACAACTGCCAGCAATTCCTTTTCAGTCGTGGTGTAGTTCTGCTAGGCCTCATCCAGCGTTCTACTAGCATAGTAGATCACCACTGGTTTCTTATCCTTCCTCTGCCCCAAAACTGCCCCCACCGCATGATCGCTGGCATCGTACATGATCTCAAATGGGAGATCCCAATCTGGTGGTTGTATGATGGGGGCAGAAACTAGTGCCTGTTTAATCCTGCAAAAAACTTCATGGCACTCATCAGTAAAGACAAACGGGGCATCTTTAGTGAGCAGCTGAGTAAGAGGCTTGGCGATTTTTGGAGAAATCCTTGATAAAGCGGCGATAAAACCCCGCATGACCAAGGAAACTCCGCACTCCCTTTACCGAAGTAGGAGGGGGCAACCGCTCAATAACCTCAACCTTAGCTTTGTCCACCTCGATGCCCCTAGCAGAAATGACATGACCTAGTACTACCCCTTCCTGCACCATAAAATGACACTTTCCCAATTCAGCACTAGGTTGACTTCTTCACATCTATGGAGTACCCGGGTTAAATTTTCCAAACAAAGAGCGAAGATACCTCCATAGACGGAGAAGTCATCCATAAACACCTCCATGATGTTCTCAATAAGGTCAGAGAATATAGCCGTCATGCAGCGTTGAAAAGTGGCGGGGGCATTACATAATCCGAATGGCATCCTTCGATATGCAAAGGTGCCATACGGGCACGTGAAGGTTGTCTTTTCCTGGTCAGCAGGATGGATAGGGATTTGAAAGAACCCCGAATAGCCATCCAGATAACAGAAAAAGGAGTGCCTTGCCAACCTTTCCAACATTTGGTCAATAAAAGGGAGAGGGAAATTATCTTTCTGGGTGGCTTGATTTAATCGGCGATAATCAATGCATATTCGCCACCCGGTAACGGTTCTAGTAGAAATGAGTTCATCGCGCTCATTCTTTATGACAGTCATACCACCCTTTTTGGGGACTACCTGGACTGGACTCACCTACTCGCTATCAGAGATAGGGTAGATAATTCCAGCATCAAGCAGTTTGAAGATCTCCTTTTTGACAACCTCTTGCATATTCGGATTTAAACGGCGCTGAGGTTGTCGAGAAGGATGGTGACTGGCATCAAGAAAGATGCGATGCATGCAGAATGTAGGACTAAGTCCCCGAATATCATCAATGCTATACCCAATGGCACCCTTATACTTACGCAGCACATCCAGCAATTGTTTCAATTGAGGTCCATCCAGATTAGCATTAACAATAACGGGAAATTGACGAGAGGAATCCAGAAATTCATACCTGAGATGAGGAGGCAGGGGTTTGAGTTCTACCTTCGGTGGGCTCTCTTCTTCTTCTTTCTTGGAGGTAGGTTCCTCCACACTATGGATCCCATCACAGGACTCATTGAGGAGTCTGGCATACTCCTCCTTCTCACCCGGGCTGGAGGTTGTGACATGACAACCGATCAACGCAGCCTCCAATGGGTCATCCGCAGAGTTTTGGGTAGTGTCCTCCTGGTTGAGGGCTTTCTCAAATATGTCGACTCTACAACAAGAGTCGCCTGAGGAGGGAGAAGCTATCATTTGCGGCAAACTGAACTCTACCTTCTCTTCCCCTACCTGAAGGGAGAGTTTGCCGTTCTTGACGTCGATCATGGCTCCTGCAGTAGCTAGGAATGGTCTTCCCAATATAATAGGTATGCGGGAGTCTTCTTCCATTTCCATAACCATAAAGTCGCAGGGAATGAAAAATTTTCCCACTTGGAGTGGAACATCCTCAAGGACACCAATAGGGTACTTGACTGAGCGGTCGGTTAGCTGCAGGGAGATGGTGGTGGGCTTTAGCTCTCCCACTTACAGCTTCTTGCAGATGGAGTATGGCATGAGACTCATGCTGGCTCCAAGGTCGCATAGTGCTCTGCTAATGGTGAGGCCCCTGACAGAACAGGGGATGGAAAAACTCCCTGGATCTGAAAGTTTAGGAGGGAGCTTGTTCTGAATGATAGCACTACACTCTGCAGGGAGTGACACCGTAGCATTCTCGAGAAGTTTCCCTTTATTGGAGAGCAAATCCTTTAAGAACTTGGCATAGGCGGGCATGTCAGTAATAGCCTCCAAAAAGGGAATGTTGATGTGGAACTTCTTAAGCATCTCGAGGAACTTGCTATACTTGTGCTCCTCCTTAGCCTTTACTAGCCTTTGAGGGTAGGGGACAGAAGGCTTGTAAGGCTTCACATGAGAGGGCGTAATTTCTGGGGTATCCTCCTTGGGCTTCTCATTCTGGGCCCTCTCACTCATGGCCTCTCTAGGGGCCAACCTAGTGTCATCATCCACAATTTCAGCTCCTCCTCTCTTCTCTTCCCTCATAGGAACTACAGGGCCCTCCAACTCCCTACCACTCCACAGTATAATAGCATTCATCTGACCCTTGGGATTGGTCTCTGATTGACCTGGCAGATGCCCCTGGGGTCTGGACAACTGGTTTACTTGCTGTGCAATTTGGGCAATTTGATTGTCCATCATTTTCTGGTGAGTAGCCATGGAGTCAAATTTGGAGTTTAACTGGTTAACCGACTCACTGAGTACCTCATTAGTCTTTGTCTGAGTAACTATAAAGCGCTCCATGAGGCTTTCTAGGTTGGACTTGGGTTGAGGAGGTGGAGGTTGTTGAGGGGCCGGTTGAGGAGCATGGGCATAGGGAGCCCTATATTGGAAACCAGGAGGTTGAGGCTGGGATTGCGAGGGATTGGATGGCATGGGATTGTTGTTGCGGTAGGAGAAATTTGGATGATTTCTCCAACCGGGGTTATATGTGTTTGAGTAGGGGTTATTTTGTGGGCGTTGGCCATAGGTTTGCATTGCATTGGCATGCTCAACGCCCGGAAAAACAGATTGGCACTTAGCAGAAATGTGGCCTTGAACGCCACATACCTCGCAAAATGCCCCGACTTCAAACATTGCACTCGATCCTATTGAACTCCCTGAAGAAGCACCAAGCCTATCGAATCGCTGCGCCAAGGCATCAACCTTGCTAGCTAGCAAGTCCACAGCATCGACTCCATAAACCCCGCTTGCCTTCTTGGGGGCTGCCCTTTCGTTGGACTAGTGATAATTATTTGCGGCCATATCTTCCAGTAGGGTCTTGGCCACCTCAATGGACTTCCCCATCAATGCCCCACCAACAGCAGCATCAATTGACATCTTCAAAGACTGATCCAAACCATTGTAAAAGGTTTGGATGAGGAGCCAATCAGGGACTCCATGGTGGGGACATTGGCGTTGCAAATCTTTGAACCGTTCCCACGCCTCATACAGTGATTCGCCATGCAATTGGGCGAATGAAGTGATGTCGGCCCGCAGCTTGGCTGTCTTCCCTGGGGGGAAGTACTTACTCAAGAAGGCCTTGGAGAGGGCATCCCAAGTAGTGAAAGTGCTCGGCTCCTCATTCTGGAGCCAGTCTCTTGCTCTATCCCGCAGAAAGAATGGGAAGAGCCTCAGGCGGATGGCATCGGCGGAGACCCCATTGAGTTTAATAGTGTCACACTTCGCAAGGAAATTACGAAGGTGCATGTTGGGGTTCTCAGAAGGATGCCCACCGAACTGGTCTCGCTCCACCAGCGAGATAAGGGCCGGGCGCAACTCAAAATTGTTCACCTCAACCGCGGGGTTCACTATAGAAGAGGTGATACCCGACGACTGAAACATTGCATAGTCCCTTAGGACGTGGTTGTCTTGCGCCGCCATTGTAGATTCTGCTTGTTTCTTCTTTCGTGCGCCGCTTTGCCTGCGAGCAGTGGCTTCGATTTCAGGATTCAGGGGAAGCAAGTGGTGACTCCCCTGACTGCGTCTGTGCATACAAAGCCAAAAACTATACCAAGCGTAAGCAGGCTCAAGCAAGAGTAAAAACAAGCAAGAAGGAGGAAAAAGGGGAAAGGGAAAAAAGGAGAAGAAAAAGGAAAAAGCCTAATCTCAAGCGTTTAAGATCGCTTTCGATGTTGAAGACAAACAAGCTCCCCGGCAACGGCGCCAAAAACTTGTTGAGTTGAATTATAACCGCAAGTGCACGGTGCCAGTTGTAGCTAGCAAAGGCAAGTACGGGTCGTGTCCACAGAGAACTTAGTTTCAACCACCAAATCGATTTCTAACACTTAATCTAGGCGAATGTCGAGTGAAGTTGGTTTAACTGATTCTAACTCTATTTGGTCTAAGTCAATAATGAGAAGGGAATCCTGGATTGGGGTTCACCGCACTGTGATGTTCATTAGAAAATAAACTAGGTCGTGTGAATCTGCCCGTAAGATAATTGAAATGGAATTATTACCGGTTTAAAGCATCTACGCCTACTTTCGAAGGTCATTAGACTGATCAAGCTAACCTAGTTGTCTACTTTCGTGAAACTAGAATAACAAAACCACAAGATCATGTAATTTCAATTCCCAATTGCACCCCCAACTACTTTCGTGTCAGGTAATTCAATTGCTCACAAAGCTACTCTAAGTAAAGGACCTAACTTTCGTTAGTCTCCTAAACCCTAATTAAGAACATGAATAAAACCCTCTCAGGCAATTCATCGAACACCTGGCATGCTAAGTGAGAATTCAATTATACTCTGGCGTAATTCGCAAAAACCCAGAATTAACAATCCATTTTACATCACAGGGGCTACACCCAATCCAAGATTAAGGAATTTAGCCGCTAAGCATTATTTTAAACAACATCTCAATCAAGAACAATAACATGTCAAGGAATATAGAACTTGAATTCAAATGAAAGAAAAGGGGTAGAAAAGTGTACCCTGAACAATCTGCAACAGTATTCAATCGAAAGCGTAAACAAATCTTGATCCAAAGCTTGAATTCAACAGGCACAATAAGCAAACCCTAAGAGCCCTAGAAAATCGCCTAAAACGAGAGAGAAGAAAGGGTAGAAAAAAACTGTCGAATTACAATGCCAAAACACGACAAAACAGCGACAACTAAAGTGGCACGGTCGTGCCACTCGGCACGGGGACCCCGTGCCACTTCTCTGTCTTTCGTTTCTTCCCTTCTTTGGGTGGCCTGCTCGTGCCACCTCGCCTGGAGTGACCGTGCCTCCTATTTTAACTCAATATTGATCCTTTTTTTGCTTCAATTTGGCGCGGCATTAGCTTGTTTTCCTCATTTATTCAAGTCAGACTCCTGTAAACACAAAAGCACGACTTTTAGGCAGATTTGAGATAAACAATGAATAATCGACCTCTAAACTCACAAAATTATACCGGAAACTGCCTTGTTAAGAGGTAAAAATCTTGCCTAAAAGTATGTAAAATATAGGTTTATCATTAAAATCACCCTCTAACTTATATGAATCACCATAAATATCCTTATACTCATTATTAATACCAAAGATCACAAAATCTCATTTAAAACAATCAAAATCCATCATCACCACCTAAACTTGCGTGATCATGAACAACTTCAAACATTACTTGTTTTCAAGATGATCCAACCAATAAAATATCAAAATAACTCTTGCTCTTATCAAAATAACATGATCAGTAATCAAATCCAATATAAAAATTCAAAATTAAACTTGATTAGGCTAGGGTTTTTACCTTGCTTAGTGATCAAAATGGAATGATGGAGATGTTGCTTGATGTGGGAGGTGTTTGGGTGGTTGATGGTGGTTGATGGGATGGTGGTCGGCAGCTGTGGTGGTGGAGCTGGCGGCTGTGGTGGGTGGGCAGCAAGGGGCTGGCCAAATCAGTAGAGAATGAGAGAGGAAAGAGAAAGGAAAGAGTCTTGGTGTTTTGTGCTTGAGTTTTTACTTGGTTGCAAATGAATCAAATAAATAATTGGCTGAAATTTTGAGTCCCCAAAAATATCTTTTGCTAATTATACTTGGGTGCAAATGATAGTGCTTAACTTAATTTAAGTAAACTTCAATTTTTGGGCCAAAATTTGAGCACAAAATGAATCGGGCCGCAAACCAGGCCGAAATAGATTGTGCCAAACTTAATGAATTTTGGCCCACGTTTTTGCATGGTTAAAACTTAGATGTTTTTGTGGCATTATGAAAAATAATTTATTGCTTAATCATATTTATCAGGACCTACTATTGATTCATCCGAAATTCTGCGGCAAATGAAACTTGAATTGCAAAGTGGGGCCCGAAAGGAATTTTCCTGACTAGGACGATTAAATGAGATAAATAAATGCGAAAAATTAATAACATGACTTAATTACATAAATAAACATGATTTAGGGTCGGGCTATTACACTAGATGTTGTGGCTAGTGCCGCCTTCATGTGGCTTTTCTTGTCATAGTAGTCTTATGCACCCTCCAGCATAGCTTAGTTCAATGTACTCTTTGTACTGATGTAATGGTCTTGTTGTAATGTGTTTCCAGAGTTGAACATCTTTGGCTTAACGAAATGTTGTTCTAGCATTACTTGCCTTTTCTTTATTTTTTGTTATCATTGCTTTCCTCTTTCTTCTTTCTATGACTTATTCAAGTGTGTGTTCCAACTTTGTTATTATATCTTGCTGTGAAGTAGTTAAATTGCTCTCAAAGCATCATCTTGATCATTTGGATCAAATTGTTTCAGGACGTGACATCACATCAAGCAAGCTATATTCACATGGTAAACTACCAACTGACCGAAGATCAAAAGGTGTGGAGCCAAATGGATCAAAACCGAGCAAAGTATGGCCAAAGGGCTCATAGCCGATCGACTCATGATTAAACTGCCCTTAACTAATCTAGATGGCCTTTGTCGAATAGCGTGGGACTATTCAATGACCACTGCAAATCCGAGTTGATGGGTCAGACCTTACCATGGCTTGTAGCCATTTTGATCAGCTGAACCAATAAGGGGGGTCACTTTTCACCCTATCGTGGTTGAACAAGTAAGATGAGCGATCATTAGGGCTGATCGACTAATGGATTATAAGGAAGAGGCATTTCTGTATTCAATCGATCGAGAATTTAATTGGCACAAAGGACACTTAGGGACCTCTTCACTTATAACCAAATAAAGAGAGTGGCACTATGTCTCGATGCTGCCATTCAACTGAGAACTGAATGAAATTGGATACATAAGGTTCCTCTTTGTTACATGACTGACAAACAACCTCGAGGCTCGTCTCTTGCTGTGTTTCCTTACTCCCTACCCTTTTAGCTAATAGTTCCACTTTTCCATAGATGATTCCTGTTCTCACCCTCAACCTTGGATCCATTACAACATTTTTAGAAGGTCTCATCAAAGAGTGGAGAATTAAGAGCCTTAGCAAGTGTATAGCAGGTTTCCTAATTAGATTCAGTGAACCCAGATCATATACGAAACACATTAGTGTAGTGTCTCACTTTGTCCTAGAGTAAGATTGTACCAATTGGACTTTCTCATCACTTGTTAAGTGATGCCTTGTCTAATATATGCTTCAATATAGGGTCATTGTTGTGTATCCCTAAATACTAATGTATTGTCTTACTGAGTGATTCTTTAACACCTTGATTGTGGTACCTACGTGCATGATTATGTTTGATGAATTAAATTTCATTGCCTTGCTTAAGGAGGTTGGTACTAGAGGTTCATCTCCCTCTATTGATTGATCATTAGTTAATATTACTTGGGGACAAGTAATAGATAAGCCTGGGGGAGTTGATAAACCTCTATTTTGGCATATTTTCACTTCTTTTACTGAGCTAATTATTCAAATCCAAAGAGAATTGACTTGTTTTTGCTCCAATTCATTCAAGTTTCTTTAATTTGGCTATCTTCTCCTATCAGGCACGTTTACCTTAGACTTATGGGATATGAAGACAATGAGTAGAAGACATTATTGACAAGGAAGACTTGAGTGAGGAAAGAAGCTTAAGAAGAGGTAGACGGTATTAAAGAGTAAAATACGAGTATTCATGCTCCACCATGCCACTTGACACCCTTACGTATTTGGCAGCTAAAAGCTGAGAAGATGATGCGAATGATCGTGCCATATGGCATAATTGTGTCATAATTGAGAAGAAGAACAAGCTAGAAAATTGAAGGGTGACACGGCTGGCTATGCCATATGGGGCAGCCGTGTCACTCAGGACTAGAATTTAGATAACTTCAGTGGCACAATGACCTCTGCCACTTGACATAACCATGCACTTTTGTTTTCACCCACTTTCTCTAAATACTATGCTTATGGGGTTGATTGGCAAGGTCTAGCATTATTATAAGGGTGTGTTTGATGGGGGGAAAATCATTTTTTTGGAAAATGATTTTCTCATTTTATGTCGTTTGGTAAAACAAGGAGTGAAAAATCATTTTCTGGGGAAAATCATTTTACTCCATTTGAAGAAAATTGTTTTCCCTTGAAAAAGTAGGGAAAATGATTTTCTAGGCCTGATTTTCGTTACCTAATTTTGTCTCTTATTCTATTTTCTTTTAATTGTACCCAGAATAACTCTATTTTCGCTCTCATTTTGTCTCTCATTTTTCCCCTCTTCATGTTCATCATCTTCATCGATGATTTCCATCGTCATTCTCTACAATTATTTTTTAAGTTCTCTGACCTTGTTATTGTTGCCCTTTTAAAGAACTTCGCAATATGAGACACCCACCGTCTCCCCGTTCGCCCTTTTCTTTAATCTGGGTTTAATATCACTCAAAGTCAACTGAATAATCCTTGTGAATAGTGAAAAATTGAGATTCATTAATGTTGGCTCTCTCTTTTTTCGAGTTTATTATCGGGTATATTTCTTACTGATGTTTTGGGTTTGATTTTGAAGAGGAGAGAGAAACAGAATTCGTGGGTTGGATCGGGTCAAAGTAGTGAGCAGGGGAGGGGGTTGATGGTAAAAAGAAATGAAGTGAGGGTGGGGGGTTCATTATATCAAATATCTAAAAATGAAGTGGAAAGAAAATTGTTTTTCATTCTACCAAACAGCTGAAAATGTAAGTGGAAAATCATTTTTCTTGGGAAAATATTTTTCATAGAAAATAATTTTCTGGAAAAATGATTTTTTCTCCTACCACACACTCTAAACAAAAAGTTCAGAGAGTTATTTTAGCAGCTTAGTCCTTAGCATTATTTGAGGATTAATGTCACTTTAATTTAAAGATTCTCATTCTTTCAATCGATCGACATTGAGTTTGTTTTCTAATTTCTTTTCTTATTGTTGTTTCTTATTTGCTTTTTGTTGCAATCATGTTTGTGATTTAATTTGTGAAATGGAGATTGTGCATAGAAATAAGACTAGAGGCTAAATTTTTTGTCTTAGTTGGGATCAACCTTTATTATGATTCAATGATCACGAATTAAACTTTTTGGACTTGTTTCCTGCTTATCACTTTGACTACCCATGTTTGATGAACGGCTCAAAAGAGTTTTTGTGTAGTCTTCTTTCTAGTGATCTCTTAAAAACTTATATAAATAGACTAGTTTATTAACCTTTAAAAAAAGGCACAGATGGGTCTTAAATGGAAATCATTCCACTCCAGTACGTGCACGAGCAAATTCAAAAGAGTTGGTCATTGATCTTGAATCGTAGTAACATCGTGAATTTCAACCTAAGGCTTTTAATCTTTTAATTTTTTCATCAAAGATTGTATGCTTAGTTGTTTTAGTTTAATTAATTGAAATCACCATCAATATCTATGACTTAGCTTAAGTGCTTTAGTTAGCTTGGTAATTGAAAGTAAGTTCTCTATAGACACGATGTCTACTTGCCATCGTGCACTTATGATTTGAACATAACAAATACCATATGCGGCACAGTAATCCTTGACTATACCAATGTCAAATTAATGACCATTATGAAATGCCATAGCCTTGGGGGCTCCAAACCTTATAATGACCTTTTTTTCATTTGTATCAGCTAACCTCCCTTTCTGCAACTAAAGCAATGGTTCAGCCTCCACCCACTTGGTGAGGTAATCCATAATAATGAAGAGATATTTGCGCTGCCTAGTTGCCTTCCGGAAAGGTCTAAGTATAGCTAAGTCCTCCTTGTAAGAGGAAATGAAGTGTGCATGGTTGTTGAAAGAGTGATAGTTGTCACGATATGATGTGAACTTTTGGAATTCGTCGCATCATCATACTAGGGGCAGAAAAGTAAATTTTCTAAAGAGGGGCCAGGCCAACAATAATCTTATACATTTTTAAGTAGAAGTATGAACGAAACTAAGATATCATAGAAGCTCAACTATTAATTATCAACTAGAAATAAAAACATTATCGGTGGAACAAACATTCTTGACTTAGATAATTATCAACTTGCCACTTGTAAAACATAGTTGAAAAATAGAAATGCGTCTATACCCAAAGCCATTCATATGAGCAAAATTAAATACAATTTAAAGATTTAAAATTGAAAATATATTTAAAATTCTCCTTCATATGAATAAAACCTTTCATTTTAGTTGTGACTTTCTTACTTTTCTCTTACAGAAATCATCAATTATCTTGTCGACAGTGAATGTCTCGGCAATCTCCTTCTTAATGTAGACTATTATATAGTCTGTGAGAAAAGCATTTTTCATTTTACTATGCAAGCTTATCTCTTTTATTTTTATTCCTAAAAAATTTCTATTTTTAGTCGTTGTTGAAATAGGAAGAGTCATAACCAGGAGAAAAAGTGTATCTATCAAAGGATACCATTCTAATTTTTTAGAAGTAACCAATCCTCTTCATAAATCAACTATTATGCTCAAAATCTGTAGCTCTAAATGTCTTAGGACATCAAGCTCATAATGTTGCAGTTCATATTTGAAATGTATCTTCTCATACTTTGAAAAATGTTTTAGATCATATTTCTCAATAGAATAACATATATCATCAATATTGAATGACTTGTACCTATCTGTAGGATTCAATGCTACACTTAAAATCATAAGCTTTGTTGTTTGCTCACTAAATATACTGTTGAGTTGTTGTAATCGCTGATCAATAGTGGTAATAAAAATTTCAACTCAAAAGTTATGCTCCATTATTATAGTATTTTTCTTCCCTTGTTTCTGAACTTATCTATGCACATCAATATAGGCAACATCCATGTATGATATTTAAATGTCATGTTGTTCATAAAATGACCTCACATTCTCGAATAGAATTTCTTAGCCTTCATTTCTCACCTTTTTAGGAAATTGTTTTGTACTCTTCACTAAGTGTAACACCCTATTTATGGTTAGAAAGTATCGCTTAAAAGATTAAAAGACTATATATTTCTTTCTGGGAAGCCTACTCTTAAGAACCCCATATTTAAGCATGCATGCTGTAGAGAAGTCTTCGAATGTGTGACCTGCCTGGAAGTTTTCCATGTAACATGTGAGAGAGGATGAAGCACGCTGAAAAGGTTGTGGTGATCAGTGGGGCCTAGTCATCGATCCTTAAGGCCGTTCTTGATTACTATCCACAGCTTGGGAAGGGGTTGTGCATTACAGATGGTATCAAAGTTAAACCATGACTATAACTACGCCAATGGATGGAAAAGTCATGGTCAGTTACCTAGCAAGGCAAAGATACTTGGAATACATCGCCGATCAAAAAGACTTGTAAGTTGGTCAGTTATTGGGGCATAACAAGGACATTGTGTCCTCCAAGTAGGGGTGATTATCACAACCTAGTTGTGGTTAGATAGTATGGCTTAAAAGGATTGAAAGACTACTTATATCACAAAAGGTGCAGTTTCCTTTTCGGGAATCCTACTCTTGAGAATTTCATAGTTAAGCATGCTTGTTGTGGAAAAGTCTTGGGATGGGTGATTTAGGGAAGTTTTTCCATGTAGCATGTGAGCAATGCCAAAACACATTGAAAAGACTTGTGATGATTTGTGGGGTCATTCATCGATTCTTAAAGTCATTCTTGATAATGTTGGCTATCCAAGATGGGGTTGGGGCATTACACTAATTGCATAACATTTATAATGTTTTGGGACTTTTACTCCAAAGCTTGGCAAAGTGCTTATGTGATTCCCATAACCTCTTTAATCACATGTAAAATGAAGACAAATTCAAATGACATTAGGAGTTTAAGAGCATGGTTAGCATCTCCTCGTTGAGAAAATGAAGATCCTTCCATAGCTATATCACCAAGCATTGACCAACTAGGACTATATAGTCTAATCAAGCTATATATTAATATAAAATGTGAACTCCATCTAGTATCACTACAACATTGTAATGTACGAATTTGATTAGCATCTTGTCCATTATCCATCTCACCAGTGTCGGCCAAGTGTTCTAATTCTATCATTTGGTTCGCTTGATTGGTCATGACGTTAGAAGAACTAGTAATAGTGTTCATAATGAAAACCAAGTTCTGAAAGAAGGTGTGTATTTCTGGTGCTTCTCTTGCTGTAGCAATGAGAGCTAATTGCAACTGATGAGCTAAAAAATGCACATAGCATGCTTACTGACAATCTTTGAAAAGTAATGCTTGTGAACTATACCATTCTCCGTGCATATTACTAAATCTAACATAACCTTAGCCTCGAATATATTTCACATTTGAATAATGACAAGATAAAACAATACAAATCCCATTTTTTAGAGTCTTTGAAGATGTGTCTTTTATATGTTCTAAATCCAAAAATTGTTTAAGTATGCATCCGTATTTATCAACAAATCTTATAACAATAGCTATGTACTTCTTGTTGGCTATATCTCTAGATTCAACCACAGTTAAGCAACATTTATCATTTAATGTCCTCATGTATTGTTCTTTGTACATTCCTTACAAAGACATTCAAAATCTCTTTATGAATTTTTGTGTGTATGCTTTACATTCTTTGGAGCATTTTCAAAAACAATAGCCACATTCTCACTGTGTGAAGCCAAGAATTTCAACATTCTAAGAGAGTTGCCTTGATTATTCGAATCATTACTTTCATCATGTCCTCTAAGTGCACATGCTTGAAATGGCAACTAACGTACAACATCTATTGATGTTTTCAAATATAAGCAGCTGACTAAAATTTGTTCAGCACTTTGTGTCTGAATTATCTTTTCGATATGGCATGACTGATTCGTCAAATTATTATAACACTAGACTGCAAAATTATGAGTTGAGTTTGGATCCTTTCCCATATGGTTTAACAAAGCACAATCTTTTTCATTTTTAACTTTCTCCAATTTTAAAATCCTCCAACAATGAATATATCTAATCCCAGTTTTCTAATTGGTTTTGTAGCCAAAAGAAAACATGGAAAATACTAAATAGCATCAGTTACATGTGAATATTATAATCAATGAAGCTTTTAAACCAGTAGCACTGAAATCAACGAGGATGATTTTAAGGGTTAGAAGATGGATATTCATCTTGATGAGGTTGATAAGGACCAAAATTCTCATATGCCCTTTGAACTTCATCTTGTTCATTTACAAGATTACTATCAATTCATTTTCGCCAACCCGAATCATGTACTAAAGAGTTCATATTAGAACCACTCACTGCAACTCTTATTCAGGTTCTGTATTTGGTGATCCAAGATTTGTACCAATAATTAGCTCATTAGTTTGAGTATTGTTATCTTCACCAACATGATCTTTCACACTTTTCTTTAAAAAAAAGTCAACTACACTTTTTGACATAGATCAATTGACAAAAATACAACCAATTAATTAATCCATATCATAAGATTAAGTGAATACACTAACTCTTACAAATTCAATCAATAATTAAAATTAAGTGAATGTGATCATAAATAGTAATACATAACTCTAACTAATGTTAAGTGAGCTCGTTAATCAACAATGTTATACTAAAGAAAGATATTACTTATACATAATTCTTATTCTAATGCATTGACAAAGCATGCTTTTCTGCAACTCAAACCAAAAAAATTACTCTCATATCTAAAAGAATCAATAATTGTGCCTAAAAAAGAAATCAAAGGCCAACACAACAACACGCCCATGTAAAGCAGCCTAGCAGGGAACGTTAGAGAAATTTTTTTTTCTAGTGGTTGATTATGACCTTTTACTAAGAATTTTACTTTAACCTTTCACTTTTAGAACTTAGAGAGAGGAGCACAAAAGAGAGAAACTAGGTGAGAATAAAAAACTAGGCAGCACAATCAATGCAGCAAACTTTAAGGGCTGTATTTTTAATCCTAGAACTGTGACGTTTCGCATAGTCTTCAACAAAAACTAGTTTTGGTAGATATATATTTCTCTTGCCTTAAATAAATAAGGGTCAAATTTTTTTTCCCGACATCAGAGAGGACCACGGTCCCCTAGTCACCCCTTACTCCCCCCATGTATCTTACCATCTTCATAGCATCTGATCAAAGTATTTGCCAATAACAGCCCGTCTACATTGGCTTTGCAGCTAGGCTTTGCTCTTCACAATACAATCTATAATTCTCTTTAGGAATTTCTTTGAGATCATCCTTCCTTCCTCTAAGGTGGTGCATCTCAATAAGGGATGGGGAAATCCTTGCTTGTAGAGGATTCCATTGTATAGCAAAAACCAGGCAGCTCTCTTCTTGATGTTGTTGGAATTCTTCAGCTCTTGTGACATGGGGTAGAGGGGAACAAAGTTCGCCATACTAGTCAGCTTTGGGTGACTTCTTCCATGTTCTTGAGTCACAGCGGAGTGCACTACTAATGCCTACTAATGCCTCTGTTATAGCTTGCTTTCCTATCTTTTTGGCTGGGAGATTTTGTGGTTTTAAGCTAGCCTAATAGAATTCATTTGCTATCTTCTAACCCCTTAAGAGTGTTCACACCTTACCATTATCCAACTCAAATTGTATAAGTATGAGGTACGGTGCTACTACCGGACCCAACATGACATTGGGGGCCATAGGAGCAT
Organism: Carnegiea gigantea; assembly: GCA_029747015.1. Lineage (NCBI taxonomy): Eukaryota > Viridiplantae > Streptophyta > Magnoliopsida > Caryophyllales > Cactaceae > Carnegiea > Carnegiea gigantea. The sequence goes on along the minus strand of JAKOGI010001704.1, from coordinate 61,730 downwards.
CTACAACTACAAAAATGACTTGAAATATCCAAGAGTTCCCTTTCTTTGGATAACTAACCTCTTGATTCTGAGTAGGCATGTTGTATGCTTGCCAAATTCTATTATCAGTACCCTTATGTCTCCAAGTCCTTCCCCTCTTGATGAAACTTCTTAAGGGAAGTAAGGAAGATGATGTCCACTAAGCTTTAGGTATCCATTAAGATTTGGTGAATCATTGCTATTCTAACCTTAAGTTGAATGACCATGGGAACATTATATGGAGCTTATAAAGGACGCCCTCATGGTTGGCCCTACCACTAACTTTAACTCTTTGGTGAGCATGACCTGGCTGGGTTTGCATATCTAGGTAAAATATCTAGCATTCAACTTCTTTTGCCTACACACCCTAGCTATAGTTTAAATTACCTCTATTTCCTAGTCAACAACATTATCTTTCCTTGCACTAGGGTTGTGAGTGTCATGCTCTTATGCCTATCTATGACTTAGAAGCAATTGAGCTACCCTTGGTTGGCTAGCTCATTCAAAACTTTTTCCAACTCGCAAGCACTTAGAAGTGGTTTGATTGTAATCTTCATAATACTCATAATTCTTGCTTCTATTTTTTAATCAAACTAGCTAGAGTCTCCATAGGTTTTGGCTTTCTTAGCGTGGGGTTACCATGACGATGTTTCTTGGACTTGTGTGAAAGCATCCTAGTTTCTCTACCTTTCTTAAGCATTTCTCAGATTAGTACAGATCTTTTGCCTCTCCTCCCCCTACCGGAGCATCATGTCATGTAACGTCATCCCCAATAAATATTTTGGTGGCTTTTATGAAGTTTTGAGCTTTTCGTAAGGTTTCAATCAAAGTACTTACTCTCCGCAAAGTGACAACTTGAATAGTCCAAGGAGCAACCCATTGAGGAAGGTCGTCTAGGGCACCCCATCTGGAAGGGCTAGAATCAAAACACTTTGCTATTAAACCTTCGCTCATAGTCTTTCAAGTCTTCCCCTTTGCTCCGCTTGATCTTGCTAAGATAGATGTTGGTTCTTTTCTCCATTTTGCAAAGTAGAAGGGAAGTATCTACAGTATGTTGCATCATCACATCTTAGACATGCATTTGCACCTTATAAAGGTTGAGATGATCGTCTGGGTTTGTGTTGCCATCAAAGGGATCCATGATCGGCATGTTTACATTCCCAGAGCACGAAGCCCCCATGATTTCTCTACTAAAAGGGGTCGAGAATAAGATGAAGGCACTCTTTTCTAATGATCCCCTGATTTTTAATACATGTATGTTAGATAACTGTGGTTGATCCACCTCAAGCATCAACCAGACATCATAATACTTAGATGTTGTTGCCCTTATCCTACGCGGAGTAGGACGTAACTACTCATAGATAGGTTGGGTAATTCTGGGTTTTGGGTATTTGTTTTGTCCCTTTTGATAGATTGAGCGGGCATTTACAACCTCGCCCTCAAGCTTTCGTATTCCGAGTAGAATGACCTCGATGACTCTTCTTACTCTTCATACCATCGTGCCCCTCACACGGTGAAGCATAAAAGGTTGCTATTGATTGAGTCTGTGCTACCCTATCATGGGCCGTTATGAAAGCGGCTTTGCATCAATAATCCTTCATGCATCTCCATCCTTAGGGGGTGGCCACCTTATATTGACAAAGAGTGGTCGTTGTTATGGTTGACACCATGATTTTGTCCCCATGTATCAACTAGCCTCTTCTGAGGATGGCGATTGTGATCCGTCTGGTAGGGTTATGGGTATCTTGGGGTCAAGTCATACTCAAATCCCTTAATCAGCCTTGGCTTATGCATACACGCCTTCATCTTCTTGCACACTTTTGGATTACTGTTTCCTGCACTTACTTAGGTGCATTTTCCATCTACCCAGCGATGACATACTGCTGAGTGGAGGGATCTTCCACTAAATTCTCTCTCTAATTTTGATTAGACCTAGAATTGTTAATTTTCAGTTGATTTTTCTCTACCCTTATCTCGCTTCTTTGAAGTTTTGAACCGAGTATCTACCTTGTTTGCCTAAACTATCGCTATAGACAGTACCAATATGTTTTTAGGAAAACTTAACTGGATTGGAGACGGAAGCTCAAAGTTATAGATGATGATATCTTTGGCCAATGTGGAATGATAACATGTTGTTTAACCCCTGAAAGTTTTTAGGAAATGTGATGATATGTCTTATTATGACTAGTGACAATATCCCCTATAAAGGTGGATGGTTCAAGTATCTATGCCATCAGATTTGGTGCCCAAGGACATAACAGTGGTTTCACTTATGTGGGCTAAAATGGTCATTTTACCCATGGTTTTTCATGATTTGACTAACTTGACCATGGTTACGCTTGGCCCTTCTTCCTTTGGATAATAAAGGATGGTGACACATGCACCCAACTTATTGGGAGGGACAAAACCCTTCAATGATCTATAAATGTGGTTATGAAACTATGTGAATTTAAGTAGTTAAAATGTGTCAAATAATTAAGATATGTTAATACCTTTGGCTTTTTAAAGAAAATGAAACTTAATGTTCGTACAACCACCATTAAATTATTATATATAGTTTATGTAGATGAGAACATTTTATAGGGCTTCTCTTATAAGATATTAACATTACATCAACTAATTATTGTATTTTAAATGCCGTAACATAATATCCTAGATTTTATTTTAGCAAGTGCATGAGGCATGGGCCAACAACATTAATAGCACTAAAATGACTATTTTGTCCAAAAATGTTTTGAATTATTATCTTGTAATATTAAGACCATGTTCCTTTAGCTTACTCTTTTAGAATTAGTTTACATAAATTTAGTTGAAAATAAGTTCAGTAAATAAGTTTAGAATAAGGATAACAAATAAGTTTACAATGAGTTTAGTTTAGAACAAATTTAGCAAATAAGCGAAAGAAATTATTCATCCTAAATTTAGAATAAATTTATGCAAGAATAATTTTAGTAAATAAGTTTAAAACAAGGTTAATAAATGATTTCAATAAATATATTTTGTACAAGTTCAGAATAAGTTTTAATAATTTCAGTTTAAAATAAACTCAACCAAAATAAGTTAAAGAGAACAAAGCCAAAATAACTCCAATCAAATCATTAAGCTATTTTTGGAATTCCAATATCTCATTTAATATAATTATAATTCTCTTATTAAAGTAGTTAACATAATTTTTTAATGTAAAAAATAGTTACGTCATGTTCGGCAACAACAATTAGAGTAGCATTTTAGCATTTTGGTTAAGTCAACGCACTAATCAATCAAGTTTTAGTGCTCGATAACATATTGATTGGATTAGGTTTAAAATAGCGTTTAGCATTTCAAACAACGTTTTTGAAAAGTTAATAGTATTAGCTTTTGGTATTCAAAAGTAGCGTTTCATTTTTTTGGTTAAAAAAACAATTGAAAATTTTATCTTTACAAATTATCCATATCCATTAATGTCATTTATAATCAGCTAATCAAACAGTTAAATTTACCGAACATATTTTTTTCAATCGCTTATCTATATAGCTATTCTCTAACTCTAAGGGCGTGTTTGGCAACAGCATTTTGGGTCGCGTTTGGCGTTTTGACTAAGTTAATACCCTTATTGGGCAATTTTTAGTGTTCGATAACACCGTGTTTTGACTAGCATTTCAAGTAGCGTTTAGCGTTTTAAGTAGCGTTTCTAAAAAGCTAATATTATTAACGTTTTGCATTCAAAAGTAGTGTTTTATATTTTTTTGCTAAAAAGATCCTTTGAAAATTTTATCTTTGGAAGTTATCTATATCATTTTGTATCAATTTACATTAATCAGTTGGCCCGACAGCTAAATTTACCGAATACATTTATTTCAACTACTCATCCAAACAGCTATCCGCTAACAGTTAGATTAGAAACACTATCTGCTAGCTAAACAGCTATCCGCTATCTGCTAATTAAACTGTTATTTACTGAACAAGACCTAAATAAGAATAACTATTCACTTCTTAAAGAGTTATCCATTACCTTAACAAATATTTGTTACCTAAATAGTTAATTTTACTGAAGAGTCCTTAAATATAATTAGCCATCAAGTAGGTAGTCACTGATGCCAAAAAGGGTGGTAATTGTCATGTTATAACAATATTCTTTGCAATATGTATATCATATTTTTCGAAGTATATAATTTTAAGAGCTATATCAACAAGTATATATTAAAAATGTAACATATGATATATACATTTAAAATATATATATATATATATATATATATGTGGACAATGAGTACATCAAACTCTGTCATTGCTTTGGAAGCGATGATTTAGTGAAGAGACACGTCCGCCTATTTTCTTCTATCCCAACGTGCTTTGTTGACGAGTGGCTCCTTGAGATGATGCCCTGTGCTCCGCTCTTCAGCCCCCCGAAATCGATGTTCCGCTTTCCTGCAAAGAACAAAATAGAAAACAAAGAAACACAGAGGGCAAAGACGAACAAAAAAGCGGGAAAATACAACAAAGAAATCAAGACGAAATGCAACTATTGAAGTGACACGTACGTGTTGATCTTTGCAGTACTCGTAAAATCCACTTTGCGACTCAAAAGGGTTTTACTTTTTGGTTGTCCAGCAGAGAAAATGGAGGTCCCGGTGGGGTTTATTGCAAAGCTATGGAGCTTCTTCAGATTCCTGCCTTTCTTCATCATGCTGCTGCTTCTGGGCACCCTCAAAGGTCGTTCATTTCTCTTCCTTCGTCTTTACTCGTAGTAAAATTTATACCCATTTGACTCAACCCATTATTGACTCAATTGCCTCATTGGGGAACCCACTTTTGGGGCCAAAGCATCTCTTTACTCGAGAGAACCAAGTTGTTGCTTCTTATCTCTAGCAATGTTGCTAGGGGTAGAAACTAGCTGGTAATTATGTGTGTGCAATAGTGTATAGTGTATCAGAGCCATAGTGTATGGTAATTATGTGTCTGCAAACGTGATGTAGAAAAGAGGGATGAATGAATCCTGGAGGTTGTCTCATATAGACTTCCTCATCAAAAAAGCCATGTAAAAAGGCATTTTTTCCATCAAGTTGACAAATAGTCCAATTACAAGCAACAACAATGGATAGAATTAAAGGAACAGTAGAAGCTTTAACAACTGGACTAAAGATTTGGTGATAATCAATAACTGCCTCCTGGTGATTGCCAAGACCTACTAGGCGAGCGTTGTAGCAGTCAACTGATCCATCTGACGCATATTGGTTTTATAAATCCACTTACAACCTATTACATTCGCAGAAGGAGTTCGTGGAACAAGCTCCCTAGTTGTTAAATTTTCTAATAACGCATTAAACTGTTCCGCCATGGCTTGATGCCAAGTGGAATGTTTTAACGGCTTTGGAGAAGGAAGTGGGATCACCAACCTCATGCGCAACACTTAAAATGTTTTTGGGCTTTGATATGCCTGATTCAGAGTGTGTTTGCTTGGGTGGCAATTCTGCGAGGCATATTGTGGGGCAGTAGCAGTGGCAGTGGATGCTGTTGTGCTGGACTGACTCGGATTGAGGGAAGGCACAGGAAGCGTAGACTGGGCTGGCAAGGAAATGCGAGGCTATATAGACATGGACTGGGCCGAAGAGGAACAAGAAGGCGACTTCTGGCCAAGCCCCTGTTGGCATTGAAAGAGAGGTTGGTGAGGCATGGTGAATGCAGGAGAAACAGACGCAGGGCTGTGGGCCAAACTGGACTAAAGACACAAAGGGAAAGACGCAAGGGGTTGGTCACGGGGTAGACTAGCAGATGCGGGGCATTGGGCCGAGGGCCGAGCCGGGCTCAAGACACGGAACCTAAAGAGGACTAGGAGAAACAGTGAGGGTAGGGACCATGATGGAAAATAATTGACAGAAGAGGGCTTAGACTTCTGACTATGAAGGATATCATGATAAGGAAAAATATACTCATGAAAAACGACATGTTGGCTTATGTAAATGCACCTGGAAATAGGATCAAGGCACCGATAAGCATTATAATGTGGGGCATAGCTGACAAGACGCACCGTACGAAACGAGATTGAAGTTTGCGCTTAGTGCAATGTGTTAAATTGGGAAAACATTGAGATCCCAACACTTGTAGAAAAATGTAATCAAGGGTTTTGGAAAACAATCTGTGAAAAGGGGAGAACCTTTGGGAATAGTAGTTCACAATCTGTTGATGGCATAAACTGCTGTTAGAACAAAATCATGCCAGAAAGTGTAAGGCGTATGAGCATCAATAAGCATTGTGTGGGACATATCCACAATATGATGATGTTTTCTTTCAGCAACACCGTTCTATTGTTGAGTAGGAAGGTTAGACTAGCGAAAATAAATCCCTTGTTTGAGTAGGAAGTCGAAGAAGGAGTATTATTGAGTATGAACACCGTTCTGTTGTTGAGTATGAACAATCCCCATTTCCTTGTTCTAAATGGAAAAAGTAGAAGCGTCAAAAACTTTTTTTACAAAGGCGCACCAGGGTGCTTTGGTGTGAGGCGACTAGGTCAGCGCCTTGGAGCAGATGATGTACACCTCAAGAATGCAAGCCTATTTCTTCACCCTTTTTCTTGCTTTTCTTGGCCTTGTCTTTATCTGTTTCTTCTTTTCTCTCCAGGGAAGCTATACAGTGTGCTGTGCTTGTGCACTAAGTGTGTGTTATGGGGAACTATGATAATTATATGAAATACTTTAAGACTATTTGTGGTATTAGGATTTATATTGAGGTCTAATCACTTTTAATGCATATCTAACTTGTTTCTACACAATATACTTTGTGAAATGTTAATGACTTGCAAACATTTCTACATAGAAGTGTGACTCGCTTCCGTGATGCGTGCACCTTCACTTTGCGCCTTGGGCCTTGCGCCTCGGGACCCTTTCCGCCTTGCGCCTTTCGAAGCTAAGGTCAAAAACAACTTGACAATTGTTATCACGGCATAAGCCTTATTATTGGAACTAAATTATGTTTTAAAGCAGGTTCATGAAAAACAAACTCCAATTTCAACGGTAAACTTTCATCTTGCAGCCTGACGTGTAACAAGACGTTGATAGCTGCCTAGTGTTGTTAATTGCCAAACTTTCATCTTGCAGCATTGGTTATCAGTTCAGTTGCAGCGGGCATCATCGGCGTTGGAAATTCTGCAGTGATCATTGGGCTATGGCCTGCTCATTTTATCTGGACATGCTACTGTGTAGCTAGGTATGTTTGTGTTGCCTTCACAATGTTTTCAGCAAATCATCACTGTTGATTGGTTTCATACTTTGTCATCCTCCTGTTGTCATTGTTTTTAATTTCAGAACCAAGAAGCTGGGAATGATTTTGAAGATTCTGGTATTGTTGTCCTTACCAGGGCCCCTCTTCCTTTGGCCTATTGTGGGTATTCTTGGAAGCTTTCTAGGTGGAATTGGGTTTGGTTTTTTTGCACCATTACTTGCCACATTTGAAGCTGTTGGTGCAAATGTCACTGACAAGTTCTACCACTGCTTTGTGGTAAGATTCATATCTTCTGTGCAAGTTCTTATGTTTCCTGTATAATAATCCAAACATCTGTAACCATGTTTGCCAAATTTATTCAGTTGGTTCAAATGCATCTTATTTAAAACAAAAAGGGAAAAAATATTGGATGTAGTGGGCCATTTGAACATAAAGATTCCACTTTCTAGGCAATTAAAAGTGTTTGTAATTGTTTCAGCTGTGTGGTATGCTAAAATTTAAAGGCTGAGTACTTCTTTGTTAAGGACTACCCCGCAAATGATGGCTTTTCAATCTAGGGTAATCTGTGTGCACTTTAGAGAACTTGCCTGCACAAATTGAACCACATTGCTTCCAACCCTGCATACGCCGAACTTCAAGGGCAATGAGATTAGTATTGGTACTGGTTTACTGTAATGTGAACAAGTGACATTATGGTTATAATTAAAATTTCCTCTCTAACATTAGATCTGTGACAGGATGGTTGTTGGCCAACAGTTACAGGAAGCTGCACAGTTGCGCGTGATTTCACCGACTTCTGCTTTCATTCCTATTTCTCTTATATGGATGAGCTCAGCATGAAAATGTGTGCGGATGAAAAGCCTTCAGATATAAAGTTAAGAAAATTTTGTACATCCTTCCATGAAATGTTGGTAGATTGCTGGAAAGTCCTAATGTTTAATGAACAGTTTTTGCCTTTCTTAGGCTGTCAAGGTTGCCTGGCTCTTTGCTGATCGCTCTGTTTGCTTTAGTGGTGGATGTGCCATCAATTACTGCACTTGCTCTTTGGAAGAGCCCATATATGCTTTTTACTGGCTGGAAAAGGCTACTAGAAGATTTGATTGGAAGGGAGGGACTATTCCTTGAGACAGTATGCATACCATTTGCTGGCCTTGCCATTATTCTATGGCCTCTTGCTGTGGTTGGAGCAGTTATTGCAGCTTTTTTGTCTAGCTTTTTTCTTGGTCTCTATGCTGGAGTTATTGTTCATCAGGTTTGCCTTCCACCTTAATCAATGAGGAGGATTTTAGACTTTCTATTGTGTTGATTTTGTGAGTTGATGGTTTATGCTGTAATGTTTTCAGGAAAATTCTATCAAAATGGGACTTGCATACATCGTAGCCATTGTTTCCCAATTTGATGAGTATGCTAATGATTTGCTTTATTTGAAGGAGGGATCATGCCTTCCCAGGTAACTTCAAACATAGACCTTCCCTATTCATTGAGAAAGTGTATTGATAAAGCAGGCAAGTAGGTCTCTTGCATGCAGTTTAGGTTGGGCTAACTTTGGATTCGGTCAGAATGAGGTGGTGGAATTGTCTGATATCCATGCTGAGCCCGGTTTGGATGGGGCAATATAGGTTTTGGGTAATGTTCAAATTTATTGTCAAGAAATGCTCTCAATACTAGTCAAAAGATTTTATTAGGTCTTGTCAATTTAGATTTGGGTCCATATTAGATTGCTCTTGTTTCAGTCTGGATCAAGTCAGGATATATCATATTAGTGGCTGAACATATTTGTGTCTCCCCATTCCATTATGTTTATGTCATATTTCATGAATTTTGGAAATCCTTTGGGCTGGCAGGCCAAGATACCGTAAGCATATGAAGTCAGCTCATGATGCAATTCAGAGAAAAACATCATATGATGGGGATGGGAAGGAAGGTTTATACAGCTCGAAATTGGTATCGGAGCGTTCAAGAACATTGAAAGATGCTATTCAACACTATAAGCCGATTAGAGTAAGGAACATCCCTGGTCCTTGTTCATTCTCAAAGTCGCCACTGTACATTTAAACTAAATTTATGGCTAAAATCATCTTTAGGTACTGGACTGGCTGTTTAAATCGTGTGAGGTGAATGGAAGGAGACTGCTTCATGATGGCTTTATTGATGTTAACGACATTGAGGAATGTGTAGTGAAAGGGGATTGCAAGAAGTTGGGCATTGTTCTCCCTGCATGGTGCATTTTGAAGTGTTTGCTTGCTTCAGCCAAGTCTGAATCACCTGGTCTAGTCATTTGTATGTTTCTTCTGTCCGTGACATTTTTCTCAGAGGTGGTTGATACGTGGGCATTGTTCATTCTTCCTGATCATTCCCAGAATTATGGAGAAAGACTACACTCCTTTAATTTTTTCCAGTCTGAAAATTTTGAGGTAAGATGATGAACAAACCTGTAATCGTGAGATCTAATCTTTGTAACTTATGAATTTTCCAGCTGATGAGGCTGATTTGATGATAAATGATTTGCCACGAGATAAAATGTTTCATTGGTTCATTGGACCGCTACTGATCATGAAAGAGCAGATAAGAAAAATGAATTTAGACGAAAATGAAGAAGCTTGTTTGAGGCAGGCGGTTATGCAGTGCAAAAATGATATACCGGAAGATTGGGATGATATCGATTTTCCATCCAAGGACCCTGTTAGAAGGGCACAACTCCAGTCTATCATCAGAAGGTATGTCAATGAATAGCATGAGACATCAAATCCATGCCAAATGAATTCCATCCAGAACAACTCTGTTTTTCATGTTAGTGGAAATTCTGTTTTGTATACTGCATAAGTGCGCTTTTCTGAAGCAGCAGAGCTATTAGTCCAATAAGCTTAATGGGAGGGAGGCGTAAGGGCCTAAATGACTTAACCCCCACAACCCCCCCCCCCCCCACAAAAAAAAAAAAAAAACAACTCCCAAGCTTTAGTGATTTTTCAATTGCTTCCTGCTTACTGCTGCCCAATGTCTTGATAAGAGATAATGTGTGTTCTTTGTGGTATGGGGGATGTACTGGGGCCTGTGCAGCAGGATTTAAAAACCCACCTAATGCTGACATCTAATTCAGCTTTGATCTTTATGACATTGACTCTTCATTCACCTTAAGGGGAACACGCTTTGTCATTGATCTGGAAATGTGACTGTACCTTTAGCAGCACACTTTATTTTATATCAGAAACACATTTTCAGGAATGGGTGAGTCGGCCCCTTGCAGACAATGAAAAAAAAATTGATTCTTCTATGCGTCCTAAAAAGTTCTTGTGAAATGTAAGCAGTCACTCAAAATCCTAAATGAAGTGTAAATGCTGTCATTATTTTCGGGCCAGGGCTCAGCTTGCTTGCATGCAATATGATCTTTGCTTTTGTTTTGTCGACACCTATTGCTAATGGTTAGGAAATACTAAAACTATGCTTTTTTCTAGGCTTCAAGGCATAGTGGGTTCTATGGCTAGAATGCCAACCTTCCGACGTCGTTTCCAAGACCTTGTGAAAATGCTCTACATGGAGTCTGCTAAGACTGGCGCCTTGGTCAATTACGTTGTCGAGAAGAGCAGTGTGAACGAGGAAAGAAAGGTTGTGGCTGATTGTGAGAATTCAGGCGAGCATCATTCACCAGATGCTGCATAGGTATGCCTTCCTGTCTAAGTGGATGTGCCTTTGGTAACCTGCTGCTTGATGAATTTTGTGGCTACAAATTGAAGGTGTGGCAGCTCTTTATCTCATGCAGAAGTTTCTTCATAGTGGAAGGCAGGGGGTGGTTTAATTAGCTTCAAATGTTTGATTCCTTGTTTGATAAGAGACTATATTTGTGACAACGAAAAAAGAAAGAAAAAGAAAAAGACGAGAGATACAGCTGTGTATTGTTCTAGGTATCTGTCTGTGTTTAGATCAACCTAAAACTACACCTTTGAAGTATTGTATAAATATCTTGATAGGTTGTTAATGTTGTATAACATTTCAATTCAGGATCGTCGTACGAAATCAATTCCGCTGAAGGGATACATGTAAAACTGTTGGGGCTATCTACTTGACTATGGACAAGATGTATAGATCTTTATGACTACGTTTGACACTTAGAAAATTTAGGGAAAGAAAAGTTGAACGGAAAAAATGTAAAGGAAAAAACTGTAGAGAGAGATTTCTTTTTCTTCTCTTGGTTGGATTGGAAAAAAAATACGAGAATTTGGATGAGAAATTTCAATGTTGATGAAGTACTTGAATTATGTTGTTATCATCTAAGCAGTGTGAGGTTGGAGAAGGTTGGGAATATTTTTGGAAACTTTTCCCAACCTTTCCTCATAATTTTATAAGGAAAGTTTTATCTATTATTTCTAACAATTTTTTCACCTAATTTTTCTCCATACTGTTTTTTTTTGGTGATTTTTTCTAAATCAAATACAAAGAAAAAAGTTGTTTTTTCAAATTTTTTCTTTCCACTAAATTTTTCAAAGTCCAAACGGAGAGATATTGCCGTTGACGGGTGTAGATGGAATTAAGTTATCAAACTGTTCCGAGTCGGTGGTGGCCCCTAGATGATGAAAATGCCTGTGTACATTTGGTGGTAGCTAGCCCATTTACGTATCTTGGTTGCAAAGAAGGCCTCCTTGTTCTTTTAGCCAATGGCTGTATGTATGAAGAAAAAGTGCAAGGCTCCGTTTGGATCTTGTAAAGTTTGGTGTAAAGGAAAAAAATTGAGAAAGTTATTTTTTTTTTTTGTTTTTGGTTTAAAGAAAATCACAAAGAAAAAAATATGAAGAAAAGTTAGGTGAAAAATTGTTAGAAACAAGTGATAAAATTTTCATCATAAAATTGTTAGAAAAGTTTGAGGAAAATTAGATCTGGTAAAACTGACTTGAGATCCGAAACCCGAACCGAATGACTCGGACCCATACCCAAACCCGATATCCGAAATATGCTCATTCAAAAGTGGACCTGAAACCGGATTGACACGAACTGAATCATACTCGACCCAAAATTTTCTACAAAGCTACTTGTTTTGGCGTGACGAGCGTATGTCAAAAATTGGTTGACCCGAAATCAGCCCGAACTGAACCATACCGGACCCAAACTGAAGCGACCCGAAATGTCACTTAACCCGAACATGATCCGACCCAAACTTGACCCGACCCGAACCGAATGACCTATTTGCCAGGTCTAAGGAAAAATTTCTATCTCTTCCAACCTCACATTGTTTAGATAACATCGACATGATTCAGGTAGTTCACTAACATTTAAATTTCTCATCAAATTCTTGTATTTTTTGCTCAATCCAAATAAGAGAGAAAAACTCATTTTCTTCTTACTTTTTTTTCATCATATATTTTTTTCCTTTAACTTTTCTTTCCATCAAATTTTTTAAAGACTGAACGGAGCCTAAAGGAAAGAGAAATTAATTCAAACGAGGGGATTAAATGATCCTTCTTCCTGTAAGAGATATACACTCTAGCGCCACCTATCAGAAGCTACAACCCAACTCACCTCGCATGACATCGCCTTCCTTTTCATAATAAAATGAGATGCTCACTTTATAGAAAGTTCCTCATTGGAGGAGAAGTCCCAGGAAACCCTATCTAGAAGTCAATTCAAACTCTATTTAGTAGATTAATCAGCTCCACATCAATGGATAGAAACACGTCGATTATGCAGAGGTTAGTTCCGCTACACCTTTTCCCTATGAACAAGGTCAGAAACTATACGCAGAGGAAAATGAGGTTATAGTGGAGTGAGTACCTCGAAAGGTGAAGGGTGGAAACCCTCGAACCCCAACATTCAATTCTAAGCCATCTCCAATGTGCCACCAAGAACCTTGTTCAATCAACCAGCTTGCGCACCCCATGGACACTGTCACATGCAGCTAGGGCGATAACCCAAATGCGTCCTCATAGTGTCGTAATCCTTTGAAGATACCTAAGCCTTAAGGAGCCGCTACACTAGTGACAGCTCATTTTAAAGCAATCGCCAAAGCCAAAGACCTAGAAGGGGCTTATTGAAAGCATCAATATTTCAAAACCCTGACCGCCATCTGATTCCCTCTTGGTAGCTAGTCCTTGCCATAGTTTCCACTTTCCAGAAACGCTCTGTATCTCAGCGATCCTCATTCCAGGAACAGGTGATCCGAAGGCTAAATTAAACTAAATTTGTGCAATAAGTAGTGATCTGTGTTCCAGACTAAGCGATGCAAATAGCGTTCTTGGTAGCTATGGTCTTAGCCAATAAGGTCTAACAACCCATAGTGCACTGCAGTGTGGCCCCACAAAAATTTGTTGACGAGGGATTGGATATCATCGCAAACTCTATTTTTGCTATGAGACTACGATACATTTATGTCTTTGGCCCCATAGTTATTGTCAGACAACTAAAACTTATATTCTATGTTTTTGTGTTGGATCCTCTATTTTAAGGGAGTCGAGCTACTGTTGACCTATGTGGGAAGAACTCTCCCATAACAAATTTTCATCTTGTTCCTCCTTCATACTTGCAAATGTTTGGGTTAGTATTTGGGCGATCTTTACACTTCACCCAAAATAACCCCCCAACACAACTCCACGTCTATTTTACTTTCATTCTGTTTTTAGTAATTTGCCTAATTTGCTTAGAAATATTATAAATTTCACCATATCAATTAATGTGAATCTCTGTATTCATTTTTATTCGTTTACTCTAATTATTATTCTATTTACATATCATAAGTGAATAAATTAATTTTAGTAAGCATCCTTAATTATTATTTTCCATGAATAATATCATTTTTAACCTACTTTTTGGTTATGCTATTTTAGCTAGATTTATAGATTGAATGTTTTATACAAAGAATTATTGAATCTTATTTCGAGGCCACTTTGTGTTCTTAACTTGTAATTGCATAAATATATCGAATGCTGAATTGAAATGTGATGCTCAACCTAATTAATTTAAATAGAGATCAACCATAGTAATTAGCATGATTTAAGTTCAGGCTATTATAGCTGCCCTCCTTTAAAATAAGTTTCATCCTCAGAACTTGCAAGTTGTAAAGAAATCTTAGATTTACCTCAAACAAGTATGGAAACTTATTTCTCATATCATCTTCCATATCCCATGTAGTTTTAGATGAGGTATGGTTAGCCCATAGGACCTTGACCAGAAAGATACTCTGATTAAAAAATTGTTTAACTCTACAATCAGTATTTGCACATGACGCTTCTCATAGACCAAGTTCTTAGTAACCTCTATATGCTCCTTCACAATGTCATGGTTTGGGTTTGTAACGTACTTCCGGCTTCTCCAACTTCTTCCCTCTGGAAAAAGACTTTCTTCTTTTTTGCCTCGACTCAAGCTTCACTGAGGGGCAATTCATGATTGAAAATGACCACTCATGAATGCATTTCCATGAAATCTGTCAGATTTTCTTATGACATAATAAAATGTCTCACTCTCAGAGGCGGCTCTTGAGTTCAGTTGGAACCTCTGTCACTAGAGTTGGTTACTATTCATATGTGACTTTTGTCCCAACTATTAAAAATAGATAGAAAGGGTCATTGCTCGTGGTTTCTGAGGGCGTGCGGCGAAAGAGTTCTTCAGGTCTTTCTCAAGGGGAAAAAAGGGAGTCTGGGTACACTCCTTCGGTTTCCAAGGTGCAAAATATGAAAAATACTATGCATATGCTTGAGTTCTGCTGGTAAAGCCAATCTATAAGTCATTGGGTTTTAACTTTTCAATGATTTCATAAGGCGCGATGTACATAGGGCTTAGTTTTTCTTTGACATTGAACCTTCTAACATCATTGACTGAAAAAGCTTTTGATAATACTTTATCTCCCACTTGAAACACTAACGGTGCCCTCCTTTTATTGGCATAGCTCTTTTGTTGGCTCTAAGCATCCTCAAATTGTTCTTGAATCTTTCCTACCGTCTTAGTGGTTGCTGGCATTTACTCCAACCCGATAGTCAATATCTAATCTAACTCACTCCAATACAACTAGGCATCATTTGAAATTATGTTCTTATTAAAAGGTCCTCATCTTGTTTTCTATTACATGCCTATTGAGGAGCAAATTATTGGCTATGTCCTGAGATTTGATGTCATCCTGTTACTTGAGTCCATAGTCCCTTTTCGGCCAACATTGAAGGGAATATTTTGTTTTCTACCTTGTAGCTCTAACATACATATTTACATTACATTCCCTCATTAGACTAGTCAAAGGTTGCTCTAGATCTAAATTTGATGTTTGACAACGAACATGTCCAAGGATAAGAATGGTGAAAATGCTAACCAGGTGAGTCATCACTCATAAAAAGAAATAAACAGTGAAATTAGACATGATTGAGAAGGGGGGATAGTCATGAGATGGCTAGATTAAAGGTAGCTATGAGTTTATTAAGAAGTCAAAACTAGAAGGTCACAAGCATCATGGTTTGCGAGTATGGATCACAAGAGAAATCAACAGATAGTTGACACCTCATGAGCAATATCAATGACAAAATGAATATTCTCACCATCTCAATCAGGATAGGCAGTTAAATGGTTGGATTATAAATCAAATTGTGTCGTTTATCAAATAAGAAAAGATTACAAAGTCCAAACTTGAAAGACAAGATTATTTGCTCAGTTAATACTACTTTCAATAAGAATTATCATTGCTCAATCAAGCTCTTTAGATCACTACATAAATGGAAATGAATTAGGGTTAGTCAAGCCTTACAAGGAATAAGAGATGGACTATTCCTATAATCTTCACACCAAGGTATCGTTAAATATCAAAATCATAAATACAGTACTAATATTATAAAAAATGGAATAATCATGATGTATAATGTAGGGCAATAAATAATGAGCAAAGACAGATTTGAAGAAAAGAGTTCGGACCATTTCAGAAGAAAAAGTTGGTTTAGTTGCACGAGGGTTTAGCCATTGAATTACAACTGAATAGTAGCAATTGAGTTTCAACAAGGTGACATTCTCGCCACAATTAATATTATAAGTGCGATAGATGAATTTAGACAAGCAAAGTGTAGAACATCAATATGAAGCAAGTTCAAGTAAAACAACAAGATTGGATAGAGAAGGTTGAGTTTATTTATGAGGAGTGAAATTTAGAAGCGAGAAGAATGGTGGGGTTACAACAATCAATATTTATCCACACTAATGAGAGTTGAATTGTAGCTTTAATTCAAATCATGCTATATGGGCTTATTAATATAAATGAGGTGTAGGATATATATATAAGTACACTTTCAACAGAATGAAGAAAAAGAAGATGAAAATCAAAAGTATCAAACTATCGACAACCATTTAAAATTGAATAGGAAAGTACTCCACTTTTAGCAACAACTTTCAAAGAGATGGTAAACATGCTGGAAAGGCGGTATGAGCAATCTTGAGATCCACAAAACTCCAGAGTTTGGAAAGAAAAAGCGAAATTAAATTAATATTGGAAAGAAGTAAACTTTTAAAGGTATGGTAAATCAAACAAATAAGAGAAACATTAGAAGAAAGAGCATTAACACTAAAAAAAAAAAAAAAATTCTAACTGGCTAGGTTAAATGTCGGATAACGTCTTTTTAAGCAAATGTTCAAAATCAAAAGAGATGCATTTGCAAAGAGATGATGCAAATAAACAAGTCGAGATTATTAAGGTAAAAATAAATCAACGACGGAAAGTAATAAGGCTATTGCTAATTTAAGATTTTAAGAAAAGAATAGATGGTAGATTTTGGTAGAGGAGATAGCATTATACGGTGGATAGAATGAAAGTAACTGTAAGCGTAAACAATTCAAGACTGAAGGGTAGTGAGAGTCAAATAATTCCAAGCATTAGTTACATAGGAACAAGAACATTTGATATTAATTTGAAAGCCAGACTAACAGCAAAAATAGACAATCTTAGTGGTGATCAAATGTTTAAGGTAGATGAACTATCGTTATTTGTAAAGAATAGTATATATAAGGTATTGACCAAAGATTAGACTATGAAATTATCCATTTGCTTAAATTAAGGTGTAAATATTCGAAATGAGACTTTAACAAAGGTACCTTTCATTAGTTACATAGGAATCCATATGTAGGTTTATGTGCTAATAAAAAGAAAGTCCCAATGGTTCCCAATTTATGCCTAAGGATCAGGAGAGCAAATCAAGGTAAACGTTAGAAAGTTAAAGGAAGAGCTTGTGAGAGCAAAAGTGGGAAGATGACAAATGGCGTAAGGAGCAAGGAGATCCTATATTTAAGGCATTGCCATAAAAGCTCAAGTCACGTTGACAAAGACAAATGGTTAGTAAGCCGAAAAAGTATCAAGAAAAGAGCTTAACACATTACAAATAAGGATAGACTTTGTTCATTGGCATACTTAATTTGATTTCACTTATATGAAAGGGGAACACCTTTTTGAATGTAACGGATTCAAGAACAGTGGCAAAAATGAAATGACAAAAATCAAAATCGGTTATGAGCAAGAGAGGTGACATTTTACTAAAAGGATGATTGTAAGAAGTAAGCCAAGCAGAGATAATTAGTAAAGGCAAGGCTAAAATATCTCACCTTGGTAGGGATTCCACATAAACCTTGAACCTTGATGACATGACATAACCCAATGATGAAAAAGATATGCAACGTAGCATTACAAAGGCTATCAAATAATTTTTGTAAAGCAAAGAGGGTTGATATGATTATAAAAGGAATTACAGGTTAAATTGTGTTATTACATAATAGGGCTTTGGCTAGCTCTACATTGTAATCAAGAAGATCAAGGGTTTAGAAAGGATATACAATTATATAATGGTAGCTTACAAGGATAGTCTATTGTTCGTTGGCCAAATGTCACTATAGACTCTTTAGATTAACACAAGGACTCATGCAGCTAAGGTTACATGAGTTTGATAGGTTCAAAAGAAAGTCATCTAGGTTTTTAACTTTTGTGCAAACGCTTCCAATATCTTACTACCCTATAATCCTCTGTTGTTGCACCTGGGGCTGTATCTAGGCGATATCTTCTTGAATTCGACATCTCAATCTTATAAAATCACTAGTAATAATGTACATACATAGGATAACACTCCCAATTCCTTAGTAGCATGAATTGTGATGCCTTAAAATCCAGTGCCCTCAGTTCAATCCCTAGAACTGTTATACATATCTTATACTTCTCTATAGATTATTTAGTCTCCAAATCTTACCTATAAACCTTGCCCACTCATTAGTTGGAATATAAATTATTACCTCAATAAGTTCTAATATACAAACTTAAAGAATTTGTACACATATATAGCACTTCCTCGAGTATTTTCCAATGGTTCTACCTATGTTGATAATCGTTTTCTGCAAAATGACTCCGCTTAAAGTTGTTAACCACCACTCCTATTTATTTAATGAATCCACTTATAAATATCTTCTCTTTTCACTCTCTCTTTTCTTTCATTTTTTTTCTCATTTACTTTTCTTTAATTATCCCTTGTGATCATCACTCCGCATAATATCATCATGCTCCTCTGATCCCAATAATTTAGAACCTTCTAGTTTTGATAGGATAGGAATCGGAGCGCATTTTTCACTTATGCCCTCCTCTTCTCTTTTTTGGCCTTTTCCTTTTTCCCTAATTCTTGTTAACCCCAAAGTGTATGCTTATTGAATCACCTCATACACTACAAAATAGAATTTTCTCCATCTAATTTTATCATGCATATCTAATAAATATAGCTCAATCCAACATCATGCATCACCTAATCCACCAGAATTAGATGAGGAATTATTTATACCATTTCCTTAGAATCTCCTATGAATATCTTGCTACTAAGATTCACCTTTAGGGCTTGTTTTAGACTCATAATAAGTGTGGACTTTATAGGCTCGACCACATTAGGCGATCTTGAACCTATAAAGGAGTTTTCTTTTGTTTTTTCTCTACACATTTCCAAACTGTTTAATGCCAAATCAAACAAATGCCTACTATTGCCACGATTGAGGCAAATTTATTTGTATAACTTAGGTCAATGGCTAAAAGTTTGTGGCGCCCACCAGCAACCCACATCTAAATATCCTCCACCTCTTCATTACCTACATAATTCTAAAACATTCTTTAAGGTACAATGACTTGTATATACCTAGCATATGGTATCCTACATAAGTTCACATAATCGGAAACCTAATCAATGACAACATTTTCTTTGTGTGATAGCCCTATATGGCAACGTGCAACACATATAATAACCATCAACATACCATAAACAATTGGACTGCCATCACATGATTCAATATAATAAATTATTATTGAAATTCACTTGTGATAGTAGGATAGATCATCACACATATACACTGTTGCAATGGCTATTCCATAGTGAATTAACCTAAAGAATATTGGAACATAATGCATCTCCCTTGTCTAGAAAGTTAGATGTTGTTCTGTACCACATTAATCGCATAAGAATTTGCAAATGGCATGCTTACACCATATCTTGAACATAACAATTCCCAAACAATAAATATGTCCGTGTGTCTTAATGAAATCTCTAATTAAAGTCATCTCGGAAAACAACCAAGTAACCCCATAATCCACAAAATTGTCACTGTGAGTTGGTAGACTTCCCTAAAATACGTATGTCAATAGGGGGTCAGCCGAATGCTTCTTGACTGTACTTTGTTAATGATGAAGTCCTAAGGTGCTACCTGTCTATGTCGTTGGCTTTAACACCAAGGCTGAGGGTAGGTAAATGTTCACTAAAGCATCATTATTATGCACTTATACACATGAACTCATAGTCAACATCTAATTTAACTAATCCGACATAACCCATAAACAACCTATAGCTCGCATTGGCCCTTAAACCTGGCTCTAATACTACAACTGCAATGTCCTTAATCTCTAGTTACTTAATTAGCTTAGTCTAATTTTTTTAATGTCATGGTTGTAATGGAAATCTCAACGATTGGAAGCATTACCACCGACCTAAGTCGGACAAGGATATACAACAACTACACGAGTTTAACTGAGGCACTTTCACATTTACAAGTCCTATTGAGCCGAAAGCATTCAAACTAACTCTGAACTATAATTTAACTTTAGCTAGAAGATAACTAGATTAAGTGTCTCCTAACCTCGCGTTAGGCATGCTTATTCAAAATATAACCCCTTATGATGTTGAAGCTCTATCAATTCTTTATGCTGTGCCAAAATACATTGTGAGCATTTAACGATGTCAAGCGGTAAAAGACGTGGAGCCTTACATCCGGGCTTGTTAGGGAGATGACTCTTCACTGATTCCTTAACTAAAATAGAAAACACAAAAATATTATAAAAAATTGAGTCGATGCTTAGTGTATTTATCCCCATACTATAAAATAAACTTTTACAATGATTTAGTTCGGCGCCCGCATTTTAATTCATTTTAGTTCAAAAATAAGTGAGTGAGATAATATGATTAAGATTGCTTTGTTAGTTATTATCTGAAAGTAGAACCCCGGTTAACGTTTGATGCAATCATTGATATAGGTGTACACCACTAGCGCCAATCGGGATGTCTGAGCTAAGGCCGAGCAGGTGAATTGAGGTGTGTAAGTGCTGATGCTTGATAATTGATGGGGGCCACTTAATTAGCTAACAAAACATTGTTCAAATTGATTCATTGTATGAATATTACATGTAATTTATAATTTTGAGAAATCTGCAATAAACATACCTGGGATTTTAAAATCTCTTCTCTTTTATAAAATTTTTGTTTATAGTGTGACAACGATGGAAATGGTCTTGTTTCTATTGCAAAGATCATATATTTTTGTAGTTAGTAGAGTTACAAATAACTTTTATTAATCACAACCTTAGTAACTAATTCACAGTTTTTTCTTGGTACTTTTCTTAATTATCAACGCACTCTAGATTATTTGTTTAAACACATGAATTGACTTTGTCTCTCCTTTTCTATATTGTTTTCCCCTTTAGCGCTGTCATTATTCTTATATATATATATAATACATAATAGTAAAGTTTTAATAACTACCTTTTCCTAAATCCTCATTAATTTGAACTTCTCAATCGTCCGATTTACATCACAATAAATAGCAGCCGTTGATTTTAAACACTCAACCAAAAAATAAAATAACTCACCCTAAACCATCTATCCACCCACGTGCGTTGAACTTTCTAGGCCTGCATTTTCTTCTTCTCTCTCCTCACTAACTGGCCTGCCCATTTTAATTACCAGGCAATTGTCTTCTCTCTCTCTCTCTCTCTCTCTCCCCCCCACTCTCTGTGTCTGCATTTCTTCCTTTCCCATGGCTTCCTTCATGAAATACACCACCGCCATTACAACGCAGCAGCTTTCAATCATCAA
Source organism: Carnegiea gigantea (assembly GCA_029747015.1). NCBI lineage: Eukaryota > Viridiplantae > Streptophyta > Magnoliopsida > Caryophyllales > Cactaceae > Carnegiea > Carnegiea gigantea. The sequence continues at coordinate 40,188 of JAKOGI010001704.1, read as the reverse complement.
TTCCACCGATATTTCTTTCATACCTTTCATTAATAAAGCTGATTTCTGGGTTTTTGTTAATAGTTGTTCATCCTCTTTCTAGGTTTTCACTCTTTTCTTATGGAGTCCAATGCTTCTGTCAATTCCAAATGCATGGTAGAACATCCCAGAGGTACAAGAGGAGCAGAAGAAGACAATGGGGGTGGTGGCAACCTAAACACCGGCACTTCAGGAACCACTCCAGGCACAAGTTGAGCAGAAGTAAACCTGAACACCGGCAAAATTGGGTGGAGACGGTGGCATGCATACAGCATATATAGAGCAGAACAAAGGTAGCCGTTTCCCTTAAAATTCCTTCAGTTTTTTGAAGCAGATTTCCTATGTTGATTGCAAATTCTTCTCATTTCCTTCTTCTTCCTGTCCTTGGTCTTCCAATTTTCTTTGAAGTTCCTTTTTTTAAGCATGTGGGTCCTCGACAGGCAATTTGATAGTTGATATGTGTTCTTCTTTGAAGTTTCTTTTTTAAACATATGGGTCTTGGACAGGTAACTTAACAAGAATGCTCCCGGCATAGGTCCATAAAATGTTGAAATAAGTGTTTGAGTCCCCTTCACATGGGACTATTGTTCAATTGATTTTTTTTGAAATGTCAAGGTCACTCCATCGGTTTGGTGGTTCCAGATCAGTCTTTATTTCAATTTAATTTAAAATTTTCTCAAAAAAAAACTTAGTCAGTTTCAAATCAGTTGCACAATCTCTGTTTCAGTTTACTTTAAACTGTTTCAAAAAAAAATCAATCAGTTATAATATAGTTCCTACCTCCACAAGACTCCTACTTAGTTATAAACTTGTCGCTCACTTCTCGCCCACGCAGCCACGCACTAACAACTTAGAAATTGCTCACTGCTCACATCCCCCTCAACCGGCTATGTGGTTTTGTTTTTAACAGCCAATCAGCTCTCTCAGTCTCACATCTATCTCATAACCCCCTCTTCCATCTCCTATATCAATTGCAACTAATCAATTGAAATCTTGAATAGATATTTCGTAAGCATCCTGATCTTCGAAGGTAAATATACTCAAATTGAAAAAAGCTTGCGACTTTTGATTTATGCATTGTTCATCAATTACACATCTGTGGTCAATTTATTCGTAGTATTAGTTTTTGATTTTTTGATTTATACATATATATGTTAGGTATTGGTTTTGCCAGAATTGGTGGTCTATTCGCACTGGGCTACTGATTTAAAAATTTGTGGATCTTCCTTGGTTAATTTGTCAAATTTAGTCATTGTATCATGTTTTCTATTTTCCTGTTGCAGGAGACATTGGAGCTACTGTTCTGGAACCTGTATTTCAATCTCAATCTCCTCCAACGTTAGGTATTAGTCTTCCAAAATTCGTTGTATATTTGCAATAGGCTAATTATTGATGTAATTACCTATAGGCATCCTTCTCTTATCGATACATTATGTTCTATCAAATTTTAGTTAAAGCACAGTCGTGGCATAGGGTTCAGTAACTGTCACTTGCTAGGTTAGCACTCCAATCAAATATATCATGTTGAAAATAGCTTTCTTAAGCTAAAATGTAAGGTAGAGCTTTTACTTTGTAGACCTAATTGATACCCCTGTAAAGGACCATGAAAGGCTGGTAGAGATGGGATGTACATCCAAATGTTTCTTGCATGAACTGTACTATTAGCATATTCTGTTAAAAATGATATATTTTTTATTTAAATACCAGTTAAAAAATTACAGTATAATATAGCGGATAAGCTTAGTATTATACACTTAAAAGTAGTAATAATAAAATAATAAAAAAAGTATGAAACAACCATAATAATAAGGAACCATATTGCTATGTACATATCCCCACAGTAATAAATAAAAAGAAATATGAAAAGATTAGGAAATCAAAATAGATTTGAATACAATGGTACAATATCTAATCATTGTATTTCCTTGAGGAGTTCATTTATTATCTTAGTATTTAAGTGTCATTATATATTTACTGGGCAAGATTTAGGCAACAGTCTATTATAAAGCACCTTGAACAAAATTTTGTAGATGCTATTATAAAAAGCATTGTGTAAGTGAATTTGATGTAGGATAGTTGGAGATAACTGAGCATAAATCTATGAAAATAACATCATGATCTCTTGCAAACTTGAGTAAAAAGCATTACGATTACGTTAATTTCTTAATTTTTACCTTCCCACATTGTAAAATTTTTTTTAATTATTTATTACTCCCTTTTTCCTTATCGACAAAAATACTTGGGAATAATTTTATTGATATTGAATTAATCGAAGACCTAACCGTTGTATTCTTTGTTCAATGAACCAAGTTAAACTTTTAGATGAAAATGAAATTAGTGTGTCCATACTATAGCGTTGTTATTTTGGCTAAACATCTAATTGATTAGAGAGGTAATTGGTTATAGTACCGTTTTCATTATAAAGAAAATAAATATTTATCAAAAAATCCCTGATGAGTACAGTGTAGTGAAAGACCCAAATTATCAAGGAAGTAATTTTTTGTCCCAAGGAGGAATGGTAATTGGTTGCTGGGCTATAGATATTAACCAACAAAAGGGCTTCTTTGTGCTAAATGTACATATGTGAAAATAGTTTTGAGTATTATACTTACGAAGTTATGGGGAAATTTAGATTTTTCCAGATCAAATTTAAGTCTCTTGCTCGGTTTGGAGGAAATTTTATATCATAAGGAGGAATAGTAATTGGTTGTTGGGCTATAGATATTAATCAACAAAAGTGCTTCTTTTTGCTAAATGTACAACTGGAGAAATAGTTTTTAGTATTGTTCTTACTAAGTTATAGGGATTTTTGGTTTTTGTGCAAGAGCAATATCAATTATAGTTTAGTTTCATTTGGTATGTCAACTTATATAATCTTACGCAAATAGTTATCGTGCTACATGAGTCAATATGGCATGGGAATTGCATGAGTCAATGAAGTTGTGTCATCTTTTCAACGAGTCAATTATGTCTACAAGGATTCGATTATTACGTCAACAATATATACATATATATATATATATATATATATATATATATTCAAAATGTCTATTTTAACATATGTCATGCAAAGCACGGATCCAGACTAATATTCAAAATTAAGGAATGCCATGTCAAATATAATCATATCGTGAACTAAATTTAGTGAGCTGAGAATGGTATCTTTAATAAAATCTTTCATTTATCAAACCCAAAATGCCCCTATCGTATTAAATGCAACAATTGAGTACTATACTAATGTCCTTGACCATACGACCTGAAACAAAATTACTCATTAGATATGCAAGATCAATGTGTGTAAGCATTGGACTATTCATCTTCTGGAAACTTTACTGGTTTTTGGCTAAAATGAAATCTCAATTGTCGACACCATGTATACTGAGCATCTGGCACTCCAGGTTGGATACTTGAGAGGTGCAATGAGGAGTTCAAACCAACATACCTTAGGTTTAGGCTAGGAATTAACTGATTAGTCCAGGCTATTGATGACTTGATGTTATTCACTACGATGGAAATGCTATGAGTATAGGAATAATTGTGCAGCAACAAGGCGACTTCCTGACTTGGCTCAAGTCTTCAAGAAATGTAGGGGGTCCTTTTTTTTTTGGCTGCAAATCTTCTGCATGACGGATGAATGTTTGGCTAGCATTGGTTTCCATTTTAGGCATGGTGATTTAAGTTCACTTCATTGTTTTGTTTATTGTTGCACAAGGCAACCTCTTCTAACAATGGTAGACTGGTAATTTTCCCTAGCACTTCCACAAATTTATGAGGTTCCTACATTGAATGCACGCCATGAGAATCCAAGGGTCTCATTATTATTTATGTGGTTCACAATTTATAAATTCATTTGTGATTATGTAATACAGAGTTTTTCTTTTGAAAAGGCATAATGCAAATAAATTATATAATAAACAGAAAGAAAATTATGCTGATTATATAACACAGATAAATTATAGTTTTTGAATTTTGTTATTTTCAAAATTATTTCATTTAATGGGTTTCTCATATTTCTTTGGATTTGTTGGCCTATTTTCGTTTCTTTCATCCTTTTTGCGTATACTTTTTTATATGTGAGCAAAGGATGCGATGGCTCTATGTGTCAAGTTGAACTCGGTTCTACATTAAAAAAAAAAAAAAAAGAATCTGCCTACTTCATTAAATATTTAGGGGAAAAATGGTCATTTTTGGAGATGATTTCAGGCAAATACTTCATGCGCCTTATGCATTCAAATTTAAGTGACAATGAACATGAGCGGTATAATATTAACTTTTTTTCATTGATTATTCTATCATCTTTCCTAAATTATAATATTAATTATGTCTACAATGACTATCGGTTCATTACTTGCATAGTATATGTTATGAAATGTCTATTTTAATATGCACCATGCATAGCACGGGTTCAGACTAGTAATTAATAATATTAAACAATTGATGTTATCATTGTTATTGCAGGTTATAATATTTTTTCTTCATTATTACTGTTATAATTATCAATGTTATTATCATTATCATTGCTATGGTTATTATCATTATTATCATTATCATCACCATTAGTATTAGTATTGTTGGTACTGTTATGGTTATTATTATCATTACGTTTATTTCAATATCCACCCTATACAAGTTAGTAATTTATTATTTGCAAGGGGATTTTGGATAAGTAGAACCAACTTATGGTTTAGTTTTATCTTAAATGTGATGTATTTATTGGTACTATTATTTCCCGGAATCAAGTTGAGAGGGCATTTATTTTTAAAATCCTATGTGAACTTTAATTACAATTTGTTTGCTTTGTTTACACAGAAATATGTCATATTTTCAAATTTACCCAAACATAATTCAGCCTTTGGTTGTCTCCCTTGAGCTACATTAGCACTCAATTTTGTCATTAACATTACACATGGTCCACCATCCACCCGACTTCCTTTAGTTTACAAGAAAAAGAAAAGGATTTAGTGTTACTTGCCAATTACTAACCCTACTTAAATAACTTTCTAAAATAAAATCTAACCTTTCAACTTAACCCCAAAAGTTATGGTTGATTATTTTATTTTGAAATCTCTTTATAAACAATGTTTCCTTCATTCCTCGTATCGTCAATCTCTAGCGTTTCTTCACCCCCCCCCCCCATCTCTTCAATGGCAAGCACCCACAACCAACCTCTAATTTCTTTCAAGTCACAACAAAAACCTTTAAAATTTAACCCAATCAACTCATATTAGCCAAATTTCACAACCCATAGCCAAAATCCACTTTCACCATCAACACCCACAAATATTCATACATTTCAACCCCACAAATTATTATAATAACCTTAATTTGCTCCAAATAACATGTATTTAATATTAAAAAATGCAAGTATAAGCTAAATTAAAAAGAAAAATGACGATAATAGAGATGGGAGAATTCAAAATTCACCTACAACACCGTGAAAACAAGAGGAAAAACAAGTGGGAGGGGATTATGGTGATCGGTAGCTGGAGGTACTGGCAACCAGAGCAGGTCGCGGCGGTGCATCTCAAGTGGCAACAGCAACGGTGCTGCTCCGGTAGGCAGGGCAACGCACGCGGACTGCAGTAGAGGGGCATATATGTGGGGTGTGAGGAAAAGAGGAAGAAATGGAGTTGGCTTCTTCATCTAATCTTTGCCAGATTATTTTTCATCTATTTACTATTTTATTTATCTCTTTTTTTCCCTAAAATTTTCAACTTGTTCCTCTTATCTACTTGCAAATGTTTTGTTAGCATTTCGGCCATCTTTAAACTCTACCTAATATGAAACTCCCCCAACACAACTCCGCATCTATTTTACTTTCATTTAGTTTTTAATAATTTGCTGAAGTTATTTTAGCAATATTATAAATTTCACTTGTATTGATTAATATGAATCTTTGTATTCATTTGTATTCGTTTCCTCTGCTTATTGTTCTATTTACATAACATAGGTGAATAAATTAATTTTAATAAGTATCCTTACTATTGTTTTCCATGAATAATATCATTTTTAGTCTTCCTTTTTGGAAATACAGTATTTTAGAAAGATTTATAGATTGAACTAATTTATGCAAAGAATTATTGAATCTTATTTCGAGGTTACTTTCTCATCTCAACTTGTAATTGCATAAATATATTGAATTTTGAATTGAAATGTGGTGTTTAACTTAATTAATTTAAATAGAGATTAACCAAAGCAATGAGCATCATTTAGGTTTTGGCTATTACAATACATGATTCATCGAGTAGTTGTGTATTATGAAAGTTTGTATTTATGAAATATGTGAATTTTTGAAATGTACAGATAGTAAGTGTACATGGCTTTAAAATCTCTCTCTCTCTTTCCCCGTCTATGAGCAAAATACTTGTTTATGGCTCAAGGAGGATGAAAGTGGCCTCGTTCACTCCAAGTGAATTTAGGTGATTAGCGATGTTAATTAATTGATTAGTTCCTCTATCATCATTGTAGTAAACCACCTAATGTAACTCTGCTCGATATTTTCTTAATCACTAACATATCCACCATTATTTACTTAAACACAAAAATTATTTCATTCCCCTTTAATTAACTGATAGAAATGAGAGTACACAAACACAAGAGGGGGGGTAAATTGTGTTGTCAAATTTTCGCAGGTTTCTGGGAAGCAGGCTTAGGCCCTGTTTGCACAGACTGTTTCTGATACGTCCAGTAGCGAAAACTCAGTGAAAATGAACACAAGAAATAATGGACACATGATTTTTTATGTGGAAACACCTCTAGCCCAACTGAGGTGAAAAAACCACGACCTACCTCCTGTAAGATTTACACACTTCACTAAACGGGCTAAACATGTTACAATAGTAACACACCTTGTTACAACTTGTAACACACGTAACCGTCTTCCCTAAGACCGGTTACCCCACGTCCAAAATCCCCTTGATTTGGACACACTCAACTCACTTTATGAAAGAAGAGAATAAGATGGACACCTTACTTTTGAATGCTTCTCAATAAGCTAGTGTAAGGTACAAATATGCGCCTAGTATGCCAATTTTGAAAGCTCAATCTTTCACACACTCGGGTCCGTTCTCTCTCTGAAAAATATGACTCTTAAATTCTGGAATATTGTTGTGAAAACCGATGAAGAAAATGAGTGTGGAGTCTTGCTTAAATAGAAAACCAAGTGGAAAAATATTTTCTAAAAAGAAAAAGCTTGGGCCGCAAGGAGTGGGAAGTGTGAGCTGAAAATTCCCACTAACTACTTTGAGCTACACGGTTATTTTTAGCCACAAAAACTCAATAAATCATCCCATGATTTTCTCCACAAATTCAGCCATTTTCTAAAAATAGAGATTTTGTTACTTGGTGGATAAAGCACTCTAAAAATAGACTTGCACTTCTCCCCAAGTTTCTCATAGCCAAAAATAGTCTCTTTGGACTAAATAATCAGCAGAAAATCTTGCTCAAAAATCTCAGAGACGTTAGCAAAAAAATCAGAGAAGAATTCGTGAAAAATCAGTTTTGCAGTTTTGGCTTGAAAACATCTTGAACACCCTGTTCTCAGAACTGTTTTGAGACAGTGTTCTGAAATTTTTCAAAGAGCAAAACCATTTCAAGTAAGTGTTAAATCAAGACTTTCTAATTGGCATATTAACAAGAACCTAAGAAGATAAAACCTATAACAAACCAAGACTCTTGTTGAATCAACCGGACATCTTGTAGAAAAACAACTTGCTGCTCCAAACACCTTGTAGAACTGATCCTCAGGCTGTTCTGGATTCCTGAATCAACTGATCTTGAGAACATGTTCTTAAGACCTGTTCTTAAGCATTGTTAACCAAGCAATTTCAAAGTATTCCAAACAATATTTGGAACCTGTTTGAACAACACACTCAAGCATATATTACATTTGTGTTTGTTATCATCAAAACCTTACATTACATAAGGATAGGGTCAACAATAACTAATTTAATTAGTTGTATTATGCTCCTTTGTGTTATTGTTGTTATTATTATTATTAGTTTCAATATTATGGTCATTATTATAACTATTATTGCTGCTATTATTTTTGTTATTGGTTCGATACCCATACCTTATAAAATATAATTGAGTGATTGGTCTATGGATAAGCAATTGGGTAGAGTAAATCCGATTTGCAAGTCCTGTTTTATTTTCGATAAGATCAATGTGGTCCTGAAACCCAAATTGAAAAGACACTCACTCTTAAAATCATAGGAAAATTCTATCTATCATTTACTTGATTGGATTACAAGAAAATACGTCATTTTCAACCTAGTTTAACATAGTCAGACATTATCTACTTCTTTGGGTAAATTAACACCTCAATACATCATTAATCCTAGCTATAATCCATCACCCTTACTACTTCATTAGGTTCAAGAATCAAAACTTGGTGTTGCTTTCAATCACTAACCCCATCCCATATACCTTACTAGAATACAATTTAATTCCTAATTAAACTCTAAATTCATGAACAAGTACAGTTATTTCAAAATGTCCAAACTCTATTCCCTCCTTTGTTCCAACTCCAAACTTAAGCTCCTCTTCTTCCTCCTCAACTCTTCGATGGCCAAAGCTCCACACATATATATTAATCTTCAATTTCATTAAAATCACGCCAAAATCCCTGTAATTTTTCAACTCAGTTAATCAACCCCTACATAAACCTCACCTTTACACACGCATAAACATTCATATATTCCAATCCCCAAAAATTTGTCATTATAATTTCATATTCACGCCAACAACACTCCTCTAATGGCAAAAGAATACAATTTATTAACTAAATTAAGAAGGAAAATGGTGAAGGGAAATTAAGGAAAGCTTAAACCTCACCTTGCAACCACTCAAGGACCAAGAGGAGAAAGGAAAAGAAAAAAGTGGTAGCATGGATGGCGATGGGCACCGGTGACTACGGAGACCAGCGTCGGCGACAGTGGGGTATAACCAGCAGCGGGCAGCAGATGCACAGAGTTGGCGCATGACAGGGCACAGAGTTGGCGCATGACAGGGCAGGGGCTGGGCAAAAGGGTTGTCTGTGCATGGAAATGGGGAAGGAGATGTAAGAATGGGCTTTGGCTTTATTATGAATCTTACCCAAATTGTTTCTTGTTTATTTTTATTTTTTTCCTTTTTTCCTACTCCCCTCCAATGTTGCTATGTTTAGCTTTTCCTTTTTAATGAGTATAAACCATTCCATATTCACATTTACCTCCTTTATTTTTAGTAAGGTTTATATAAAAAAGCTTCACAAATGGTTTTGAAAAAAAAATAAAAATTATAGATTTAACCCACATTAATTAATATGCTCCTTTGGGATTTATTTTTATTCTTTTATTCATATTATTGTTTCATTTACGTCCTGTAGATAAGCAAGTTGTATAAAGTCTTGTTAATTAATAACCTCTATGAAGAATATTATTTTTAATCACCTTTTTAGATTTCCTAACCCATATTTATTTATATACGAAGCATTACCAGATTTTATTTTGAGGCTATTGTCATCTCGTCATGTAACTCCATAAAAATTTGAAATGAATTGAAATGTGACGCTCAACTTTATTAAAGTAAGATTAATATGGGTTAAGTTTGGACTATTACAGTGATAAGTTTAAAACCTGCTTGCTAGAGCAAAAAGCCTGTCAAATTGGTTTATTTGTGAGGTGGAAGCAGTGAGATTCCTAAACAAGAGACTTAAGGTGGTGGCTTTGTGAGCTAAATGAAGGATGTCATCATGGTAAACCGTAGGGAAAGGCCATAATATGATCTTTGGGTACCTTTAGAAGCAATAAGAGCAAGTGAGGATAGAGCAGGATTTCAAAGCAGCCAATAAAGCATTGAGCATTATCGAGGAACCCTTTGCGGAAACCTTCCTCAAGAAAAGGAAAGAGATTGAGGCTGAAGAAAAAAGGATTGTGGAAGAAAGGAGAAAGAAAGTTGCTGAATACAAGAAGAAGGAAGATTAGAAGAATATGGGATCCAAGGTTAGAACAAGAAGGAATCTATTGAAGCTGAAAACTCTGAAGCACTGAAAATGCATCATCCTCCCAGTCTCTCTACCTGCTGAAAAGTCCATTCCAACCCATCTCTCTGCTTAATCCCTCTTAATGACTGGGTGGCCCTAAGGCAGTTAGTTTGACAATCCCTCAAGGCAATGGCCTTTAAGAAGAACATTTTGTATTTAAATGCTTATGGCGTTAAAAAATCTATAGTTTTAACACACACATACGCGCACGCGCACACACATAAAACCTATGTTATTGTAACTAATCTACGTATGATGCCTAGCATTTGATCATGATTGTCTTTACTTATACTCACATGAGACGTAATATGCTCTATTAATCAACTGTGCTTACATGTTGTTGCACTTAGGAAACTGAAGGGAGCTTACTATGTGAACTACAAATGGTTTATCCCATGACTTAATTGCTAAAGATAGGGGGAGTATAATTTTCTATTTATATCATTTATGCTATCTATTTGACAAATGCTATATTTCATCAGAAAGGGGCGAAATTGAAGGATCACCTTAATATGATGAGTTGCTCGACATATGTTTTGTTCTTAGGTCACATTTGCAATGTAAGGTTAAGGTTAATGAGATCTTGTTTGCACACATACTTGAATCTCACCTATGAGCTTAATTGCTTGCGAGTAATTAACATGCTTGACAAGATCATTAGATAACTAACAACCTAGAGCTTCATAGTTAGAGTTCCAGTCCCTTGAACTATTATTATTAATGGCGTTAACTAGCTTGTTAGAAATGAACTCATGCCATACTCATAAAATTGGCATAGTTTGAATTGAGTTTAAAATGAATTTTATGACTGTCTGATTAATTTCCTAAGTCTAGAATTTGCTTACTTGATTAATAAAATTTCAAAATTATTTGCAAATATATGATTTTGTGATGAAGAAGCGTGACACAAATTTGGTACAAAATGTGCTCATCATGTGCTTGAAATTTGGCTAGGGATTTTGTCTTTTAAAAGGTTGCATCTTATCACATTATGTTAATTAATTCATTAAATCAATTACAATTTAATTAATCAGGTTGTCTTGTTAATTATTCAATTGTACAATCTTTAGGTAGCAAGATGCTTGGAAATAAAGCATATTCAAATATATCCCAAACTAGGCAAAAGCCAAAATTAGTTTTCTTGAAAGTGACAACTGCAGTTAACCATACTAGAATTAGAGAATGCCAACATCAAAATTTGAAGGAGTGGTTTACGCCTTAGCTGATGAAATGTAATGGCTAAGACATTAAATGAATGCTGAAGAACCAGCTCTGTAAGACATAAGACGCCAAGAACACATAAGATGCCAAAAACAGACTGAGTAGATGGCTGAAAAGTGAACAGAGACCCTTGAACCAGCTGATAGCCGTTAGAGATAAGCATCCATGAAATATTCTGAAGTAGCCAATGGCTACACCTTCAGCATCCTCAACGGCCTCATTCTCATTGACTATATATGAAGATCTTGCTGAAGATAGAGAGTACACACCACACAAAGAGCTTAACTCATATGTTAAATGTACTCTACTCTTAAGTGATCAAATGTAAATCATTGTATCTTTTTACACACATTTGAGATTCCTAGTAAAGTGAGAAGGTTTGGAGAATCCTGCTTGTAAGCAAGAGGATTGATCGAGAGCGTCATCCTTTCTAAGTAGGCACTTAGGAGAAATCGTTTCAAGAGAGAACTTGATGGGTGTGTTGTAGTCAAGGTCCTTGTGTCGATGCTTGTAAATTATCTATGTCTTTTAATAGATTAATACAAGTGCTTGAATCCTAATAAAGGAACCTTAAGGCGGGTTATAGTTCAGTTAGAGGGAAGAAGCTCATTAAAAATATTGTTTGCTTTACTTTATGCAGTACTTTCTTATTGTTAAACTCCCTTGATTTATCTGCTCAGTATCCTTGACATTTTTATTTTGCATCCTTGTGCTATTATCTCCTTTACGCTCTGATTGAGTTTATATTTGCGGTTATTTGCGTTATTTGTGATCACCCTATTCACCTGTCTCTAGGGTGATTAAGTTTAATTTAGACCAACAGCCCTGCATTCTTAGATAAGCGAGTTGTTGATTAATGTTGGATCCATCTTTTCCATAGTGACTCCTTCATCACATCTAACTACCAAGCATGTTTACACAAAGTTGCTGAATTTCATTTTAAAACATCTCTAACGCCTAAGGCAACTTCGTTTTTTAATAAATAACAAGTAGACCAAGCCACTAGTGGTGTTCTCTTGTTCCATTTCGAAGAGTACCTCTACATAATTTTGTTACTCTCTTAATAACACTTTCAGGAAGTATAAAAATACGCCCCCAATATAAATGTATATTTAGTAATACATTATTCACCAATTCACTTTGGTAGCATACATAAGCTTTTGTACTAGCCAACACCTAACTTTTACAACTATTCTATCATCAGAGTGTGGCATTCTTTTTTTTGTCTTTTTGGTGAGTTTTGTTAGTTTAATAGCATGTCAAGATATTTACAAGGATAAACTACCTTGCTAGAATCCTACACTCCGTAGCACCCTCCTCTTTGTCTTCTCTTTAACGCCAACTATGATCACTTGGGATTTTTCAAGATTTTCTTGTTGTCCTGTGCACCTTGAGAAGTGATCAAATTGAGCCATTAAATCTTTATTTGCCTTACAAAATAGTAGCAAATTGTGTACAAAAAAGCAAACATGAGCAAAATAGAGCTTCTTGCACATGGGACAAAACTTAATTTTGGTGCTTGCACATCAACTACCCAAATCAAATTGAATTTATCAGTGGGAACTTTTCTTAAATAGTACTAATAGTATTCTATAGATAGAACTAGTGGCAGAAGTAAACGCTTTGAAAGATTTTGCCACAATCAATACAGAAAAGAGAAGGACATTTGATTGAAGTAAGAAACTATGAATTGACATTGTCTATGGTATGACATTTTAGGATAATATATCATAATAGGACCATGCCTTTCATAAAATAATCTTACCACTAGAAAATTATTAATATTGGCTTAGACTCTCTCGCTATGGAAACCAAAATTAATTTGGCGCTTTGGTGGTAATTTGAAGGTAATATTATCTTGTATACATAGTATCCGTAATCATCATTGTATTGAATTTAAAATCTTCGATGTTCCACATTTATGTTCGAAAAGAAAAGAGAAATGATAATATTAGCTACTTCGATATCATTAGGTACCAAGTTATAAACAAGATTAGCTCTATACAAAACCACACAAATCTAAGTGTTATTCTCCTTCATAAGTATTAGATCTATGGTCAATATAACATTGCATGAATATAATAATATTAGAAAAGTAATACTCTCCTTATAATATTATTTCCTGTTAGGAAGTAAAAATTTTACTCCTATACCTAAGTGATTTCTACATACCCAAATTATGCTGATGGGGAGTTGCCAGATAATGATTGGTAACTCTAAGCAATAATCTTCTTCATAAACCTAGAGAAATACGTCATCTAATGACCGGTAAATCTAAAATGATATTCTTCTTCATAGTTATTAGAGAGATATTTTTTATTCTTATTTTTGAGATATTAATTTATTATAACATTGAAATAACCAACCATTAACGATTTTAAAAATTTGTGAGAATGACATGTGATAAAAGATTGGAAGAGCTCATTTCGTTTATATATGTATTTATGTGTGTGTGTGTGTCTGTATATGTGTGTGTGTACATACGTATACATATGTATATGTAGCTATATATGTATGTATGTGCTTGTGTGGGTATACATGCATACATACATACATACTTCCAATGCATATATATATATATATACACACACACACATATATATAATACACACACCCACACACACACACACACACATATATATATTAATATATATATTATATAATATATATCTATATATATATATATATTATATTATATATATATATATATACATACATACATACATACATACATATATATTCATACACACACATATATAAACTATGTAAGACAATAGTAAGTTACGAAAGTAGATGAAAAATATGATTTCCTTGTATAATATATTCAAAACAAAGATAGATGCAATGAAAAAAAAAAAAAATATGAATGAAAGGTTAAGTGATGCACTCTCCAAATGCATGGGTGTTGTAGTCCAGATTAAAATATTACTCCTTAGAGACCAATGCAACCTATCGAGTTTATCCTTCTAAAATACTAAGCAAAATTGAAATTAAGTTAGGAAGTTTTCTAAAACTAATCAATCGTTAGATGAAACACTAATTACTGATATAAAGCTTCTATTAATTAAAAACACCTAGGAATTTATTTTACCCACAATGAATTGGATCCGGTAAATTGACCATTTCCTTTAATGTAGTTCGGATGAATCAAAGGATAACAATCACTCATAATTCAATTCTTCTTTTCGAAATAAACTGAATTGTTTAGACTAATTAAATTACCATTCTTTTAAAAGTTCTTCAATTAGTCCAAATTAAGGATATCGATTGTCAATTTCTCCTCTCAACGTGCAAATTTATCTCAAAAATTACTATGTGAAGTCTAATCTAGTGGCTCCAGTAGCGAGTTTCTTCTTTCCGTTCTTCACCCTACTATTTAATAATTTGCAAGTTATCTTGGCCTAAATCACTCACAACATTCAGAATACAAGATAGATTGAAACAATCCCAAATAGATTAAGCACAATATTTATAAAATTAAGGATCTAATTTCATTGTTTGGCTAGCAAATCCCTATACTAAAGGAAAACTACTCACTTATGTTTATTAAACTAACAAAAGAGTTTAATTAAACAAGACATCGAACCAAACTAAAACAATTCTAATGGAGTTTGAGGAGTAAAAGAAAAGAAATTGCTTAGCAACAACGGAGTTCTTATTGATCCTTCAAACTTCAAGCCTCCAACTTGCAAATTGCCTTCTTTCTAGTCCTCTTCTTGCTCCAAAAATGACTAAAATGTAAAGTTATTTTAGAGATATTTGAGATAGAATGGGTAGGTCTTTTCCTTGCTGCCGAACATGTCTTCATACAGCACCCACCAAGCCTTCCAAGCCACAAAACCTAGGAAAACGAAAGGTTGCAGCTATTATAGGCCTTCCACAGATCGCGGCCTTCACCATGGACAGTCCGAGGAGGCCTTTATCTTGGTTTTTTTCATAATTCCTCCTCTCCATGGGCATAGAGGCTGAGGGTTATCTGTTGTGAGTCAAAATTTCATCACTTGAGGGTCAATACCACACCAAAAAGGTCTTAAAACCTACAAAAAGTATCAAAGAAACAAACCCAAGTGTAAAACGGGAATTTGGGATATAAATTATGATACAAAGCTCATGAATGCCCTAGAAATACAACAAAATAACCCAAAAAATGAAGTAATCTTCAAGAGCTTATCAAACTCCCCCATGCCTGAACCATTGCTTGTCTCTAAACAACCATAAAATTGAAACTATTATGAAAAGCCTTCCCACTTAAACATTAGTTGTACCATCAATAGCCAAATTGATCCAAAAATTAGCCCAAAAATGACTTGAACCATTTTAAATAGATAGGAGAATAAAGTTTTCAAAATCTAAGCAGGGACCATCTCATCAAATATTGATTCAATCACCCAAATCAACTTGAACATTTATATTGGCACATGTAATAGGTTGAGCTAGAAGAACTGGTAGATCCTCACTTTAGTGGTGAAGCACTTGTCACTCATGTGTTTGAAAGTATAACTTGGTTATGTCGAATTTCATTCCAAATAACCAAATTTACCATTAGCTTATTAAGACTCTCCAATTTGCCATCACTAGAATACAAAACATACTTGGCAGTCATAAGGACTTAAATAGGGTTGTAACGGGGCTATTAGTAAAGGTTTAAAGGGGAACAAATATTTTGAGATTGTGGAGCAAAAAGCCAAAGACTAAGAGCAAAATTATTGCCTCCCAATTTTCCACAAAAACGAACCCCTCGAACCAATACATATCATAGGCACCAACAAATCCCCTCAGTAGGTTCAAAACAAAAGAAAGTGTTGAAGTACTCCAATCCAATATCAATGCGTAATCCTTTTATTTTGCTTTTTATTTCCTTTTTGTAATTTTTTTGCGTCTTCTTTTCATAGAGAATGATTATGGCACAGAACACTAAGTACCTTTCAACACCTCTCAACCAACTCACAATAACCAACCCAATTACGCCTAAGGGAATTCATGCGTGAAACTTACAAATCCGTTATCACATCCAAACAAACCACACCACATATCGTCACCCACAAACCATTCCAAATGAAGAAATAGGACTCTATAGTCTTGGCTAAATAGGGTAAAATATGTATTTGACCAAGGACTATATTAGAGGTTCACATCAATAACCAATGTCACGGCTCAAAGGGGGTAGCAAAGGTTAAATCATGCATAACAAGGGTCGCTATTTAGTCAATGTGGCTTATTAATTCAAAGAATGTCTAAATCATGTTGCCTAAATGTGCATGCTAAATGTGATCTTGAACAAAAGTCAAAGCAAGTTCTGGAGATTTAGAATCTAGAAAGAGTCACACATGAAAAGGAGTAAGAGACTAAAATTGATGAATTGGTCTATTCAAGCTTAAAGTTTCACAGGACATCTACGAAAGTACAACTAGCTCATTGGATCTCACATGCCAAATATTCATGCCAAGTGTCATTAGCCAATCAATTCACATTCAACTTGATGATCAAATCAAGAAGCATATTTTGAAAAGCTCATAATCAAACACTTTTATTCACAAATGGACATAACTAAGAGGTCAAATTTAAGCCAAAGAAAGCTCCTAGTCTAAAATGTTCATCATCTTTGTTTCTTTCTTCCTTTTTCTTCAAATGCATGATAAACCTAATATGCAAAAACTAACCCTAGATGCTCCTAACAAGAATTTGAAATGCCCATATAAAGCAAAAACTATGGCAAGAAACCTAAAATAGAAAGAAACCAAAATGCTAAAGTAAAAATGCTCTAGCCAACCCTAAATGCACAGTCTAGGGCAAACTATTCGCAATATCCACATACTCACAAACAGATACTCACAAATGCCTCCGTGCTTGGGTAAAACATTGTCCTTAATGCAAGCACATGATAATCATAGGGGGAGAAGCAGAAGAACTAAAAAAGAGGAGGAGGGGGAGAAGAAGGAGGGTGGGGATTAGATAGGTGCCAATCATGCCAAGTGTCAAGATAAGCCCTAAATTCGTCAAAGTATTGGTTTTAGTAAGCAATCATCCCATATAGCTCACCATGCCGCTTCTGAACAATTTCAGGGAGGGTAGCATGTTGAGATTGGACATAAGCCCGTTAGGAAACTTGCTCATCTTGGATGGATCATAGGGTGACGTGTATATCTTTGTAGTCCTGGGAGGAGGAAGGTTTGAAGGAAGTAGAAGGACCGAGATGCGGTGGGGGAGAAGGGGGTGCAGGATGAACCAACTCCTCATCAAGGAGCATAAAGGAAAGATTATTCAGTTCAAAAGAGTAGTTCGGTTAACTTTTGGAAGAGGCATAAACCTATTTCTAAGTTGAATCCAACACGTTCGACCACCGTCTATCATACAAAATTTCATTTGCTCAAAGGCCGCTAATGTTAACCTCTTAGACCTAGACACTTGATCATCAGGGTTGGATTCAATACCAACAAACCGAGCGATAGGGGTAGTAAGACCGCCAAACAGTATCCTCTTAGCATAGTAGTTGCTGCACTCAACAACTGAATGGCAAAGAAGGACCCCAAGTTAATACGCATCCCTCGTAACATGCTATGGAAGAAATATAACTCATAGAAACGAGGCACATGCAAACTGTCCTCCTGAGCTAATAATCCACGTGTGAGCACAAATTGGGTCACTCAAATACAGGGATTTGTAATAATTGTACCTTTAGAATGACTAGCATCATATTGGTAATTTCCAGTTATTATATACCAAAAAGCATTGGGGTTAAACTGCCTAGGCACATGACAATGGTTTAAATCCAAACAAGGTGAAAAACCAAAGATACTATTAAAAGCACTTAAATTGAACTCATAGAATTCCATGTTCAAATAAAACGATATATAGTCCCCTTGACATAGGAGACCACTCGTGACTTTCACATACAAAGTACTTAAAATTTCAAGAGTAAGGTCACGATAGGTGTGGTCCCATGTCTCCAAGAATTGATCCAGACCCCCACGAGCAAATAACCAACATATATCATCAAGCAATCCTAAGCTAGTCAACAAATCCTCATCAAAATAGCAAGTAGCCACAATAAGCTTACTACTCAATGCATTGTATCTAGCAATATGCTCAGGATTAGTTAAACCGAGTGGGTTAGGAGGGTTACCTCGATTTTGTGCATTGGTTGATTGTCGAGAAGCCCGCTGTGGTGCTTGACTCAACATCCCTGCTCCTTGAGTAGTTTGGGTTCTTTTCTTTGGTGAGATGAATGTGGGAATATGGATGGTTATTTTGGGATGAAATCATACCAATGGCGAATGGGCTGAAAAGAAGAGAAAATGGAAAAGTGTGGGTAAATAAAAAGTAATGGGCAAGAAATTTAGGAAGGAAAATGAAAATTTGGAGGACAAGAAGATGGAAATGGGACGTGGAGGATGTGGGCTATGGAGATGGAAGAATGTGGTAGAAAAGAGAGTAGACAAAGAAGAATTGAAAGGATTTTAGGGTTAAGATGAAGAAAATGGAAGAAATTGGAGGAAATTTGAGTGCAATTGGTGGAAATTTGAGTGGAATTAATGGAGCATTCAGAGAGAAAGAGAGTCAAAGGAAGAAGAATAAGTAGGAGGAAATTGAGTCTAAAGGGAAAGAAAAACCCTTGACCCACAAAGAACCAGCCCGCCATGGATGGTCTGTGATAGGCTCTGTCCTTTTATTTTTCTGATTTTCCGCCCTGCCATGGACCGTGGTATTCACCGCTAATAGTTTGTGGTAGCCTCTCTTTAGACCTCCCCAAAACACTCTTTTAGGATCCAGAGCTCGCCTTTGACCTCTATATGTGCTTAGGAGTGGTAAGGATAACCGATGAAGAAGTGGGCATCTCAGCTTCTGGCTCGCCCTTATCACAAACGTCAAAATTGAATGCTTGCAAAAGAAGGTACCACCTCAAATAAACAGGATGGAGGCCCTTCTTAAACATTAAATAACACCAAACAACACAGTTAGCATACGAAATTATCTTATAGTGGACTCCATTAGACAAGCCATCACCAAACTCAACCCCCAAATTAAAATCATACTTAACGTTATCCAAAGGGAGGTAAAGAGATTAGCACTGGGGCAATCTTATAGTAATCACTCAAAGAATTCTCATTAATGGTAGAGGGGTCATCCTTGGCTATGTAAGGTGGCAAATGAACACCAAAATCCATCTTGCCACAATCAAGGTCTTGACCCTTGGTAAACTCACAGTCAATCTTTTAAGGATCACTTAAACAAAGTGTATCAAGTTTAACGATCTCATTAGAAATAGTAATATCGCATCCATAACAACCGAATGAAGAGGTGGAAAAGTCTTGGTCCTTAAACAAACCAAACACATCATGGTGCTCCCCTACATTAAATATCAACCGCCCCCTTTTACTTCAATCTTGTAACCTGCAGTGGCCAAGAAGCGCCTTCCAAGAATAATTTAGGCATAGGTGTCTTCAGCCATATCAAGAACTATAAAGTCATTAAGCACATAGAAACACCCTCTTTGACGGGAACATCCTTTAAAATACCAAAAAGGTACTTCATAGAATTGTCCACTACTTAAAGAGAAAGAGGGGTGGATTACAACTCTCCTAAGTCAAGCCTCTTGAAAATGGAATAGGGCATTAAACTCACACTTAAACCAAGATCGCATAAAGCCCTATCGATACTCACATTTCCTATGAAGCAAGGAATGGGAAGCTTATTTTGTGCCAAAGCACTACACCCCTCTCCTAAAGTCTTACTCTTATCAACCTCCCTCTTGTGGGGGAAAGGCAAAGGAGGCATGTTAGTGTCAAGAACGAGGGTGTAAACCTCTCTCTTGCATCATGATTCTACTCACCCTCCTTAAGCCTAGCACCCTCAGAACCCTCCAATCCACTTCTTGAGATAATACAATTGCATTGCTCTTAAGGATTAGGCTCGGGCTTGCTTGGGAGTCTACCAGGGGGTGTAGATGAAGAGCTAGTTTGTTGGAAAATTTGGGCTTCTAACATTTTATTATGAGTACTCAGCACATCACCCTTAGAGGCTAATTACTTGATATACTTATCTTACTGTTGTTACGTCAAAAGCATACTCTTCATCATGGCATCTAAGGTAGACTTTCGAGGAGCTTATTGGGGGTACGGTGGCCTCTAAAATTCGGGGGGTGGTGTACCATTCATTTAAAGCATAGGAGGAGAGTTACACCTATATGAGAAATTATGGTGATTACACCAACCTGAATTATAAGCGTTGGAAAAAGGGTCATTGGTTGGTCTAAGGTTGAAATTGTTAACATAATTGACTTGGTCACTAGTATATTATGAAAATAGATTCCTAACTTAGCAATTCACAGTCAGATGGTTAACAAAACCACAAATTTCATACGATGGAGGAGGGAACACTTAAACTAGCAGAATTCACATTCAAACTGTCCAACTATTAAGTCATGGCATCTACTTTTATAAAAAGTAAAGTAAGAGCATCAAGTTCCAACTTACCTCCAACCCTCTTGAGTTGGCCTCTCTCATTGAACCATTGGTAACTATTAAGCCCTGTCTCCTCAATCAAGTTGGTAGACCACACTGGTTGAGTGACTAAATTGTAGAAAGTTTGAATGATATCCACCTTTGGAGTCCATGATGAAGGCATGACAACAGCAAATCTTTAAACCACTCACAAGCCTTATAGAGTGTCTCATCCTACCTTTGAGAAAATGTGGTGATTTGATTCCTTAAATTTACTGACTTGTTAACAAGACAGAACTTGGAAAGAAAGGCCTTGATGAGCTTATCCCAAGTGCTTATAGACCTCGAAGGTAATGAATGGAGCCGTGCCCGCGCCTTGTCCTTTAATGAAAAAGGAAACAATCGAAGGTATATGGCGTTGGTTGAAACTCCATTGAGCTTCAAAGTGTCACACACCTCTAAAAAGACCGAGAGATGTAGATTGGGATCCTCTATCAGGGTGCCTCAAAATTGGGCTTGTTGCATCATAGATGTGGCAGCCGGTTTAAGCTCAAAATTATGAGCTTCCCTATTTCACCTGGCAATGCTTAAAGTGATGTCGTGAACTCTCTGGGTAATGAAATCCTGAAGTATCCTTCGTTGATCTCCTTCACCTCCTGTCATTTTTGGACAGGTCTCATGAACCCTTAAGGTTTTGCTTCTCTAACCTTCATTTCTTCCGCCTCGAACAAAAAGTCCTTTTATCTCAGGATCAACTTCAAAAGGGAAGGGACTTCACATAAATCAGGGGAAATCCTGCAAGCACCACCACAACCACTGCCAAAGCAAATCAAAATAATAAAAAGAAAACGCTTAGTCAATCTTGAAAGGACTACCTCAATACTTGATAAATTGGACCCTAGCAATGGCGCCAAAAAACTTGATACACTCCGCAAGTGCATGGGTGTTGTAGTCTAGATTAGAAACATCGTTTCTCAAGGACTGATGCAACCTATCGAGTTTATCCTCCTAAATTGTTATGCAAAATTGATAAGTTAGGAAGTTTTCTAAACCTAGTCAATCGCTAGATGAAACGCTAATTACTGATATAAAACTTCTATCAATTAACGCCTAGGGATTTATTTCAACAGCAATGAATTAGATTCGGTAAATTAAGCATGTGCTTTACTCTAGTTTGGATGAATCAAAGGATAAAAATCATTCATAACTCAATTCTTCCTTTCATAATAAACTGAATAGTTTATACTAATTAAATTGTCATTCTTTTAAAGGTTCTTCAATTTGTCCAAATTAAGGATATAGATTGTCAATTTCTCCTCTCAACATGCAAATTTCTCTCAAAAATTACTATGTCAAGTCTAATCCCGTCGATCCAGTAGCGAATTTCTTCTTTTCGTTCTTCACCCTACTATTTAATGATTTGCAAGCTATCTTGGCCTAAATCACTCACAACATTCAGAACACACGACAGATTGAAACAATCCAAATAGATTAAGCACAATAGTTATAAAATTAAGGATCTAATTTCATTGTTTGGCTAGCAAATCCCTCTACTAATGCGAAACTACTCACTCATGTTTATTAAACTAACAAAAGAGTTTAAACATGACATTAAACTAAACTAAAGCAATTCTAATGGAGTTTAAGGAGTAAGAGAAAGGAAATTGCTTAGCAACAACAGAGTTCTTATTAATCCTTCAAAGTTCAAACCTCCAACTTACAACTTGTCTTTCCTGTCCTCTTCTTGCTCCAAAAATTACTAAAACGCACAGTTATTTTAGAGATATTTGAGATAGAATAGGCTGGTCTTTTTCTTGCTGTCAAACATGTCTTCATATGGCACCCACCTAGCACTCTCATCCAAAAACCATGAAAAATGAAAGGTTGCATCCGTTACAAGCCAGCCATAAACCCTGGCCTTCACCATGGATGGACCGAGGAGGTGTCTGTCTCATTTTTTTTCACACTTCCTCCTCTCCACGGTCATAAAGGCTGGGGGGCATCCATGGTGAGTTAAAACTTCATCATTTAAGGGTCAATACTAGGTAAAATGGTCTCTAAACCTACAAAAAGCATCAAAGAACTATGCCCAAGCATAAAATGAAAATTTGGGGTATAAACTGTAACATAGAGCTCATAAATTTCTAAAAAATGCAACAAAATAACCCCAAAAATGAAGTAATGTTCAAGAACTTATCATTAAGAACATTAGAAAACTTCGCAAAAGATTGTGGGAAAAATTGTAAGAGAGGTTAAGAAAAATTAGAAGTTAAACAAATGAATAAAGCATGATACATTCATGAAAATTCCCCTAAAAAAAAGTTTGCACTTGTAAGATATAAAACTTGACTTTGGTTTTTTTAAAAGAATGGGAAAAGATTTGAACCTTAAGATGGGAAAGTGTAAGGATTAATTCCCAGCTACTATATCTTCAATTAAGTTTGAGAGTATCTTGCTTGATATCACATAATGCCTAACTTGTTGGGTTTCGGTCTATCTAGCATTGTAGGTTAGGACTTATGATAAAGTTTTATGTTTCTCACATAGGATTAAAGACTTTAAAGGGGGACTTTTTTATCTAATTTGGAAAATCAAGCATGTAAGTGGAAATTTAACTAATGCAGCATTTTTTTACATTTTTGTTTTCTCAATTAACTGGTAGTAGACCTTTATTTCCTAACTGAGGAAATTGATAAAATCTAAGCCGTAATATTTTTTGTTTTTTTTGTGTTAAATGGGTAAGCTTGCCCATCTTTACTGGCCCTTATATAGGGCCATTAGATGAGGAGATTGACGGGCTAAAGTAGAGGGAAATTAGGCTTAGCAATCTATTAAGTCCTAGTAGTAATCCATCTCAGAGGAGAAATGATTCCCCGAGGAAACAATCCTAAGGGGTTGGAAACCTCAAGGAATCTTGGCCACAGTCAGTCTATGCCGACATCGATAAGCATATCTCAAAATTTTAATCTTGTAAATGGAGATAGTTTTTTTTAGTTAACCATAATAGTAAGTTCAGGTCTAACCAAGAGCACTTTTGAAGGAGGGTTGATGGCTAGCGGTATTGCCGACCATTGGGTGTGGTCCAAAATTCCTTGCTGACCCTCATTTCCTTTTTATGAAGTGTGTGCTTGGAACCCAGGGCAAGATCAACAGTCAAGATCTTTTTTAGGGTTTTTGCGGGCTAGATTTAGGAAGGCTTGTATCTAGGGCTTTTACCCTATTCATTGAGGGCTTTTTTTCACCTTTATATGTTTAACATTTTGAGAGCTATTCCATTATGGGTGACAGAAGAGTTTCGTGATTTTGAAAGTTTGTATATGTGAGTTGCTATGTTTCTTTAGTTGATCTATAGGTTTTAGATCATTCATGATACTCTCTCTTAATTAGTAGATTTATTTTGCTCATTGTAGCTCGTCGTTTTTCCTATTTGGGTTTTCAATGATAAAATCTTATGTGACGCCTGAAAATTGTAATTCATTTTTATTCTAATCTTTACCCTATTTAATGCAATGGAAAATAACTTGGAGGTCATCATGCCATACTTTATGATGAAATACAGGGCAAAAAGGGTAATTTATGATATATGTAAAATTATAATATAAGTCAATGGTCAAAAGTCAAAGGTCGACATAGTCGACTCTGAGTCTGACATTAATGCACGCTAATGAAAAATTTATTGAAGTTGTAATGTAGCCTTGTTCAAGTCCTATTCCCATAAAGCACACTAGTAGTTGAAAACAAAATAGTTTGAAAAGTAAGGAGGAGTTTAATAGTGTCTACCCCTAACAGTAAAAGACTTACTTAAATTCATTTCAAACATTTATGGGTGAGATGGAAATATTCAAACAGTTCGAAATAAGATTGGTTCCCAGCCATTTTAACATCTTTAACCGTCAAATTCTTGATCATTATTCAAAACCAGAAACATAGTTCATTTAATAATGAGCAGGCCCCACTCGAGGGCCTCATGGGTTATCGAAAACCAAACAACCTTATAAGTTACTAGAACATGAACAACCGCATGCTATAACCTAGGGAGACCAACTTGTCTCCATACCAGCTCCGTTTAGAGACTAGTGTGCTATATGGGGATGGGATATGAGCGAGATTGTATTACACCTTTAGTTAGATTTTTCATTAACATGGACTGATGTCAAACTTATAATCGACTATGTTGACCTTTGAATTTTGACCATTGACTTGGATTATAATTTTGCTTATCTCAATAAATTACCTTCTTACCTTGTCTTTGATTATGAAATGCAAGGGTGACAACCTCCATATTTTTTTTCTGATGCATTAAATAGGCTAAAGATTAGAATAAAACAAATTAGAATTTTGAGGGCGTCACTTCTTGTCTCCTATTTTGTGATTAATTTTATTTTATTTTTCTTGATTTGTTTTCATTGTATATTTCGCCTCCAGTAATTAATTGCTTGAATACTAACCCTAACACATGGTATCAAAGCATTAGTTATAGGATGAGTACTATCACAAAATTCAATATCGAGAAATCTGATGGCAAGATTTGTTTCAGTTCGTGGAGGGTTAAGATGAGAGTTGTTCTTACACCGAATAGATTGAAAAAGGCATTAGAATCTAAGCCTACCTCCATGACCAAAAAGGAGTGGGGAGATCGATGTTAACAAAAAGGCTCTTACGGAAATTCAACTATAAGACCCGTCTTCTTTGTTATAAGTTAACCTGGCTGTCTTACCTTCTATGTCATAAAATTCGTATTTTTATTAACTTTATGAGTTAAATTATTATCGATGTGCTTATGTGAAAGATAATTTTATTGAAAAGAATTACTATTGTTATTATTGATTTTGAGATTAATTCGTGCCAATCTGTGCCGATAGTTTAATTTAGTCGTTTCCCAGGTACGATTAAGTTGTCAAACTTAGAAGTTGTTCGATGTTTAATAAATCGAACCTTTATATATTTGAGAGCGAATAGTCAATAGAAGGTCGTATTAGCGATTTAGGTTTAGAATTCAGGATACGAACTAGACTAGCGGTACCAATTATTGAACAGCTTGAGACAAAAAATAAATAAATAAAATACAAACGAGTAAGGGGCCTAAACCCCTTACTTTCCCAACAAAAAAGGCACCCGAGGGGGGGGTTCTCAACCCAGCCCATGACCCCCAACATCGAGAGTGGGGAGGATGGAGCCGGCCGGCCAAGAGTCGTGACGGGGACGGCGTAGCGCCACCCCGGTGCGTATGGCAACACTACGACCTTCCCTGTGACAGCCGCGAGCCAAAACAGTCAAAGAGAGAGAGAGAGGCAGATCGAGCACGAAGGAGAGAGAAAAGGGAGGTCGTCTGGTGATGGCAACGGCTGACTTGAGTCCGGTAACTGCTACGAGCCACGCAAATTGAGGGTTAGAGGGCTAGGGTTTCAAACCCTAGTGTTAGAGACCGCTCAGACTCACGCCACCGGCGATTCCAGTAGCTAGGCACGACTCCGATGACCACTAGCAGCAGCAACATCAGTAGCAACGAAAATGGGGTAGAAACCAGATCTGTGTGGTTGCTTTGGGTCTGGGTCTAGCAGCACAAAGGGAGAGTTTTTGGGTTTGTGAGTACTCAAATCAGCCCCAGAAGCCCTTAGAGCGGGTCCATAGCTTGGAGTCGAGGTGGGTGTTTCTCGCCTCCTAAGTATTAGTAGTTTCAAAATCGTTTTAACCTTTAAGTTGCGATGCATGTCAGTTTACGTTTAGTTAGATTAACTGGAATTATGCATATCCTGTTTCAGCTGAATTTAGTTTAAATCGATGCATATTAAGTTTAGTTAGTTTATGCCTGAAAGTGACTTCGAAATAACCTAATCGATATATGTTAGTTTAGTTAACTAACACTTGAAAATGGCTTCGAATCGATATATGTTAGTTTAGTTAACGAACGCTTGAAAATAGCTTCGAATTGAAATGTGAATGTTTAGAATCGATATATGTACACTTAGTTAATTCATGGTTGTTTAATAGCTTCGAAACGAAATATGAATGCTTAGAATCAATACATGTACACTTAGTCAATTTATGCTCGTTTAATAGATTCGAATTGAAATGTGAATGTTTAGAATTGACACGTGTGCACTTAGTTAATTCATGCTTGATTAATAGCTTCGAAATGAAATGAGAATGCTTAGAATCGATACTTGTGTAATTAGTTAGTTTATACCTGAACAGTGACTTCGAAATAATAAATGAACACCTCAAATCGATGTTGGCCTATTTAGTTAAATCACGCTAGTAGCCTTGGAAATAATTTATGAATGTTAAAATGAGCATGTTTACCCCTTGATTGTAATACATGAATGTAATCGAGTTTCATGCCTTGTAAGTTTAATTCAGCTTGCTAAGCATTCGTTTCAAGTCCATGCGATATGGATATATATTTATGTGTATATGGTTACAACTGTTGGCTGTAGCATATTGCTGAATCATATCTGCTTGCTCGGTAAGTTATGCATTGGTAAGTTTACATACCGCTTTTTAGTATGACCTAGGGGTTAGAATGCTAGATTATGAAATTGGGACCGAGATGGTAATTAGATGGTCTGAGGTAGAACTATAACTGGTTCGAGGTTTCCTGTGGTTGAGTGTTATGTGAGGAGGGAGCCTGGATTGTGATTTCCCACAATCGTGTGGATTGCGAGGTTATGTGTGGCTTACTCTGCTAAGTTGGATTATGAAGTGTCATGAATTTGCCATTTGTGAAACCCTTCCCTCTTGAAATTGTTAAATGATGCTATGTGAATGATTTGCGAACTTAGTAATATTTAAAAGGGTCGTTAAAAGCATGTTTTCACCATTTTGAATGTTTCTAAAGGTTCACCAATTACCTTTTGGTTTGTAAGATGTTTGTAGCCTAAAATGATCCTAAATCGTCGAATTAATCAGTAACTGACCCAACTGAATAGTCGATAGGTTTAGGAAGTTTAGAAGCGAACTAAAAGTGAGTTTGAAAATGTTTTAAGGCTTTGGTTTGCTTATTTCTCCTCCTTTGAGTTCAAAAAGGATTGAAACAAAGTGAAAAAGGGCAACTGAAGGAATTTTATTACGAAACTTAGTTTGAGTTATATGCTAGCTAAGTACCTTAAGTTTCGAATGAGTTTTGAATTGCGAGTTAGCAAATTCATTACGATTTTAAAAGGGTTTCCAAGTTGAAAATGAAAGACCCATAACCAATGGTAGGGTTATGGGCTATTTTGCTAGATAAGCATATATATGAATAAGCATAAGTACACATATATGTAAGCAATTATGTTTATATTTATGTGTACATTGAGGAGCTACTCTAGAAACTTTAAGCTTAAGTCTGAGAGCCAGGGAAGGTGGCTTAGTATCCCGCCTGGCATAACATAAGCTATGTTAAGATGACTCAAGGATGGTGGTTTGAATCCTGCCTGAAGTCTCAGTATGTAAGTTATGTGTTAGCATAGTATGATGTCTGTTCGGATAGGCGTATGTTGCCGCTCAAGTTTGGCCGGCTCGGGATGGCAGTAACAAAGTACCTCTAAGAGTTTAGTCTCCTCACTTATGTGATCAAATCGTTATGTATGTTTCTTTTAATAAACAATGACCTTATGCCCAGAGTAATTTCCTACTAAGTAAGAAAAGCAGTCAGCGTTTTGCCTTTTTAAATATTTCAGAAAGAAAGTTTTTAAGGGTCATTATGAGACCAATATGAAAGAGATTCTTTTAAGAATATGAGCCTCATGAGGCTAAGAGAAGAGTTTTTATGAGCCTCAAGAGGCTAAATAAAGTGTTTTCAGTAAAAAGAAAAAAAGCTTCCTGTGCATAACTTGTGCATATCATATGAAAGAGATCTAAGTAAAGTATGCTGATGAAAATCAACCGTTACGTGCATATTCCAAGTATAACTTATGAATGAGATTCTAAGTAAAATACGATTAAGAAAAAGAAAGCCTTATGAGTATATTCCATACATACGCTATGAATGAGATTTGAATGAGACTTGAAATGCGTGCATCTTATGCATATCGTATGAATGAAATGCCAAGAGGAGCATGATTATGAAAAGAGATAGCTTTATGTGTGCATTATATGAATGAGGTTTCATGCATAGTTTGAATGGAATGCTAAGTAGTTATGTTCATGAATAAGAAAGATCCTTATGCTTAATCTATGAAAGAAAGCTCTGTGCTTAGCCTTGCTGCTTGCTTATGTGTTTAAGTGCTTGTTTGTAAAGAAGTTGGGTCATTTGGGGACCTAGGAATGGGTTTCGATGGCTAGAATGAGGTTCATGGGTAAGGAACCGTCCTTGGAGACTATAATTGCCTAATATAATAGTAAAGTATGAATACGCGATATGTGACTATTAAAGATATTACTGCCTGCAACAGTTTTGGTTTGTTAATGGGGTCGAGGAATACTCGCTGAACATATGGTTGCTCATCCCATTACTCTTTCCCCTTTTCCCCCAGGTCTGCATTACGACAAGTAGGAGCCAAGTCACTTATGTTAAGATGGAATCCATTCTTACTTGCAAGGTGTCATGTGTGCCCATTTGAAGGGGTTTTATGTGATTAACGAAGTCATGTAATGTATTCTTAGAATTGTAATGTTTGTAAACAAGTGTTCTAGTTCATGTAGTGTATTCGGTTTAGGAGTCGCTTTATACGGTCATGTATGCCAACTATCTCATTAGCCAGTTGTCTTTTTAGTTGAAATCAGCTATCCTTTGGGATGTGAACCCCAGTACTCCGGCGTGTGAACCATTGACTTGTATCTTTCACTTTTTCTGTATTAATGAACTATTTTATTTGATATATTCCAAGCGAGTTGCTCGTTGAGTTATGAACTCCGACGTGTAGCCGTTGAGCTTTTTTTAAAATGTTTGACGCTTCCGTTGATCTGCAGGGGTTTATTGTAAGGTTTTTAGCCTGGAAACAGTCAGTTTTTAGGAGAAACTCTGTCTATTTCACCCCAGAATTTAATACAAAGTTAAGAAAACATAAAACTCCTGGCTCTGGGGGCTGGGGGTGTTACATCAACTTTATCTCCTAAATCAGGTTCTTCATGAGGTTAGCCATTGTACTATTACTGCGCATCTTTGGCTAAAGTTAGAACAACTCTACATGACCAAAAGCCTTTTCAACAAAATTCATCTCAACAAGCGTTCGTATACGATCTGCATGGCTGAAGGAACTCATATTCATACTCACCTTGATGAATTCTATTATTTCTTCTAGATTTGGAAAATTTAGAAATTAAGACTACTGATGACAATAAAGCCTTATTATTGACTATTTCCCTAGCTGCTTTGTACAAGCACTTTAAAAGAAATCTTATTGTAAAGTATTACTCAAGTTTTAAGTTATGAGGATGTCAAATCTACCTTGTTGTCTGAAGAAAATTTGACTTTGAAGTGCATTCTGATGAGAAAGTTGAACGCTTGGTAAAGATGGCTCAGGAAAAAGAATTTTAAGCCCACATCTGAGGAACCTGTTATTGTCATAAACCTGGGCATAAAATTTCTGAATGTCGTAAATTAAAATTTAAGAAGGAGAAAGAGGACAAATTTTAAGGTTCTAGTGAAGCTGCCTTTGATGAAATAGACTTAAATGTTGATACTTACTCACTACTTCTCATGAATAGAGGACTTCTTCTGAATGGGTATTAGCCTCTAGATGTACTTATCATATATATCCTTAAATGTTGATTGCAGTGTTATCAACATGAGCAATGATGCCCTGTGCAAGGTTACTGGAATTGGTATTGTTCAGATCAAGGCTCATGATGGTGTTGTAAGGACCTTAACAAATGTTTGGTATGCTCCTAATTTAAAGAGCAATCTCATTTTTTTAGGTGCCCTTGAACCTAAAGGATTTGGATATTCAGCTGAAGGTAGAGTTCTAAAGGTGTCCATAAGTGTTCAGGTCTTGTTAAAGGGTTTAAGGCGTGGAGGCCTCTACGTTTTCCAGGGTTTTGTCATAATGGGATGTTCAGGGTCTATAAGTATTTCATGTGTGGTTGTATTACAAGAGGAAGAAATGTCTGGTCTAGTCAGTTCCTTTAGCTAAGTTCAAGGGGTCCTTGGACTTGGTATATGATCTCAGTTTTTGATTGCTTATCGGGGCTCTACCCTTATGGGTTTAGTGATGTTGAGGCATGTCACTATTAATGACTTTTGGTCCAAGGTGGAGACTATTAGGTGTAGTCTTTATTCCTGCCAACCTTAATTTTATTTTTATGAGGTGTTTGTTTGGAGCCCGAGGCAAAATTAATAGTCATGATCTTTTTAAAGGTTTTCTTAGGGCTAGGTCTATAAAGGTTGTATCTAGGACTTTTACCCTATTTATTGAGGGATTTTATTCACTTTGTATGCGTAAAAATGTGAGAGCTATTCCACTATGGGTGAGAGTAGAGTTTTATGATTTTAAGAGTTTTTGTGTGTGAGTTGTTATCTCTCTTTGTTTGATCCCTAGGGTTGAGATCATTAAATGTAGTCTCTCTCAATTAGTGAATTTGTTTTGCTTACTACCACCTGCAGTTTTTCTCATTTGGGTTTTCCTCGTCAAAATATTATCTTCTCTTATTAGTGTTGATTTTGTTTTAGTTGTTCTTGATTATTTGTCATCCTATATGATTATGCTATTAATTGCTCAAATATATCCCTGACTTCGACTAGTATGAGGGTTGGATAGGGTTATGATCACAAACCATGACTAATTGAATTTGTTGATCTGATTTCTAATAAGGTCCATTGCAAACATACAATGTGTTATATAACGGATCGGTGTAATTATGAACAAATTCTTGACTTGCTTTTTCTTTCTTATTTCTCATATGTCCTCTCTTTCTCTCTCTTTTCTTTCCCAAATTAAGAGCGTAATGACTGTGAGAGCCTTTCTAGCAAAGTACAATAATGACATTGAAAAACAAAAACATAAAACTAAAAATTTAAACAAACTAGAATTTTTTTATCATAATAATTATTTGCTTTGTTGCTCATTAATGATCACTATGATCGATCTTTGTTACTCATTAATGATCAGTCTGCTCATCGTGACCTCCCTCCACCATTTCTATTACCTGATCAACAGTTAACTCCTTGCCCTCATTTAGCAGAATAAGGCTCTCAACATAGGGCATGATCTGAAGTTGAAGAAGAGGACCTCAATGAGCATAATATTGTTCTTAGTCCCTTGAGCCTTAGGCTTATGAAAAACAACATTGCCAAAACTACAATCAAGAATATTTACCAACCGTTCTTCTTAAACTTCTTAGTGTTATGAATCGTCATATTTTAAAATTTTACTCCATGATTCTTCAACATCGTATTCTTTCATCAACCACAAGCCGGTGGGCTACATGCTTTGCAATTTAAATATCAAAAGTTGTTTTTGCCATGCCATAATCGATATGTTATACAAGAAAATATAATTTCTACTTTCTAAATCCAATAAACTACACAGAGGTACCCTCATTTTAGTGTAAACTATTTTAAGGATTCTCGATTTTTAAAACTAAATATAAGGTACCTTGTCTTTTGGAGAAACTAACAGAAAGGACCCTCAATTTTTTATTTAAGCTATTTTCTAGACCTAGGCACTATTCTAGTTTGGAAAGCACGCCCAAAAACTTTTCATATTTAGAAATCTACCATCAATCCTTAAAAACTTACTTTCAAAAAATCTAAATTTGTGTTTGTGATATTTTGCTCACTAGTAGTACTTGAAATCCTTTTTCAACTGGTATCAGCGCCACGTGCACAAAAATAATTAAGATAATTTAGCTAATTAATGACAAATTAAGCTAATTAACTGTGATTAATACTGTAATTAATGCTTGAATCATCACCTGCTTGCCTTGGTTGTAATTATTCTCATATTGTCCATTCATCAAAAGGGATTATCTCATTAGCACCTTAATTAAACTATATCACTAATATAGTTTTAGAATTAAAAGTCGATTTAGCTAAAATTAAGACTGATTTGAATGAGCTTAAGAATCAGTTAACTGTAGTCCATCTTTCTCTTATTAATGAAGTTATGCATAGCAAAAAAGCTGCTCCTAGTATTAGTACTCCTTTTCAGTATAAATATCATTTCTGAAACCTAAAAAATAAGATTTCATTTCCTTTGCAAGAGATTTTTATCCAAAAAGAAATAGAAGAACAAGTTGGTGAAAAATCGACTGAAAAGAAAGAAAAAGAAGATGGAGTATGAACAATATACTCTTGAAGAGCTACAAAAAATGTTAGAAAAAGAACAAAGTCCAGAAGAATTAAACAAAATCATGGTCGCAATTAGTGATAAACATGACGTTTGGTCTGATGATAATGAAGAGACCAACAATGTCAAATTAGAAGAAGAAATATATCAGCAGATAAATCTGATTAAATTAGAGGATCTCAATGTATTATCATTGGAAGAAATGAGGGGAAAACTTGATAAGAAATGTGGTAAAATGACTACTAAAAACAAAATCAATAAGATTGGAGAAAAAATCGACTTATATGAAACAGAGACTAATCTAGTTAAGAATGTCGTTCCTAAACCTGAAGAATTTGGTGAATCATCTAGAAAAAATACTCATTTCCTAAGACCTGGGTATGTCCTAGCATGACATACAAGCAATTTTTCCTTCTACTTTATCCCAAGGAAAGCCACGGCTATGAAGAAATTGGCCTTACTCCAATTAGCCAAATTAGATATATCTTAAACATTAATGGAGCCCATAATAGAGAAGAAATATTTGAGCATAGGAAGAGAGGAATAAATAGTGTCTTAAATCTAAATACTACTTGAACTGCTGCAAACTTCTTTAACTACATCGAAAATAGTTTTTTTGGTACTGTAGCTGATTGGTGAATAAATGAAGAAGGTAAAAATACATTAAGAGTGATGTAAACACCAGATGCTATGTTCAGAAATTTATGCAAAGAAATTGAAACTGAATTCATTGGAGCTAAACTTGATTCTGAAGAAAAAGCAAGAGAATGGCAAATAAAGATTAACAACGTAGAATTATGGGGTATAAGATATCTAGAAAATTATATTGCTGAATTTAGTCAATATTATTACAAAATTGAGTATAGTGAAACAAATCTTGGTATGTTCTATGTAGTCTATGACAAATTGCCAAATCCGATAAATTCTATAATTAATGAAAAATATATTGCATGGCTTGAATGAATAGATTTTGTTGATACCCTTGGTTCAAGAATTTTCTATTTAAGAAAATAGATCAATGAACAATGTCTTGACCTTTAAAAGCAAAAGAAAATTAATAAGCAGTTCTTAACTTGCTGAGATTCACCTCACCAATAGGGAAAAAACCTAAAAAAAGAAGAAAAAGAAAATTTTATAAGAAAAAGAGCTTTAACAAGCAAAGGGGTGAGAAATATAGAAGAAAATATTATAATAAACCAAGTCCTAAAAAACGAAGATTTTGTAGGAAAACTGCTTACTGTTCTGCAAGAAAAAATAACTGCAAATGCTGGACATGCAGAGAAGTAAGGCGTTATGCTAATGAATGCAAAAATAGGAAGAATAACTAATTGAAACCTTGGGAAGCCTAGATTATGTTGAGCTTAGTGAAGACGCGGCATTAGCCCTAGCCCTAAGTAACAACAAAGGGATTGTTGAAATTATATTGGATAATGAATATGACGAAAGTGACTATAAACAAACAAGTTATATGATGGAAAGTAGCTCAATTAATCTTGGTGATCTTCAAGGAGAAGGGTTTGTTATAGACAATGATCATAAAGAAGTCAAAGGAGATTGGGTTCTTCCTATAATCCAAAAAAATATGATCTATAAAAAATTCATCTTTCAATTAAAAAGCAAATACGTATGTGCAATGATGGAAGGAGATCTTGAGATAAAGGACTGTGAGTATGACGTTGGGGAAGTTAATCTCATTAATTAGGAAAATATCCTTATGCATAACAACAATAGAAAGTATAGGTATATCCATATCGGAAGTGTCCAAGTTCAAATCACTCCATTACAATATTATGGTAAAGATATTGATTTTTACGGTTTACTCTGTAATATCAGGCATACCAAATTTAATAATCAAATTATCACAGGGATAAAAATCAATTTATGTAATGGGTTAGTAGGATTTAATTATCGACCTGGATATTATGTGAGTCTAAAGGATGAATTTGCTAAAAACTTCCTATCTCTTAAGATAAAAACAGTTGGGATAGATATGAAAAGAAGAGGATATCCTTTAAGGACATTTTGAAAAATTATCCATAAATTAGATAATACAATAGATCCAAAGACTAAGGTGACAATGACAGAAGTAGAAAAATTTGAAAGCCCTGCCCTTATGCAAAATATCTAGAGGATTAAATCCAATCCTCAGGAGATAAAAATCGATTGTTCAGAGATATCTACCTTTGCCAACCCTACAAAGATCAATAAGAAAAATATAATAAAAATTGATGAGGAAGGTAAAATCACCAATAAATCTCAATTATTAAGAAGTATGAGTCAAAGGTCAGATTAGAGAGAAGGATCTTCATCAACTAAAGAAGAGCTTAAAGAAGATGATATGATTACTATGACCAGTGAAATGAGTAGAATGAGCTTTAAAGCTGCTAGACCTAGTGTAGATCGAGTTATGGGTCTAGATAGAAAGGTCATTGGGTATAAAACAAAAACTTTAGTGAACCAATTTATGAGGATCAATTAGTCAAAAATATGACTATGGAGATATGCTATGAGGCTACTAATACGAATCCTAATCGCATCTATATCCTAATAAAGGTATGTTGAGAAGGATATAATAAATATGAATTGTATGCCTATATAGATAGTGGTTGTTCTCTATGCTTTGGAAAAAGATCATTATTTTATGAGTTTATGTGGAAAAAAGCTAAAAACCCTTTACAAATAAGGATAGCTGATAATAGTATTATGAGCCACAATGAAGTCATAGAAGGGTTCTCCATAGAATTAGGAGGAGTTCAGTACATTATACCAGTTTTATGGGCTACTAATCAACCCTCTCATGATATGATTATTGGAAATAATTTCCAAAGATTATATTCACCATGCACCCAGACCATAAACCAGATAATATTTACAATTAATGGTCACTAAGTTCCTATTGAAAAATTAATTAAGGCTTACACTCATTAGAAAATTGAATTTATGCGCAACCAGCGTGGTGATAAGGTAATGCCCGCACAACGAGAAGTAGCACTGACAATCTCATTACTTGAGTTATCTATTAAAGAGCAGATTATTGAACAACAAGAAAAATTATGTAAGAACTCTACTCTGACAATCCTCTAAAATTTTAGGATAAAGATAAAATATTTGCTAAAATCATTTTATTAAATCCCAACATTATTATCCAACTTAAACAAACGGTATATACATACTAGGACATTCAAGAGTTTAATAAACAAATCAAAGAAATTCTGGATAAATGATTGATTAGAAACAGTAAGAGTCCTCACACCGATCTCGCTTTCATAGTAAGAAATTATGCTGAAGAAAAAAGAGAAAAACCTAGAATGGTAATCAATTATAAAACGCGTAATGATAATACTGTTTTTGATGGTTACTATATTCCTAACAAAACTGTCCTTTTTAATAGAATTCAAGGAGTATCTTGGTTTTCAAAAATGGATTGCAAAAGGGGTTATTGGCAGATAAAAATGGATGAGGAAAGTATTCCTCTAACTGCATTTAGTGCCCCACAAGGACATTATGAGTAGATAGTAATGCCATTTGGTCTTGGAAATATACCCCAAATATTCCAGAGAATAATGGATAACATCTTCAAAGACCTTAATCATTGTTGTTTAGTTTACATTGATGATATCCTTATCTTTTCCAAGACCATAGAGTAGCACAAAGATGATATCTTAGCTGTCACCCGAAGATGCATTGACCAGAGTATTATCCCTGGAAAAAACAAGTGCACTTATGCTAAACAAGAAATTGAATTTTTAGGTCTAGAGATAAAAGCCGGATATATTATTCTACAAAAGCATATTCTGGAAAAAATAGAAAATTTTTCTGAAAAAATCGAAATAAGAAGTAACTAGAAAGGTTTCTTGGATGCCTTACCTATGTTTCAGATTTCATTAAAGATTTAGCTAAGCTAAGAAAACTATTGCAGCAGAAACTCAAGAAGGACGTCAGTTGGGCATAGACCACTAATGATACAAAATTGTTCAAATCTTCAAAAAAATGTGTAAAAATCTTCCTGTTCTTAATTTGCCTAATGAAGGAGATGATTTAATTCTTAAGACAGATACCAGCAATGAGCGTTGGAGTGCGGCACTCAAAATTAAAGAAGGTGAAAACTCTACAAATATTACAGTGGATGCTTTAATTAGGCATAATGCAACTATCCCACAATGAAAAAGAAATCCTTGCAATCATAAGGGGAATTGAAGAGTTCTTAATCTTTTTAGCCCCAAAACCTTTTATTATTCCAACTGATTGTAAAGGAATACTTGGTTTTGTGAAAAAGAATTTATCAAATATACAAGCGCAAGGGCAACTCATGCGTTGGTAATTATGGCTTAACCAATTTTCCTTTTCTATTGAACATATACAGGGATCGAAGAACTCTCTAGTAGACAACCTAACTCGAGAATTCGCCAATGGTGATCATCAAAACCAACCTCCTGCCAGAAAAGCAGAAAATTCTTAACGAAATGCCATTCCTATTAGAACGGGTTATGCCTTCTAGTAAAGTCCTTATCGATAACCTAGAATTCCATACAAAAAGCATATCACGTTTTGGTCTGCTATCTACTGCCTACCTAATAGCCCAAAGATTTTTCCTTCTAGAGTTACAAATTAGTTACCTTTAGTATCCTTATGATATCCAAGAAAAAGTAAGTTCTCATGCTCAAGAGAAATGGTTCAATGAGTGGTATGCAGTCTACATTGACTTCTATCATCATTATTCCTACGATATTTGGGAGTCTTGGAGTATAACGATCTATTTTTTTGACAGATCTGGAATTGGTGGCATCTGTTTCCCAGCATATTCATTATCTCCAAATGACCCTGTCTATAAAGCCTGAAAATACGGGATGGCACTTTTCTTCACAGAAATTCCAGATCCAAAATTTTTATTTTTCTCAACCTTAACTAAATTCCAGTAATGCATGTTTTCAAAAGGATCCATTGGATTCTTACATCTCCTGAAGGTCCAACAAACATTTCAGTTCGCAGATGCCTAACTTTAGAGGTTTATAGCGCTCTAATTGAATATGAAAATGAAAAAGCCAAACCAATCCATTATCTTGTCCAGATCGCTGATTGCGATGATCTCAATGATCAACGATAAAATTGGATTCATGGAAATCTGATACATCTAGTTACTAATCCTGCTTTATCAAGGGCCATTAAATTTTTCAACATTTATCATCAATGCTAGGCATTAATCGAATAAGAACAAACATTGATGCATTGTGGAAACACTACTTTCACTTATGATAATGAGTTTAAAGATTACATGAAGGTGGACGGAGTGGCATCAGAAGATATACTTGATTATCTCTTTGATGTTGCAGCTGAAAAATTCTTATCAGAAAAAGGAAAAAAATGTCTCCTTGAATTATTTGAAGAATGGGATCCAAAGCAACTTGATGAAGATTTTAATGATTATCCAGATAATGATGGTCTGAAAGATATAATTGGAGATGAAGGTATGCAAGATCTCAATAATGATGGCTAGTCTCGTCATCATTTCTAAAAAGTGGCTGTCATATCATTGTACTATTTTGACAAGTATCTGGTCTGAAAATAAAGTAGTGTACTGTAGCCATCAGTGTATACTGTAGCCATTAAAGCATCCTATGTACCCTCATCTCCTCTATAAATAGAGAGGTTAAGTGCTGAAAAGGGACAGTCATTTGAGCATTCCTGAGCACTAGAGAAGTCGAGATTCTCCATTTCTCTATAAGCAAGCATCTCTAAGGATCTTACCTTAAAGTCCCTCTTCAAAGCTTTACATTGCAATATTTCCACTTTCAAGCTCTTAATAAAAGAACTTTCCCTATAGGGAACATTATCCAATGGAAACTTATATCTTAAATATTATAATTTCTTGATTAAAGTTCCATTATCCTTGAAAAAAGATTAAAAACTTGATTAGTGACTACGATCTGAGGTTGGAAACGAAATAGATCTTTGCTGTACCTAATCTAAGGAAGGTGGGGTTGAGATTAGCAATCTCTGTAAACCGGAACCTAAAGGAATGCCGGAGTCCAGCGCTGACTAAGTTCAAGTAACGGTCAAAACTCTCTAATTAAGTTTTAATTATTTTTGCTAAGAATGGTGGGCCTATAACCACAGAAAATATAATATATAAGATATACGTAGTAAATTGTGATAACTAGTACTAGTAAAGTTATTATAAGAAGTTTAATCAGTTTAAACAAGCATATTTTCTGAAAAAACCCAAAAAATAATTTATTTATATGTTTTTCCTATTCCAGTGACTATTCTGCAATTTTTAAAAGTTCAAGGACTAAAATAATAAGAAAAAAGACCCAAAAATTAGTTTTCAGAAAACATAGGGTATGCTAGAATTAGTTTTGAAAAGGCAGGGGTCTAAAAATAGCTACCCTTGAACTTAGGGACCTGAGTGTCAGTAATTATTCTAAATCCCTAGGCAATTTAAATTCTCTAGAGGTTTCACTATTTAAAATAAACCCCATGTTAAGCCAATACTAATCATATGCGATACAATGGAGGCTCACATTAAGATTGCGTGCATAATTTGGCATGACTAAATACGCACTAGTTGACAAATGAACATGACTCCAATAGCGTCTACTAAGCTTGATAATATCCACGGTGAAATTCCTAATAGGGTCATTAATCCTAGTGAGCTTAAAATCGTTATTCAAAGCATCAAACCCAAACCTTAATGTGCTTTTTTCTAGGTTATTTGGGTGAGCTAGTATGTAGGCTTTGGAAGGGGGAGGAATTTCCTAATCATGGGATACCACAACACGATGGTGTTTGTTCTTTGATAGTAGTCCGCAAAATAGACCAATCCGTTGGGACCCAAGATATAGAAGAACCCATATGTAAAATGAATATCACTTTCTATAATCGTATTGAGATTCCTATCGTCGCCATGAAGAGCATAGGTGACATCTCTGGTGTCTTGATAATAGCACAACACCAAAGCACTAGAGTTGGTAGTGTTGTGATTGATCTGCGTTGTGATAAAGTGCGGGCTAGTAATAATGAGTTCTAATACTTAGAAATGCAACGGAGAGATTTGATTGGCAGCGTTATTAGTATTTAAGAGTACAATTCCTCTTAAAAATAAGTTCGCATTTGATTAGGTTATTGGTTATTAAGATGCATGAAGCAAAACTTATATATATATATATATATATATATATATATATATATATACACACACACACGCGCACACACACATACATGCATGCATACATACATATATATAAATATATATATATACATATATATATATATATAT